>CM060836.1:25542500-26142500 GCA_030762175.1 Metallyticus violacea
AGGTGACGTGAGGGACATATTTCACATTGATTTTTGTGAGGTATTTGCGACTTGTGACCGCGCAGTATCCATATTGTTACACTTTTGAATGGCCTTGCGGACATCTTTGTATTGTAGCCGTTTGTGCAGGTAGACCACACATTTCCCACTTTGCGTTGGAGATTCCTCACAGAGCTTTGCTATGCTGCCAGTAGTCAAATTTATTCAACAATGATTACCTCTGAAAGAAACTCTGCATCTTCAACTGCACGCAAACTTGCACACAACGCGGCACAAACGTCTCACATGCAGTTTTTTTTCAGTTACCAAAGTGTGGGTGGAACCCAGTGAAATTTTCAGAATTTCTGAAAGTGTTTTTAATGTCGACGATTCTTTCTCACAATGATAGCAGCGCTGTTAATGTTTTCTCCCGATAGAGCAAGGGTCAATCTTCCTTTAAAATTGATTGCCTCCCTACTTTGTTCAAGCGTCTTCGAATTGAGCCATAAGGAAGAACAAACTCTCCACACTCCAGTAACATTGCATAGGCACAACTACAGCCACGGGTGGTGGAGGACATTAAGGCGCGAGCTCGTGAACAGCATGTATGGGGTTCGATTCCTCCCTAACTCAGTCCTCAGTTCTCATAAATGACAAATGCCGGAGAGACCCCCTAAACTTAGGCTTGGAACGCTTCCTTCCTTTAAAAAAAAATTCCCAGTTTATCATTTAATCTCATATATCATCATAACCACCGCCTGTGATGCCCCAGCAGGGCGTTAAACATTATTAAAAAAACAGTCAGAACTGAACATGTGTCAACTTGCACATCTCTCACAGGCGGAAACCGGAAGTGACAACAATGAAACTATTACCACATGTAGATCACGCATTAAGCTAACAAAATGTTGCATCGTTAAATTTTAGCGTGATAAATTATATTGTAAAGTTATTTATCAGTCTTTATTGAACATCCGTTGTTTATTTGCTGCATAACATTCATTCTTCCTAACATAAAATAACATTATAAAGGGCGCAGATTATAATTAAGATAGGAATAGAAATTACAATTACAAATGATCATTGTGTTCACCCTTTCCTTCATATTTAGAACAGTCGTAGGTAAATGAGCCAGAAAAACTCGGTCCTTACGTAGCTCTATAGAAAAAAATCGTATGGAGTTGGGTGGAATAACGTAAGTGGCCAATATATCCTTTTCTGCGGCTAAATTCGCTGACCTCCTGATTGAAATGAAGTAGAGCGCCATCGTTTTTCAGTATGAAATCATTTAACTCTGATAGCAGACATTCAGTGATCATATCCAGATAAGTTAGCTCTGTAATGGTAAAGAAAAACGTACCTTTCACGTCAACATTCTATGAGCCGTCCTCATGTTCAACGTTACGTTTGCTGACTGTTTTACTTAAATGAAAGATTAATTCATCACCATCTGCTGCTGCAGTGCGATGCTTTAAATTAGATGTTAAAGCTCGTTACAGTTCAGCGCTTTCGTAACACACGCCAAACTGTGGTTTGCTGTCGATTTCCTAGGGTTGATCTGGTTCACTGTTTCCTCCTTTACAGCAGCTTTCGAATTAACAGGGAGAGGGGACTTCCCCTCTTGTCAAAGACTTTTCCCAGCTCGTCTAGCAGATATTTCCTATATTTCCTAACCAGGGAAATATCCACCCCCCCCCCCCATTTCATAAACGTCAGTATGTAAACACAAGTTTTAAAATTCCAGTGCAATTGCTGGTAATATGCACTTACATTTCTTCATAATGACGTTCTGCGAATGAATCACCTGCACATTGCTTTGCAGCAGTGTAAATCATGTAACAGGCGTTAGACATGCAACAGGAACACGACAATGAGCATACTGTAAGGTTTATATCACTGCTTTTTTTTAACGTAACCAGGAACTATAATGCAGCAGTATATTTTGCAATGTATCTGAGAAATTTATAAAGCTATCGTATGAAATTTTTATGAGATATTAAGATTACTTAACTTAAATTTTCTAATGCACATAAAAAGTTTTTAAACAAAAATAAAACTTAAAGCTTTGATATAAATGTGTATTTTTCTCAGGATTGGCTGGACCAATCTTGTTGAAAATTTGCACACACATAATGTATGCAAATGTGAAATGTGGTAACTAGAATATTTAAATAATTCGTTGATAAAAATCAATACCAATAAGAAATTTAAAATATTTCGTTTTTTTTCCAAAATTGGAAAATTTGTTTCTTTTCAAGCTACTATCATAGATGTATTATTCTAGTTCCCAGTATAGCATGTTCTCTACAGTTTGAGTAAAAAAAAAAAAAAAAAAAAAAAAAAAAAAGTAATTCCAATTCTATCAATAGTTCATAATTAAAATGCATGATTATATCACAAAGTTTTCAGTTTTTTAACAAGATTTTACTTTGAATTAAACAATTTTAAAAAACGTTTTATGTGCATTAGAGTATTAAAATTTATAGAGCATCTTTAGCTGCTTTTCTTAATATCTCTCAAATATTTCATAATAATAGCTTTAAAAAATCTGAGATACAGTGTAAAATGTGTACTGTTGCATTATTTGCTAGATTTGCACTTCCTGGTTATCTTAAACTGACAATAATGGAATTTAAATGTATGCTATGATTATGAGTGCATTAGTGATTGTTGTTCTATGTAGCCAGTGAATGTCTTTTAAGGAGGGTGGGTGTTATTAATAGTTGGTTGAGATGAATAAATTTGTGATAAAAAGTAACAGAATCAAAAGGTGTAGCCCTATTAGAGTCTCAAGCGGCAAGTAATAAATCTACGTCTACATAACAGTTAAAATTCCAGTAATGGCGGGGACAAGTGTCAGTGAAGCATTAGGGGAAATTGTGAGATTAAGTGCAGTAGCCTAATCGGGGATGTATAGGCGAAGTGGGACTGGAAAAATGGAAAACAAATAACGGTAAAATGCATAGTGAGATAACTTTTATTAATTGGGTGAATGTAAACAAGAATAAAACGTTAAATGAAAAATTAGGATCACGGGAAGAATAATTAGTCTTTTTTCAATTTTTGAACTCGCAGTATTAAATGTTACAATTAAAAAAGTTACAAAATTAAAACAATACAAATGTTTACAATTTTCATAAATATTTAAACTGTAATAAAATGCTAAATGACAAAAAGGACATAAACATTTGAAATTCAGAATTTCTCTTCGAGTGTTAAATTTGTGCGAAAAATCAACTCAAAAGAAAGTAGTAAAGTAATTTGCATTGAGTCATTTGACATGGAATTACCCATTTATTGCAGCACGTTTTTCTAGCATAATGAGTTAGGTTATATTCTTTTTAAGACTTGAAAACAAATTGTTTTTCCCATCATGTGATTACTGACCAGTAGATGATAAATCCAATAAAAGGGTTGCCATATTAAGTTTTGAACAAGAATTTTCCTTAGTTATACCGCCTGAGCAAAAGACAATAGGTATACCTTTGAACAATAGGTACAGTCCAACCAGCGAAAGAACAATGTCACATAAACTGCAAAACATGTCACTGCGCTGAGCATTGGTTAAAATGTTTACAAGGCAGCTAGACACAAAGATTATATCAAACACTTCTAATTGATTGCAATGTTACAGATACAGGCTGTTCCACTTAGGTATCGCGCGTTTCACAATCATCATCAGAGTTATTAATATTACATAATTTAAATGTCACCCAACTTCTATGTCTTATAGCGATACCATTATAATACAAAGCTATTTTTATATTAATGAGAAATGTAAAACCGACATGTATCTGTTGGGATCACCACTGCTGATAAATATAATTCAATCCAGTTATTTTTCTAATTCTGTATAATTCGTTCTCTTGCATATGTAATAACACTTGGATGTTGTCGTGCTCCAGTGCCGGAGGAGGCCGAGCGAAAAATCGAAAGATGCGATGATTGGTTATCCCTTGAATACTGAAACACAATGTTGACTCCTTTCTAATAAGATTTTGTTTACAGAAGAACAATGAATTATATTACAAAACAATTAATAAGGTAAATGAGAAAATTTTAAGTCCCCAGGAAAGGATTCAGTATGTGATACTTAGTGTCAGGGAGATTTTAAGACAAGGATGCCCCTTTTCGAACAAAATCACTTATAGTTGTAATCTTTACCTTTTTCAATTTCGTGTGTGCCCCTGAGAGATCATTTCTGGGATCTTCCAGCAATTAGGGTGGGCTCGAAGCAGGCATATGAAATATTAGAGAATAACTGACTATATTTGCCAAACGCTCATAAATTAGAAGGCAATATTTGGATCTGTACAGTAATTTCAAGCTGTGTGAGAGCGGACAATGTGTTTCCAAAATCAATATGTCAACTCAATTAGTTATTTGTGATTGTAAAATTAACAAACAGGGCATGGAGTCAGGACTTCGTCTCTGTTCCCTTCTAAAACACTTGAAGTCGTAAATATTCTTACGGAGCAATAAAAGTGTACACTAGAATAATAAACATGTCAGAAAGAAGAAAGTGCACCAAATGTGGAGAGGTTAAGGCGTTAATTGAAAATATGCTTTGGTTTTGAGAGAAATCGGATAGAAGGCATGTACTGTGAAGGTCTTTATACCCCGCGTGCCTGAGAGTGAATGTGTATAGATATAAAATTTAATGGAAATAATTATTAAATATTTTATATAGCTTGTAGCAGTGAGTAAAGAAATGTCATGAATCAGGAAAATGTAAGCTATCTGGTCGCATACGCTTTTTGGCCCAGAGCGAAAGACTGTACATTGTAACAAAGCTAAGTGTATGCAGGTGTGAGGCATGAGTTGGAACAGTAGGTCTTTTGTATTCTGAAGATGCTCCGAAGTTCGTTAAAAGTACCACAGTAAGGTGTTAGCGAGAATGGTTTCCTTTCACTTTGACATCGGATGATCACGAACTCACCAATCAGAGACCAAAGAAGTCTAAAGTGAGCTTGTCTGGGATGAGAGGTCACTATAATATTTTAATATTTTGAATGGTTCAGCGAACTGTGAGCTCTCTTTTGTGGAACCCGTGAGTTCCAAGGACCACGTGGGAATTTCCGGAAATTGTATAAAAGGGGAAACATTTTTGCTAAGGCACGCATTTTTCTAGAGTACAAGTCAGACAGTTTAGGCAGTTTTTGGGCATCGAGGCAAGTAGTTATGAGACGCATTCTTGGACTCCAGTTTGATCAGTAGACACTGTTATAGTTTTCATTTCAGGCGGTGTACATAGTATGAGGTGTTAGTTCGCACAGCTAGGTGCAGTTTCGACTTCAGTTTAGGCAATATCGCAGTTATGCGAGTTTTAGTTCAGTTGAGCAAAGTCCGCAAATTTCATCATCAATGAGGCAAAGAACCAGGTGGCCGTCAACAAACTATCGTACAAATAAATATTTCTAGGCATTAAACGAGGCACTGTCGTGTGATTTACACCATTTCCTTTCACCTTCTCTTCCCCGTGACCATGAGAGCACAAAAAGGCGACTTCGGGCCCCTGAAAGACCTGGAGTACGAAATGGGACCCTCGGGTAGATGCTCTACCAGACATTTCACATCGAGATGGTCGCGACCGGCAATAACAAATCATAATTCAATCACTTTGAATTAATGCCACTCGCGAGTCACCTACATCGCATCAACGGAAATAATGCACTTCAAATGTTGGCGCCCAACGTGGGGCCTCATCAACTAAATAACACTTCAAAATTTGGCTCCCAGCGTGGGGCCACTCCAACGTAAAACCGTTTCAGTACAACATATTGAGGTAAAGGATGTACTCTACCCTCTCCAAGACATTTGGGGGAGAAAAGTTTGCATTCTTGGAAAGCAGTGGTGTTAGTCGCATTTGGTGTTTTGCTACCACATGGAATTGGGATGGGAGGTTGTCGTACAGTTTCGTCTGCTTGCTTGTTTCCTGTTATGCGCTAATGAGACGGTATCCACATCGGGGTAATTTTTCTATTATCTTGAGTAATTCTGTTGTATATGTGTTCTGGATATTAATTACTAATGGGTTGTTAGACTACATATTCTGAAGAGAAAGTACAGCACATATAGAGTGCAGTATATTGTACAGTATTTATTTTCACTGAATTTTATATGCTCTAAGGTATTGTTTATTGCAAATAGTTCACCGGAGAAAATTGTGAAAGGTCTGATAGTTTATATAATATCCATTCCTGTGAGGTGATCGAGAACCATCGGTGAAGATTTTGTGACCACCGTATTAAAAGCATTTAAGATGTTTTAATTATAAACTTTGTATAAATGTACAACGGTTTTCCACATTTTGTGTTTTATAATTCGTGACGAAGAAATGACAAAAACTCACATTGATGTAAAATACGATGAAATATATATTTCATGCTTAAATACAGTCTCTTTCACGAACGAGCTTGGTCGATAGGCGAGCCATGACACAGCGATGGTTCGATTTGCAACTCTACATACCTTGCGACCTTGGCTTACCTTTTGTTCGTTCTTCAGTCTCGCCGAAGCTTGTGACAACTATTTTAGATTCTGTTATAATAATACAAGATAATACACATTACAGCAACGAATTTTTATGTACAATTAGTATTGATTATATCATCTTGCAGAAGTTAGACAAAAATCCTAGGCGTTCGTACTTCAAGCAGAGAAGCCGTGCAGAAACCTGTAAGTAAATTTAAGGAAACGGGTTCGATTCTCGATAAGAAATTAAAGTAAAGTAGCTCATGTTTACTAAGGAGAAATTGCACGAAGTTGAACATGATCCTCAAAAATCTCAGGAATCCGCAGCGTGGCGAGCTACCAAACTCTTAAAATTTAAACTGTACAAGATCAAGGGATAACGAGTCTGTTGAGGAATGTTAATGATGGAGTTCCATTTACACAGCAGAAAAACCGGCATGAGAGCTCAGAGAAACCTGATTTAGTTAATATTAAGAGTATCGAGATATGGCGCGCGGTTAATGCGAACAGGATAATAGGGTCAATATTTTTCGCAGATACCGTAATATTGAATGTCGGTCTGCATATTTCCAGCAAGATTCTGCCACTGCGCATACAGCTGCAGAGTCGTTAAATTTCGTTGTGGAAATTTTTGAACATAGGGTAACTAGTAAGTATCCGCATGGTTTCCCGGTCTCATGCCATGTCATTTTTATTTATGTGGTAACTCGAGAAATTAAACTGTATTTCAGGAGTTGATTTGATGCGAGTAAAAGAAAATTTCCTAAAAAGTCCGTCAGGCAAGTGTTGCGTAAACCAAGTGAATTCCTCAACAAGTCGATTTGTGAAGTTTATTACAGAGCACTGGAGTAGAGAAGTTACATCTACAAAATAAGTACTCAAAGTTGATTGTTTTCCACATTCCCCTCTTTGTAGTGAGGGATTTAATATACCTGTTTGTGAATACTAGTACAGAGCGCTCTTAGATACAAATATAATTCTGAACACGTAATAGAGTAATATTTCTCAGTCACTATCTTCACGATGACGCTTTTGTCAAAAATAAAACATCTGCACCTTTATCGTCGACAGCAAATCACAAGGACCTATCAGGGTGTCATCCGCATTGACCCAATAGTAATTACTTTAAATGTGTAATGACCGGAAGTAATCCTATCTCTTTGGTGCGTATAATAAGCAGACACCTGTTGTTATTCTATATACTTTTTAATTGATACAACCACTGCTTTTTGAATTTCTATTTCTATTTCTATTTTCTATTTTCAGGTATACCCTCACTCATTAGTGATCCGATTTCCCTGATTTTCAGAAACTATTTTCCTTATTTTATTTAAATGGTATATACCGAATTTCTTAAGTAAAAACAAAAATTGCAATCGCTAGAGGTTTAACAGACGCACACACAAATATACATATTTCATTGTCATTTCCGGTACTTTGTAGGTAGGATCGATGAAAATTTGAAGACATTTTTTTCAAACATCGTTTTATAGGTACAGTCGCAATAGCTACACTCCTTCCGAATTCTGCACAAAAATTGTCCATCAAGTCAAATCATATCGCTACGTCGTTCTTTTGGGAGTTGGTGGACACTGCTATGAAGTCTAGCGATTAGTGTATTTTAAGATCTTAGCTGTTTTACTAAGTAAATTTTGCATTCAATAGACCTTTATATTCCTTTCTGACCCTATCTTACCCTGTGCAACAGGATTTCAATATTTCCTAAAGAAAGGCCAATCAATAGTATAAATATTATTTACATTTTAAAGGATATTTGTGTAATTTAGCATGAAAAAACGGTTAAATGTACATGCTGATACTTATTTCATAACAAAACCTGAAGAATTGTTTATAGATACAAGAAAGTACACAAAATAAATAAGTAAGAATATTAAACATGTGTTGTTACAGGTCCGGTGTATGTACGTACTCCGGGGTTTGAACACCACGCCCAAGAGATTGCCAGAAGACGTGTCTCTCGACACTCAGAATCGCAAGATAATGAGAGGGTGGACATCTCTTCCGGCAGGAGCGGAAAGGCCGCAGGTGGGACCAAGAAGAAGAAAGGGCAACAGTCTCAGGAAGATGAACAGGAGGCTTTGGGTACAGAGGGGGACGTTAGCGTGCCTGCTGTACTCAAATCTAAACCCAAGAAAGGTAGGTCTCAGCATGTTTCACTTCCCCTTCTTTACTTCTGCTTTGGGCGAAACAGAGAGACCGGAAACGTTGCCTGAGTTCGGCTGCTTACTGGGAAAATGCAGCTACCGCAACCGAAAAAGTGAGATAAGAGTCGCCATGCATATATCATTACTGAAAGCATAAAATGATAATAACAAGCATCAACATTGCCGGTATATGCAGAGCAAATTCCTGTATTTCATTTACTTCCGCAACTTTTTAAAAAATTGGCAGTTTCTCTACCTGAAACATAATTGAGAATCTCCTTATGTATCGAACTCTATTTATGCAGTGGTATAACTAACAATTATCACACTCTTTTGCTGATTTTATCTGTTTCCACACTTTGCGCAGGGACAACTTGTGTATTTCGCGTATTCGAATTCTGGAGTGCGCATGTCACAAATTCACTTCATTGCCTGTATTCTTCTACAATGGCTCTGCATAAATAAAGAGATCGAATTCAAACCGAGAACATTTATTACTATCCTTTTAATAAACTAAACGCAAACTTATAACCATCATTACCGAATGTAAGCATTCTGAAATGTTTACTTATAACGCTAAAGTTTAAATCACAGGGGTGGTAGTGGTTGGCGATTGTGTTGGTACTACCCGCTCTTGTCAATAAAAGCCTGCGATAATTTTCTGATTGCAAGGTTACGGTAATAATACAAGTTTTCATACTGAAGCGAATTCCTCTGAATAATTTTGCCCAAACGTCTCTAGAAGTTTGAAATACATTAAACACATTGAAAAGTGTTCCGCCGATACTAGAACAAATCGCGTGATCCTTTCTTCTTTGTTATTATTATTATTATTATTATTATTATTATTATTATTATTATTATTATTATTATTATTATTATTATTATTATTATTATTATTATAATTATTATTATTATTATTATTATTATTATTTCAGGTATTAAAATGCTGCCAAACAATTGAATACAGAAAAATTAACAAATTGCGATGGCATTTGTGAAGTGAAATTTGCTTTTGGATAATTGTTTGTTTCATACAGTAATGTTGCAAAACACCACTCTCTTTATGATATTCTTCTCTCCTTCCCCTACTTGATTATCGAGTAATGGGCATCATATGGTAAAGCTGCCGTAAAGCGAGGAAAGCACAATAAACGCTTTTCAGAGATCTGTCTTTTACAGTAATTATAAAACTTTGCTACCTTTGCTAGCTCAACTTAATTTTTTAATATCTTGTTCTTCTTCCCATCCAAGTTCTAGGTACTAATTTTTTGTAATATCAGAAACGTTATAATTAAAAACACTGTTATACAATCTCAGTTAAACATAAAGTAAGAATTTAGGGAAAAAATAAAATAATACTTAAAAATAATCGGCATCGTTCAGAAACTGCCAATAAACAATGAAAACCGGAAAACAGATTAAAAAACACGATTACTCAATTAGTGTTGTGTTATACATACTTTATTTCAATATTCAATATGGGAATTTCATATTACATGTTTTGAAAAAGAAAGGTTAGTTATTTTTTACGGCCCTAGTTCTAATTGATGAATCAGTAACTTCCACATTTACAGTTGATTACTTAACACAGTTAGGTGCAATGATAAAGCGTCATTTAATGGTTTCATTGAGATATACAGAGCAAGGTATACGGAGCAAGAACTTCAAAAATGCCCATACAAGCCGCCCCTTCTGTATATACTCTGATGTTACCTTCGAGATTGTATATTTACCTTTTCCACCTTCCCTCTTCTTATGTTTTATCAATTTCTGCTTCTATAGTTCTTGTTATTTTATTCTGGGTAATTTTTCCTTCGCGGGACGGCTACACGCCCACTTAGCCGTAGTTGACTAAGCTCTGCAGTTCCCATCTCGTTCCCATGCTTGAAAATCGACCGGGGAGTCGGAGGGAGGTTAGTATGAGCGTAATTCTAGTAACGTACGCATGTATTCTTGTGTGTTGTATGACACTGTTTTAAATATTCATTAGAGGGAGTAATACAGTGTATTAATTACTCAATCGAGGTATTATATTCTATCCCCTAAAGAATATTTATTTACGATTCATATGTGCGAATTTCTTTTTCTCTGTTCGAATGGCTACAAAGTTACTGAAGTTAAAACCCTACAAAATTTCTGTAGTGTAAGAATTTAAACTAGGTTACCCTGCATCCAGAAGTACATTTTGTAAATGATTTTATAGTTTGTATGACGGAGAAATTGACCCTTATCTAATTTTCTTTGGGACGAATCTTGGTTCCAACTAAGTGGGTATTTAATTCACAAAACAGCCGATACTGAGTTTCAGAAAACTCTAACCTGCTTTACGAGGAACCCCCGCATAATCAAAAAATAGGAGTGTGGTGCGCCATTAACGGCGAGAGAATAATAGGCCATATTTTTTTAAAAGGAAACCATTAATAGTGTTAGGAATATGCAATTTTTTTCTTTATTTTTCTTTTTCCTTTTTCTTTCTTTCTTTCTTTCTTTCTTTCTTTCTTTCTTTCTTTCTTTCTTTCTTTCTTTCTTTCTTTTGCTGTGAGGGAACGTAAGTATGCGAGATTCCAACAGAACTCTGCAACGGCACATACAGCCCATGTCTCCTTGCATGCAATTCATGAAATATTCAAATCCACGTACTTTAGGGGAACTTTCGAGACAATCATAGCAGCGGACTTTCTAATTCTCGTTCACCGCGTTACCAGTTTGAACCGACCGACCGGCCGTCAGGCATACAGCGGTGCCCGAAGGAAAAACCCCATTCATTATATAATTATTCATTATATATATATGAAAAATATATTTAATTTATTATTAATATTTTTATACTAGAGGGATATTAAATTAACACTACTTTTGAACTTTCGGAATAAATAACTGAAATATTTCGTCATATATAAACCAATTTATTATTAAATGAAATCTCCTGATAAGCTATTTACTGTAAATATTATTTCGTCCTGAGGAGTTGTTTTTGAAATCACCTTCAGTCACTTTACGATCCATGTTGATTTCAATTTATAAGATAACACTTTTCAGATTACTGATATATTTAATATGAAGCGAGAAAATAAATCCGGAACAACAGGAGGTTGTTTTGCTAGCGTAAAATTTCTGCAGTGAACACATGATGTGGTCATGCAGCGGGAATGTGCTAAACAGTTCATGTTTCAATAAGAAACACCGCACATGCGCAAAAAGAAATATTTATAAGAAGTATAAATTTTGTAAGATCTTTCTGATATCATACCGTATTTTTGAAAAATGACAAATATTCCACTTTAAAGTAGAATATTTTATCATGTGTTTCTATATTTTTAAGTGAATGTAGTTTTTTAAATCACCTCTAATAGAAATAAACAACCCTTTGATTTCATATATAAATATATATAAGTGAAAAATAAAGTAACACTGAGAAGAATATTACTAAAATAACAATAACTGGAGAGGCAGAAATAGGCAAAACACTTAAATATTCATAGAATTATCGCTTGTTATATGTCGAACAGCTAGTATATGCATATATGTATATGTATATATATATATATCATTATACCTTGTTATATGTCGAACAGCTAGTATATGCATATATATATATATATATATATATATATATATATATATATATTATTATTATACCATTAAGACAACTTCAAAAAGGAGGCAATGTATAAATTTGATTTGTCCTTCTGTAGTACATGGTTCGACATATCTATATTTATTTTCAAAGACACACTTTTTCTTAAATATTTAACATTTATTATATCAGAATATACTGGGAACACCAGTTTCCATATTTTAAAGAAAATTTATTTTGATGCCTCATAAATTTTTAAAAAAAATCATTTACTTGAAAAAATATGAGGTCATTTGTTAAAATGTCTTGTCCTATTTGAGATGAATGTCCCCGTATTTCTCTAATAAACCATCCACGAAATAACCTCTATTACAGTTGAGGTTATCACAAACGTCCTGTAGACAATTTCAGCCTCCAATTTCTCAAATTTTCTGAGAAAGCTTGCATATTATAAGCTCTATTTTAGTATTGTAAGGATGGCGAATTTTAATTGACCCTCTGGAAGAGTAATTAGACTATCTGCTAAACACCAATGTGTAGAAGTTGCCTAAGCAGCACGGGTATCTGAAGGCGATGTCATGCGAACAGATCCTAACTTTTTATTTCACTTAGGTATCTTATGAGGTTTACCCATATCTTCTTGTTCCTAGTTATTGTAGTTTTTCATTATTTATCAGCTATATCTCTGTGAGTATTCCATTCTCTTTCTTTTACTACTTGATCTTTCAAGGTTTTGTCGCCCATTTAACCGCAGCTAGCGGATCAGCGCAACTAAGCGTGTACCTTATGACAAGAGGTGTTGAAACATTCATCCATATACGGCATTTTATTAGAAATTTGTCATTCACACGCTCCAGTTCATCTTCCAATATTTAATTAAAAGTTCACCTGATATTTACTTTTCATGTGTGGGGCTTTGTTGGTGAAATTTATTTTCGACTCTCCCCCATAAGTAAAATAAAATTAAAATTATTTATACTTGCTCGGCGCCGTTATTGTTATTGAAAGTTATCATTACCATGATATTTTTCGATAGTCGTTATTTTACAAGCCAGAGCTTTCGCCGACTCTAAGGTCGGCATCATCAGTCGCCTGAAAGTTCTGGAGAGACACAGGTACAGAAATGCTAGAAGTGAGAAGGGGTAATAATGTTGGGAGAGTTGCAGCGCAGACGTTGTTTGTTGACATTAATGGATTCCAGGTCTTGTTTATTTGAAAACTTCTGTCTTTGATTATATTATCTGTATGTTGCTCTATGTCTAAAATTTCTCTTTTAGCTGTATCAAAATATCCTGTCTTTGTTGCAATTACTTCTGTTTTCTCAAATTTTATTCCATGGCAACTTTAATTGCTTGTTCCGCAATGGCAAATTTTTCTGGTTATTTAAGACCAAAATGTCGTTTATCTTGTAGTAGTCCAGTTCTAATGCATTTTCCGATCATATCAATGTATATTTTTCCAAATTCATGTGATACTTTCTTTAGTCTAACAGCTAAATGTCTAACATTATGCGCATGCTCGGGGATAGTCCCCCCAACCGAAATTCAAACATGCACAGCACATGGAACAAAGAACCTATCTACATATAAAAATACTATGATCATTCCTAAGATGTTAAAGATAAAAATTGAGGCAGTAAATAACATTCTTTATCCCGCATTATCTATTTTACGCTCCTATCCCTTGATGTAGATTAATTTAATATTTTAAACAAGAACACAAATTAAGTCCCAGTCTTTGGGTTTTAGATCCATTACCGATGAAGCTGCGGGCACTTCCACAATCGTTCTGGCAGCAGCCTAACCAGATGAGTGGGATATCTCCTGGAACAATATATCCTGTGTTGCCACCTTTAGCGTCATGTCGTGATCATCTGGACCAGCTCTCCGAGTCAGGTAAATCAAGTTTTTCTTACTTTAGCGAATATTTTGTAAAGAAGTGTTGGTCTATAAGCCCATAGTAAATAGTTTTTAAATTGCGAGACGTTTCATTTGCTCTCGGCCCCTGATTTTTACTGATAACTTTCAAACTAATTGACATATTTCAATGGCATCAGACACAGACATAATTTGATGTACGATAGCCATAATGACTTTAGAGCAAGTGTTATAGCATGTTCATGTTGTGAACACAAGCTCAAAATATTTTCTTGCATCTCGGCAAGAGTCACGGGCTTATTGCGATACACTTTGACCTTCAGTATGTCCCATAGGAAGATATCGGATGCGGTAAGACCAGGCGCCCCTAATGGTGAAAGTTCTTTATAAATGACAAAGAGAAAATATCAGTGTTGTTGACATTCTAGGTGTGACAGATGACATGTGCCAGAGTGAATCAATTTTTTTAGTAATTTTGTGAAACTAAACTTAATAACAATGAAATACGTCTACTTGGGGTATTCTAAAAGTTCTCGGCCTGAGTCAGAGATGTCGTGAACATGGCCAAATTGCTTATAATTGTTAAGTATTGTCCTTTAGATCGCTCGCAGTGAAATTTCAGACACGTAAGTGTAGTCACCTGTTTGTGATGATTATAGTATTAACATCTTATACAAAATGGATAAAAATGAAATACGAGCTGTGATAAGTACTTCGTTTTGAAGGGTTTAATCCCAACAGAAATACAAAAGGATTCAACGGTTAAAATGTGAACTGCTGAATTTAGGCATGGTCGTACATTCATTCAAGACGATGAGCGCTCAGTGCGTCCCACAATGCTACAACCGACGAGATTCACAATGTCGTACTCAATGATAGCCTTTTGAAGATACACGAGATGGCTGACATTGCAAAGACCTCGATAGGCCGTGTCCACTACATTTTACACGAAATATTGGGTATGAGAAAGTTTTCCGCTCGAGGGTACTGCTTTGACAACAATGAACCAAAAACACACCCAAACTGAACATTTCGCAAGAGTGTTTAAATTGGTTTAAATGCAAGTGAGTTTCTCCGACGCTTCATAACAGTAGATGAAACGTGGATTCATCACTACACGCCGCAGACGAAGGAGCAGTCCAAACAGTGGGTGGCAACAGGTGAAAGTGCACCAAAGAAAGCAAAAACTGTAAAACAAAATCTGTAAAAAAAAAGTTATGGCTACGGTTTTCTGGAATTCTCATGGTGGTGGTCGCATACTACCTCAGAAGGGCAGAACCATCGCCGGGGAGTATTATGTTTCACTACTGGACCAACTGAAGGATATATTCAGGCTAAACGTCCTCACCTTGCAAAAAAAGAACGTTCTATTTCATCACAATAATGCCCCTTAATACACATCTAGGATTGTTGCTTCTAAACTGCATGACCTTCGCTTCCAAGTGCTTCTACATCTGCCACATTCACCGGATTTGACTCCCAGCAATTACTTTTTGCTCCCAAACCTGAAGAAATGGCTGGGTGGACGAAGATTCACATCAAATGATGAGATTAAAGCTGAGACAGGGGCTTATTTTTCACACTTGGACAATTCTTATTTTTGTTGAGAGTATTGAAAAGTTGCAAAGTCGTTGGAGTGAAGGTATTGATTTACAAGGTGACTATGGTGAAAAATGAAGTAAATAAATAAATTATCTTAAATCCTGTGTTCTCTTGGTCAGGCCAAGAATTTTTAGAATGCCCCTCGTAATTTTTACATAATTTCCCCATTTTTCCTAACGGATAAAAGATTCTTAATCCCGTTATCGAAGAGTTTGGTTTGGGTTTTCGGCCAGTTGCTCCGAGTGCTCTCCCATCTTTATCGCTTTGAATCACATGTCCTCCCAATGCTTCTTTTAAGGGTCCAAACAAATGGTAATCGATATGGGGAGTGTTTCAATGGTGTCCAGTAGACATCCTTGAGTTTTTCTCTCCACAAAGCAGCTGTCTTGCGGGAAAAGAACTTCTCGAATCGGTTGGCACCATTGGCTGTTAGACGTTTGAGTCCCTCAAAACTGTCAAAACTACCTTCCCAGCTGACACGCAAGTTTTTGCTTTGACACTAGTGGATTCCCGGCTTACTTAGACTTAAAGAGAATAGTGAGTATCCATGTTTCATCGCAGGGTACGATTCAATGCAGAAACACTTCTTGAAGCCTCTAATACATTTCCACATGTGTAGAATTGGAGGAACCTGCCTTGCAAAATGTTTGGTAATCAAAGCAATCTGAAATGACGGATTGAACACTTGCATAACTTACTTCATAAATCTTATTACTCCATAAAGTGCAGAAGGTCCGAATGTTTGTTCCCGTTGCATTCCTCTGAGGTCATTGCTGATTTTCATTTTCAACAGTGAAACGTTGTACCGTAGACAGCGTAATATTTCCAAACGTGCCCTTGTTCTTTGCAAAATTTCAGCCGGTTTTACGTGCTCCCGCACCAAAAACTTAATGATCATGTAGCGCTCAATTGACGAGTAAACATCTTTGTCGGGTCGGGCATGATGGAAACTGCTGTGCAAGGCGAACTCCCTAAAGTCTCAACATATGACATGTCTCGCTACACTCTACTCACAAGCTGTAAAATCAAATCGAATATGTTTGATTCAGTCTCGTATTTCTGATTATGGCTCTTATTTTTAATCTTCGCATTCCGCAAAAGAAATGCACGCTGTTGATTGCTCAAGTTGCTATGACAAACATTTAAACAAAGGACTAAAACTCCCTGTACATCGCTTTGGTTGAAGAGCGCATATTACAAAGAGGTGGTTGATATTCCAGTATCCCTAACTGATACATTATTTCTGCTATAGATTTTTCTATCGTCATTGTTTTTATGAGAATTTCCTGACTCAGAGCTGTTTGCAGATAACATCTGCTGTTGCCGTCGCATGCATTGTGAAAGCTGTCATGGCCCACTATAACAAATTACATGCCGCAGGCAGGAATTTTCCTACACCTACGCTGTAACATCTAATCGTTGCACCAATATTGTTGTTATATTTTTTCCAGAGTCCAGTACTTGGAAATCCATTTGACATGGGTCTTGCGTCATTTCCTGTAGAGCAATGTTTCTCAACCTATGAGTCGCGTAGAGGGAATAAGCGAAATTCAACTTTTAGCTGAGGTACTGCAGAGTTATGGACGATGGAATTTTCTAAATATGAAATTTCGATTATTAATCAATATTGTTATGGTTCCTTGTTATCATTTCTAAGGGACTATAATTGTAAAATATTGCAATCTCTTTTCTCGTTCCATATGCTAACTCACATTTTCCATTTATCTGTACCTATATCTTCCTAAGTCTCAAGTCTTAAATGAACTGGGTTCAAACCCGGTCAGGGTCGATGGATTTTTTCGGACGTAAAAATTCTAAGTAAGGCTTCCTTTGGAAAGGAAATAAAGCCGTGGGTCCCGTGTCGTAGATTTACGCACCTACAAGAACCTCAAGCCTAAAAGAAGAGGCCTCTGAGCAAAATTATCGGCCCTATCACGCCCTGAATTGAATGGGACGCGTATGATTCGATGTGCTAAGCAGCATCCGTAAATAAAGCAAATAATAATAATAATAATAATAATAATAATAATAATAATAATAATAATAATAATAATAATAAAAATAATATGAACTGGTCTTAAAAAGAAACAAAACGTTTATACAGTGGCAAAGCTTCCATTAAGGCTGTAAGGTTCAGTGTTTTGGCTTGTATGTGTTAATTTTTATTGATGAACAGAAATATTTTGAATAATGCGCTATCTGTGACGTAGTAGGCAATCATCAATTATACGGCCGAACGCCGTGCCTACTTTGCGCAGGGCCAATAGTGATTTTTCAAGTCAATGTCTGGAGAGATGAAGGAGTTTTCATAACGATGTAGGCTAGCCTCGTCTCAGCCCAGTTGATTATGTCCGCTCTCTTCTCGGGTTTTGTAGAAACTGAAGAGTCCAACAGAAAGACCGGGAGGCAGATGATATCATTTTAAAATGGAATAAAAATCAGACTTGAAGAAAAAAATTCGGATCACGACCGGGAATCTTCAGCCTTCCGCTCTAACCAGCTGAGCTACCGTTTCCTCCTCGAAGGATGGAACCACGAACCTCTCTCATCTAATTCTATGAGTAGACCCTAAGGCTTCTCTGCTATGAGAGACTAATTAAGAGGCGGCTCGTATGCTCTACGAGTACTTATGACTAAGCCCTGTTAACTGTTCCCTGTTACACCCATTCTAACGTAAATGTAATAATGTGTTGTAGCTCTTTTCTCATTGGCTCCAGGACAACTTACATCCCTAATGGAAATTACAGTTTAAATTAAAGGGCTAGTTTTCATTGAGAAAACCATATTATGAATGCCATAATAATCTTGAGAGATGCTAGTCGTTATGAATACATTATTATGAATTTTAATTGTTAGTAATTTAACGCACATGTTGCTGCTCTGTACAGTGCAATCAGTTTCAATGCAAAGAGGACATGGCGGAAGCATGTGCTTGATCTTGATAGTATTGTAAAACGCCGTCAAGGAAATTCGTTGAGAAATGGCGACTAGGTTAGCGTATAAAATTTTTATTAATAGTAACCAGCGCTAACAATTAAATAATTATATCAGCTGTTATTAGCACTAGTAGTTTTACTTCACCAAAAGGAATCATGCACCGCGGAGTGATACATTCGCATTTCTTTACGTCGGAATAGAAGTAACAGTGAACGCATTATAATGCAAACACTAACTGTACATATAACTTTTGAAGCATGTGGTTCAGTAACATGAAACTCGATATGTGGGGATTTCGACTTTTTTCTACCTTAGGTTTAACCGAAGTAACTCCAACTCTTACTTTAAATGCAATAACCAAATTATTTTTACATTTATGAATAATGCTCATTAAGTGCTTTTCAAAAAGTACCCTTACCAAATGTTTCTTTATAAATTTAATGTTGCTGAATCAAGAAAACAAAAATGTGTATCGAATAATAAAATGATACCTTGTTTTGTCAGTCATAACATATATACCATAGAAAAACTTAAAACTAAAATAAAAACATCCATTTAAAATCCATTTAAAATAAGAGAGTTGGAGGCATTTCCGGTTTAACCAGAAGTACAAACAAAAATGGCAATATTATTTTTAAGAAAGCAAATGTTTCAAAAGTTATTTAGTTAGTGCGGGAATTTTAACTAACCCTCTAAAGGGGTAAATTTATATGTGGAAATTGTTCATTTTAAAACATAGCATTTCGAATTTTTGATCTCATTATGAAAATATGGAATGATGGAATTATTTTATTTTAAAATGAACACCATTTACTACGACATATTTTTAAATGAGTTTATTAAACTCCCTTAGTTGTATTTTAGTTTCCGCAAGGCTGTGAACCATATGTTTGGTTAATTTTTATTTATAACTATTTTCTTTCTATTTCCTCGTAACTGATACATGCAGCGGAACGTCGCGGTATGAACGGAACAATAAAACGCGAGTGAAATGTCAAGAAATAATTTAATGGAAATTTGCTCTTTGCACAGAAAAAGGACAGTAGGATTGAGCATATATACAGATTTAAGAGGGGATCATCAATGTTCACCGCCTGTGGTGTCTCAGTAGTAAAAACGGGAGTTAAACACCATTCAAAAAAATGAAACCTGAATATTGTTTATATATTGAATGTAATTATATTTAATTTACTTATAACAAATTAAAACATTATTACAATTTTGAATATGCAAAACGTTTATAATAACATGATAGATCTATTTTCGTGGAAAATTAAATTTTCCCTTAATTTAGACACTCCATGTTTCATTCGCCACTGAAAGCAGGAGAGTAAATAAAAGCAAAACATTTACTAAGGAACTTATGAAAGACATGGACAAAAGAAGCAAAACAAAATCTCCGTAATAAAATTACTTAAATTTTAAATTGTTGTAGCTTAAGACCTGAAGGCAAACTCAGAAACGTTAGGGAAACAAATTGCCCTGCACCCAATCAATCAACTTGCTAGTCAGTGGGTCAGACCAAGGCGCGAATTGATTGGAGTTTTTGTTAGACAGCTGAATAGTGCAAGTTTATCGACCTCAGTTCCACATTTCCAAGAAACCGTGTGCTGTTCGTGAATGTTATGGAATATTAAACATGCAATAATAATTTTCCACATACTTTTTTATTTCCAGTTATTCCTCAGTAGTCTCATATTTCTGGGTTTGCCAAAAGGAAGGGAAAATCTTTTTTATGAATATCGTGTCGAAAGTAATGCACGCTTATCCAACAAACGAATTCTCCTATTTTGAAAGATATATTAAAGAGTTTTTAAATTTGTTTATTTGTTGTGATTTTAAGTAAACTTTATTACTGTTATGTTTAACTAATAAATAACTTGTAATGAAATCGCACCTTGTCAGCAGTACACTGAGGTTGTGCAGGTACAGGGCAGAGGTCAAATAGAAGCATGCGGGAAACTGACAACTCACATACCCGTACCTTACTCCGCGTACCAGACGCTCTTTGTGATTCCTCATAAGCAACTGCTCTTTGCAATACAAATATTTCGATGTTTAAAGAAATACTTAATAAAGTTGCAGTGTATTTAATTGGACTATATGTATTTAAATTGTATTAAATTATTTTATATGTGTTTAATTAGGTTAACATTGACTTAATTAGGCTGACATGCATATAATTATGTTTATGTATATAATTGCATAATAAAGTTGAAATGTATTATATTACGTTAATATCTATTTAATTAGATTGAGATATATAATGACACTATTTAATTAAGTTGAAGTGCATTTAATTGGATGTCTTTAACTAGGGTGACAAGTATTAAATGTTTAATATGTATTTAATTTGGTTTGAATTTATTTAATTAAATTGTATTTGTATTTAATTATATTTGTATTTAAGTAGGTTGAAATTATTTAATAATATTGAAATTTATTTAAACAGGTTGATAGATATTTAATTAAGTTAAATGCATTAAATGATGTTAACATGTATTTATTTTATGCGTATATTTAATTAAATGTATATTTATTTAATACGTTGCCACTATTTTAATTAATTTCACATATATTTAACTATGTTGTCATGTATTTAATTAATACACATATTTAATTATTTTGTGCACTTAATTAGATTGATATATATTTAATTACGTTCACATGCATTTAATTATATTGAAAAGCTGTACATATTTTAATTTTACAGTTTCATACATTACGGTAACTCATCAAACGACGTGATTGTTTGACTGCTCTCTCATTGGTTGATTTCTTACGTTTCACATACACGCAAACACGAAAGCTGCATTCTTCCATGTAATGCAAGTCCTTGTGAATACTTTGACCGCAAGCTTCTATGTTTACTTTCATAACATGACATATATTTTGGAACGAATTGTATTTACACGATTCTAATGACGACAGTGAGGACGATGAACGTCTAGCACAGTGTCCGGGAAACGCCAAAGTTTTACCCAGGGTGTGTTAGTTCACAGCACTGCAGTGCGATGATTGTTGTTAGTGCCAACATGTGTGGGAAAAATATTCTTAAGGACTGGGTACGGTATGTACTCTCTTCTGCAGCGTGCCAACTGTCAAGTTTTGTAAATTATACTTTTATTAAAACTTTGCTGTTATAAAAGTAACTGTTCTTATTTCCCATTATTATGGTTTATTTACAAACGTTTGAACAAGGTTTACGTTTTGTGAATTTACTTCTTAGATTATATTCTGATGTTACAAAAATTGCCGGTAATTTACTAATGTATATAGATATTTTCTTAAGTGTTGATATGTTTTAAGATTTGAAGTGTTTGATGTCTTCTTATATTTTTTATTCCTGTAATAATGTTTATATGTAGTTAAGTTATAATTTATATGTAATATTTTTCTAGTTTTGTGTTTATTTATGAATGATAATTAGATGTTTTATGCTAATGCATAAAGTACATAGCTATGCATAAAATACTAATTAAAAGAAATAAAGTTATCTATAACAGTAAATACTTTGAATTATGCAGTAATGAAAGTTTTAGCAATTAAATTTTATTATAATTATTAAGTTGTTTAATTGGTAGCTTTTCCTTCGTGGGACCGCTGCAAGCTTAAAGGACGGTCGGTCGGTTCAAGCTGGTACCGCGGTGAACGGGAGTCAGGTCGCTTAAGTTATTACTAGCACTTAAACACTTTAAAGATACATTTTTTCAGCGTTATCAAGCAAGAAGATGCTGGAACTGCCTCCCTTCACTTTCCATTCATTTCTGTCATCAGCTTATGACATTAAGCATTATCCCTCAATAGTTCACTCTGAGAAATGGAAGAATTTCTTCACGAATGTTATTATTCCGTTCGTCTAATGTGTGAATTTGTCTTGCATACTTTTTTCTTTAATGTCCCCCGGAGATAAAAATTGCAGGATGTTAAATCGGGTAAACGAGGGTATTATATGTTGCTAGTGATATTATAGTTGAATATTTCATGAATTGTATACAAGGAGACATGGGCTGTATGTGCCTTAGCAGAGTTCTGTTGGAAAGTCGCGAACCTACTCGCAGTTAATTCATGGAAAAGAGAATGAAAAAATATTCTGCATATATCTTACACTATTGTTTCTTCAAAGTAAATAAATAAATATTTTCTCGCCGTTAATGGCACACCGCACTCTTATCATTTGATCCTACACTTGTGAGCATGTTAGATTTTTCTGAACACCAGTATCAGCTGTTTTGCACATTAACATACCCACTTAGATGGAACCAAAATTCATTTGTAAAGAAAATTACACCAGTGTTAATTTCTCCATCAAACACTGTACAATCTACTCCTGGATGCAGGGTCACCCGGTTTAAGTTTTTGCACTACAGTAATTTATAGCTTTTTAACTTCAGTAGCTTTGTAGCCGTTCGAACAGAGGAATAGGACATATCCGTTTGCTGAGAAAGACGTCGAAGTGAATTTTTAGGGGAACGTTCCAGAGCATGTCAAATGTTACCTAATGTTCTTCTGTGAGTACTCTACGCCTTTTATCAAAAATACTTCCCGTTTCACGAAATTTATTTACTAACCTGTGAATCGGCTTGGAAATTGAATATAAGGGACTCTCTGTTGAAATAAATTGCGTACATCGCGAACCGAATCGTAAATAAATACACTTTGGGGAATAAAAAAAGCTCCATTGAGCCATATTAATGTAATTAATGAATACTTAAACGCTGTCACATAATACACAAGAACGCTTCCGTACGTTCCTAGAGTAAGTTCACACTGACTTCCCCTCCGGCTCCCCTACCGTTTATTTATTTATTTTTTTATTTTTTTTATTTATTTTTTTTTTTTTTAGCGCGGGAACGAAATGAGAATGCAGAGCTCGGTCTACTGCGGCCAACTGCAAGTGGAGGGTTCGCCAAGGAAAAATCACCCAATAATATCATGTCATAAATGTATAAATAATTTAATCTGTTACATTAATATTAACTGCTTTAAAGGTAATTATGTTGTAACATAACATATAACATTAGAGTATATTTTTTTACCATAAAATTAAACATGTTCAATTGCTAAATTTGTATTACCAAGTGAAAACTTTCAAAATACTGACATTTTGACGCTAAATAAAGCAATATACGCCGTGGAAGATTTATGATCCACATATTTCGTGATCGCTACATAACGCAAGTGATATGAACCAAGGCATTGCCCTAAATAAATATTCCTTATGTTGCGTCACGGGCAGGCACTGGTCTAGAAGTTCTGCAATTAGATTAACAGGTAATTTCCTTAATTACTGTTACAGTCAAATGGTATTTTTATTTCGAGCATAGTAAAAGTGCATATTATACTTTTGTAGTAGCTAATTTATCATTACGTGTATATAAATTATAATGCAATTGTTAATTAGAAATGCATGCATTGACAACGAAGCAGAAGCAGAAAGGGAGCGCTTTGCATACACTTCGTTTTAATTCACTGTATCAACTTTTCTGAGTTAAATATGTGCGTTGGCAAAGTGATTCGAAACGAGAAGCAGAAAGGAGGGCAACGCTTTGCTGATAATTCGCTTTAATTCACTCTATCAACTTTTCTAAGTTAAATCAAAAGTTCGTCGCTATATTAGCCTTTTCCCATTTTCAGCTTCGGCTTTCATGACGAATGTAACAGACAGCCTTCACGTTGAAATTACATAAATTAAATTTATAAAGATATCTTGTGGTAGTTTGTAAAAATATGAATTAAAAAAAGACGAAAGACCACAGCATTTATCAGATATTACTCGAAAGTTGACGTTTAACGTTCTGTGTATTCTGAAAGTTCTAAGACTAGAGTTATACACAACAAAGAACCTAGTCTTGCAACGTGTGACGTTGAGTGCTTGGGAGTATTTTCTTGCACCATTGTAAGACTTTATGCAACATTTGTCTGCAGCAGGTGGTAGAGCCGAGGGAAGCCCCAATCTCTCTGGTCGGCGGCAAATTAGCGTGGCCAACACGGATCTCCTGTTCAGCCTTTTCCGTGGAGTGGAGGACCAGCTGCAGCCGAGGGCGCCCGTTGTGCGACGAGGGCGTCCTAAGAAGCCGCCGAGCTCGCTCCTGACGCGCGTTCTCAAAGATGACGACCCTTGCCTTGTCAGCACCGTCACAGAGAGCATTCTACCGTTGATTCCTGACCGCGGCAGTCAGCAACTTCTCGCTAACATCCTCAGGGACGGCGATAAGGATCTGTCTCTGCCTGCTCTCAGTGCAGAGCACAACTACTCGCAGATCCTTTCGGAACTGGTTGTCAAACTATAGTCAAACAAACGAGGTATGCTTAGGCTGTGCAGAACCGGAATGTAAGGATCTTGGGTTGTCTCATAAATTCGTTGGCTTCTACCATTAGCATCCCCTGACAGCAGCCAAGTATAGCATTTTGATGTATCGAAGTTATCCGAGCTGATTTCGCAACAACCGTACATTCTCTGTATAATGTAGCTAAACTGGACGAAACTAATGAACTTAAGAGACAAATCTAGTGACAAACATATTTCAACTGGTGTTTTTAGAGATTTTTTGAAAACGAAAAAATTGATAACACAAACGCATTGAACAATGTTTATTCTATAAGCGGAAGCTGAAGTTATTCAGTGTTGTGCACTTGGTAATTTCTGTTAAGAACGGACGTGGTTTTAGATGAATATGAGGAAATCGTTTTTCATGTCTAATCTTTTGTATGCTGTCATAAGTCATGAAAACTATTTTTTTTCCTCGGGAACAAGGGATATAATGAAAAATCTAGGACATTCGATTGAAAGTGTGTAGAATGTGCTTCCAAATAAAGCAATTAGATGGCGTAAATGAGCAAAACTGTATGTCTCAGCACGCCCCAAAGTTCAGTTGGTGAGTGACAATGGTGAGGGATGGAGATCACGAAGAGAGAACATGCGTGTGTGAAAACAGCCTTTCTCCCCATAACATATGACGAGACTGTCATACACGCACTGGATGACACACAAACACACCTTGACTGTCATACAGCAGAATGACAATGACTTTGTTGATGAAGAAGTTTGGCGAAACTTGTGTTTGCGTGATGACCCAGGGTGCGCCAATAACTTGACTGTCGCTTGAGTTCTGGTTCATAAGCCCTTACCCATGTTTCATCAATTGCAATGATTTTATTCAACATGACATCCCCTTTTTCCTGAAATCTCTCCAAATTGATGCGACATGTTTCGTAGCGAGTTCACTTCTGTATGGCACCCACTTTACACACATTTTCCGCATGTTCGGGTCCTCCCGCAAAATGCAGCACACTGTTTTTTGCCGGAATTCCTGTTTGTTCTTCTATTTCCACAAGTGTCCAGCTTACTGCGCGACAGATTGGCAGTCGACACTGCCCCGTTTGAAGGATCTCTGTCCACCTCGCCACTGTTCGATAGGGCAGGGCACGTCGCTCTGTGTGGCTTCTCATGCATCCCTGCCGCGGAGAATGCTATTTTCACATACCACGTTGTTCACTCTTCGCGACTTCCATTCCTGACCACTGTCGCTCACTAACGTAACTTTCAAGCGTTCTGAGATAACGCAGCTCTCCTCCCGTACTCCATTTGGTGACTTCATTGCACAGTACAATTCATACATTTTCAATCGTATATCTTAAATTTTTCGTATTGTCTCTTGTTAGAAAATAAAACTGTTGTCATGTCTTTTATCTCCCTATAACCTTTTCAAAATGTTCAATATATTTTATAAGCATCTGGTTTGTGGTAGTGACACTATGACTCGTCACCAGTCATTAGCTTCTCATAAAAAAAATAAAAAAAAAAAACCTTCGTTATACATTTCCAGTAGTCGACGGTAAACTTCAACTTTTGTCCTTCTGTGCCTGTGTCAAGTACGTGCAACTCAATGTGCGCACACCTTTTCCATATTCAAATTGTCGTGAATAATGGTGGCCGAGAGTTATCTACATCCCAGCTTATCAAATGCGCCTATCAGCCACAATCAATTGAGACAAACTCTCAATATACCAGAGAGACCGCAATGTTGAGCTACTCACATTTCCTGCCCTTGGCGAACCCATTGCCCCAGTTATAAACGGTTTTCGGTGCAAGAACTTTTTGATCACATACTGCAGATAAACGTCTATGAATTTCTGCAGTCCATCTTTGCACGTCTTTATTTGACAACAAACGCTTACAACTAGTGTCAATCTATCGCCTTATCCATGGCCTTACCCTAGCTTGCGCGGTTTTCGCAAAACACCGCTGTTGCAAACCATTTCCGAACGTCCTTCGTAACAGAAGAAGATCTCAGGACATGACTAGTATATGATGAGGTATGCATTCTAGGGTCTGTTAATGTACAAACAAAAAATCTCCACTTTATGCCAGCGTTTCTGAGAATTCGATATGTCCTGATGTACATGGGTACAACATCAGGTAACGTTCTTGTTAGAAGAGTGGAGAGTTTTGCATTCTCTAGTGTTTTGTTACAGGTAGTCACACTTTTCTTATTAAAATAAAATTGTCTCTCTGAAATGCCACTAGATTTAGACCATGATAGCTAAACACCAGTTCAAAAATGTTTGTCACGACTAGCTGTGTGTGTTTATGTATATATAAGTGAAAAAAGTGAGAAAGTGGCCTACATAACTTTGTAAAATAGAACATGGCAGATGTCAAAGCGGAAGTTTAAAGCTTCTATTTAAATAACTTTAAATTTTTAGTTGAATGTTGAGCAATTAGCGAAGAGTCCAGTTTGCATTAAATGCCATAGACAAGAATCACATGACTTATATTATAATGTGATACGTTGCTCTTCTTCTTTGAATGGAAGTTGTGACAGTGTAGGCGAAGTGTAACACTCACCACGAAAACAGCATACAGACATTCTTTTCTACGCATTAATTAAGTAGATAATAACATTATTTTGCAGTACAGCTATCAAGCTGTACTAGCTGTAAGAACTGAAAACGTTTTTTCTTTTACCTTAAATGTAACATCCATACTCCACATTCCTAGTTTTGAGGGTTATATAAAATGAAGCACAACAAATCTACAGGCGGCCCACGAAAAATCGACCCCTCCTTGTAAAGTAAAGTCAGCGTCAATATGAGTGTGATTTAGTAGAGTTTCTGAGCATCCATACTTGAAACGGGGTTTAAACTAGAGAATTAAGAAATAAAGTTTTGCCCATCTTGTCATGTAAAAGCTACACTCTATTCATTCTTAGAATGTGTCCTAATTTAAACATTAAGACGTGGCATTGACCGCATTACGTTTTGCTACATAAAAGTAGTGCACAGTCTACATATATATAATGCTTTAATATAAATTCACTGCCTACTAACAGCCATTGATCATTCGTATCGGATTAAAAACATAACTGTTTAGTTAAATAAAACAGAATGACACATCATGGTGAAAGTCCAGTTTTAATAATTATTAAATGCCAAAAAGATAAGGCTATATATACTTCCTTTGGAGTACACAACTGTACCAAAATTTATAAAATCTTACGATAATACATTATATATCAAAATAAGTTTAATTATGGGGGGATGAGTGCAGATAGCATTATTGTTCAGTGACAAACTTAGATGAATGTAGCAAATTTCCACATTGTTATGCTGTTATCTTTTCCCCACTAGGTCGATTCTGCGAACTAACTTCAGTGGTTCGTCGTTTATTTTCAGAGTTGCCAACACCTGCATAATTTTACATATTATTATAGTATTGTTCAGCTGAAGGTGTCTTATATTTTTCGCCACCAGGAGGAATCTCTGCCTCAGCTTTAGTTTTTCCTCGTCCTTGTGCATCTGCTTGAGCGACACCACGTTTGTATTTCAGAGTTTCCAGAATGTTATACCCTTGTATGATGTATCAACTTTTTCGCATGTATTTTTTCGGATTAGGGGTAAACCACTGGGTGCTTCTATTTCTAGGATTTATCTCTCTCTCTCATTGTTTTCTGACCCAATTTTATTGCAATATGAACGTATTATCCCTTACATTTCGTTTCTAGTGTTTTCATTACTGTTAGTACAACCGTGACGTAAGCACGCTACGTAGCAATTTCTCCTCCTTCCTTTGATTTTAGCTATAAAAGTGAAGACATTTTTTTTATTTTTCTGCATAATCGATCATCTTCCTTTTCTAAATTTTTGGAATACATGTACACCTTATCCAAGTCCCGTAGTCTCTCATTTAAATTCTCAAGCAGTTTATCTAAGAACGTAACTCACAAACTCTCCATGCTGCGATTATCCCTGTGCTGTGCATGCATAAAAATTAAGCTTGCAATGTTGAAATATTGGGAGACTTTTTTTAGGAATGAGCTGTAATTTGGTTCAGATTTAAACGTCCTCTAGTTCCTGCTAATCAAGGTTTAATACAAATTTGCTAACATTCTGGATTTATTTCGAAAAGCCAAACAAACTTTATTTACAAGGCACGCATCTTTCATAAATGACATAAGGGACAGAAAATTTGTTGGTTTATTTTCTTTAGTAAACTAATTGTTATTGATTTTTGATTTTTCTCCAAAACAGACACCAAAAATGTCCAAGTTACATGAATGGCTTCCTCAACGATACCCAGTGAACAACAAAACTTTTCATTGTTTCTTTTAATATCTTGACTGGGATCAATAAACTCCGAAGATTTTTTTTTTTTTTTTTTTTTTTTTGTGAATTGAGGAAGGATTAAGATTGGGTGAAGAGAAGAGGTAAAGAAGAAGAAACGCAAGTTTCTTCTTCTCAAATCAAATGTGGTTGTCACATTTTTGGCATCCCAGTAACAAAATGCGACTATAGCTTAAACCCTCACAGCAAGGGCTCGGTTTTTCTTGCTTCGCAACTATTCCTCTGTATGCCAGTTTGTCTCCAACTTTGTCACCAGAAATGTATGTGCTTTCGTTTTCTTAAAGGAACCTACACCTCCACTATTGTAATAGATTTTAAAAGGCACCATACAGCTGCCTTCCTTTTCCTTTCCCCTCTCCGCTAGTATTCCTTTATTACCTGCATAGCTATGATCTTAACTGTATGCACGCTGAGGACTGGCTCGGTGTTTCCATGGCCACTGTCACACTGCTACACTCCCTTACTGTATTTTCCACGCCTTGTCATTCTTCTAGAAGACAAAAACACCAGTAGCAGTGCTGTTTTGTTGACGCCAGCAAATGAATCCCCTACCACTCGAAATATTATTTCTGTTGTATGTAGACGCTTTACTTGGAATGATTTCTTTCGTTTAAGAAACAGATCCAAGTCGTAGGGGCTCATACCTGGTCAATATGGAGGATGTTGAACTATCTTTCGCCATCGCCCTACAAATGAATTCCTTACAGCAGTAACAGCATGGCACTGGACTTTATCATGCAAAACAATGAACACTCAAGTTTGAAAACATCACAGTTTGTTAGCAAACAGGACGAAGATGATGTTTTACGTACCTGTGGCATCAACTACTGATCAAGTTTATCATACCTTGGATATCAGCATTGGGTTAGGGAATGATCGTGTCCATGTTTCAAGTTTCATCCTGTCACTCCCACGTTGTGTACCGCAACTTGCACACTATGACGCTCTTGCCGATACCGTTATTTAGAATTAGAAAACATAGCTTGATATCGTGCGCGTTGACTGCACAGTACATATTCGTGCGGAAGCTCTGTAATAGTGACAAAATCTCGAAAATCGCTTTCTCTACAGAAATGTTCTGTTCATGTGTTTGGGCATATATACGTTGTTATATAGAAAAGAATGTCTGTATGTAAACTTTCAAGTGATGAGTTTGACTGATGTGGTAATACGCTTACTGGTGCCAATGGCACTAAAATTAACCAAGATCATAAATGTCAGTGTTTATGGGACCAAGTTCAGTAAATCACACAAAGCAAGAGATTTTTACATATTAATTAGTTTTGTATTATTCTGCACAAATATCAGAGCAGCCGTCCAAATTCACAAAACGTTAAATCCTGCACAATTGGCACATATCCGTCCTTGATATAATATTCGTATATAAAAGTGATCCAGCAATTTCGCCGTGAGCTCTCTACAAATATCAAAAACTTATTTGTGCTTTTAAGCGCTGATTATTTCACGGGAAGTCAGCTGAGTAAAGAGCTCGTTTCCGTCCTAATAGTTCAACTGAAGTATTTGAAGAAGGCCAAGATGTAATGATGACCGAAAGCTTGTGAAATCGTTATGTAATCAGCACCTACTGAAATATAAACACTGTATCATAAATAATGTCGATTTTTAAGCGAAAGTTGATTTAAAATAAGAAACCAAACAGATTCTAAAGTCTTGCGCCCTCTTTAAGTGAGGGTAGTTATCCCCAGTTTCTGGATTTTAATGCTAATAATTTGGGGATACCAGCTTTTTGAAATTTCTTCCACGCAGGATTAAAACAGATGATAATTTGAAGCGCAAGCTCAAGGCTGTTTGTTGGGTATGGTATCTTCCTTTTCATGTTATGACGTAATGCAGCAAGGTAAAAAGTTCTGCAAGAGCCTATTCATTGTTGGTAAATAATGTCTACAATAATGTAACTAACACAGCCTTCAACAGTGAACTTTAAGCTATCAAAATATGAATAAATGTAGGTATAAACTTGCATAGTCCCTGTCGTACAGTCTGTTGAGTTCAGTCCTGTGTCAATAGCTGGTGAAAATGCATGAATATTTCTAAAGAAAACTGTAGATTCTACATTTTCACACGCTATAAGCAGGTGAAAAAACAAGGACTCGGTAACTGTTGATGATCATTTTATATGATTGCAAGATGAATTCGATCATTTGAAGAAAGACGAGAGACTTTGAAAGACAATCCTCGCTCTGGCCGGCTTCGGGAAGCTGTGAACGAGAGAACAATTGGCAGCCGTAACAGTATACTCCATGAACATTTAAAGGTACGAGAAATCTGTGCAAAATGGGTTCTACATTCCCTAATCAATGAAAGGAAGAGGAAGAGAAAGGAGTGTGCAAGGAAACTATTGAGCATGTTTCCACTAAATGTTCTAAACGTTTGACAGATATATGCATTGGTGATGGATGTTTTATTACCATATCACACCAAATAAACTCACACCTGCGTGTGGGTAAATGAGAATGACCCAAGACCAGTTGTTCTTTGACAAGATTTTCCTTCTCGGAAGCGAATGTTCACTGTTTTCTGCAACTATGAAGCACCATTTTGACTGTATGTCAAAAGGAATGACAACGATTGAAGAATCCTATGACACATATTTTTGGATCCTTTATTTGAAGAGCTGAGCTGAGGCAGCGGCGGCGTCCAAAGATAGGAACTTCAAGGCTGTTGCTTTTGCATAGAACGGCTGCAAATTTGAGGAAACTGGAGATCGCAAAGTCCAGTTGTTTGACCATCCACTACAGTCCTGAACTTACCCGTGCGACTTCTGGTTATTTCACCAAGTAAAATCTTTCATTGCTGGAAAATCTTTTAAACGAATGCAAGGCCTATCTCAAGCTATAAATTCAACTCTGTTGATAATATCTCACTCCGAGTACCGTAGTGCTTTAGACAAGTGGTTGCACCGTCTACAGCTGTGTGTGGAGAGTGATGGAGAGCACTTTGAAGGATTGTGAGGATAAGTTTTCGAATTCAGTCTGTAAATTGGAATTTAAGATGACACTTGTAAACAAACAAAAAAAAAAAAAAAATGAATGCCCTCGTATGAAATTGAGCGGTGCCATAAAATAAAAAAAGTTATATAAGCTATGGGCATAGGAATGAATCGTATGTGTTAAGATCTATAAATAGGGAAAAGGAATCAAAAGTGTGTCACCTTATCTACTGCTTGAATCAGCACTAAAGAGAAAGAGATAGTTCAAGTGGCTCAGATATTACGAACCACGCTATCTTGCGTGCTTTCTTTTGCCCAACTACTATCTATTCTGCTGAATATCTCTCTTTATTTATTCTTTACTTGAACATAAATCTTACCGATTTAATTTTTATGGCTGAACAATTCTTGAAAAGTGCAAAGGATCGAAGACACATCTAGTATTAAATATGTTTACCGTCGATACCGAGTACCTCTTGCCAATTATGAATTCCATTGTGGTACACATCTTTAGAGCGGAAGCAAATATTTCATCTAGTGCAGTTTCCAGAACGGCAAAGGTTTGGGAATTGTTGTTCTCAGCGGCGATTATCCAAAGAAAGGAAAATATGATGATCTGTGGGTGCAATGTCCCCCCAACCAAGACCGATAATGGTTTCACAAGTCACTTTAGCTGTATGTGGTTTTGCATTATCATGCAGGTTCCTTAGTTTTTAATTTTTCATGCATATGTTCCAGCTGGCTAGGCTGGATGTACAGTACACAAAACAAAACATAGCCCTCTTTTGGCGCTGTGGTGGTTTCGGTTGTTTGAAGATCGGTTGTTGTGCACCAACCAGTGATGACAACGTGACAAAACAGGGATCAGCTTGTGCCGCCTTCTGAGCCATGATAACTTGTCTGGAAGCCAGTGACAGAGTTTATGACGGAGATTTGTGCACTGACGTTTAATTGCTGTGTCACGTCCTCACAAGTCTGAATCATCCTCGAAGGATTCTTTACCAGTTTAAATTCCTAGAGCACACACGTTCATATAATCGTCGGGATGCTCATGTTTGGCCCGCTAACACTAGAAAATAACGAATCTATTAACTTTTGTTGCCAACTCTTGAAATCTGAGAATTGCAAAAAAATCCGACAAAGCTTTTTAGTCAACTCTAAAATTGCATTTCCTGTGTGGAATGAAGTAAAAGTATACGTTATATAAAATATAAAATATATGTTTAATAATTTCTATGTAGACATAGCTTCTTCCTTTTAGCCTTACGACTTGACCGCGCATTTTCTCTCTATGAATGTGCTCACCAACCGTTATCTTGATCCATCACGGTTAAGCAAGTATTGAATATTCTTCCACACGGTGTTGTACTTGAAAAAATAACTTGGCACTTTATGTAACATTAAACAAGTTACATTCTGTAACGAATGTTCAACTGCAATCATAAATATTGAGAAAATGCTCCAATTTACACTATATGTACAAGATGTTAATATTTTCATGTAAAGACAAGCAATTTGAGATAAGGAAACTTGGGCTATGGACGTAAAATGTCACTGAAGAAATTGCATTTGTGCCCAGAAATTCAAACGAAATATCTGTATTAGAATAACTTCCCGCCTTAATAAATGAAAGATACCTAGTTGTTAATAACCAATGGATAGCCTTTTCTCTATCATTTGCAAAATTGCATGCTAAACACGTGACTGCACGTGACTGAATTCCACTTTTTCCCTAATTTGTCATTTATTTCATGCAGCCGTTATGTAATCAATAGATATGACAAAATAATTCATTAAATACATTTCAAATTGAAGAAATGGATAATGGTTACATTATGTGGAAGTCTGTAAGAGTGCTAGAAAATTTGCATCATACGAGGGTCATTTTCTCAGAAATGAGGGCATAACTTTTTGAAAATATTTTTCAACATAGTCTCCCTTTACACTAATGTACTTTATTCAGCAATGCTCCAAAACATTTATCCCACCACGAAAGTCAGATTTCTTAAACTCGGAAAAATGCAATGATAATTTAAGCTCCCCAGAAGACGAAAGTTTCTTTCCATAAAGTAATTTTCTTAGCTTTGCAATCAGATGGACCTCTGATGAAGGTAATAAGGCGTATGTGGCAGCACATCGTACCGAATTCTTTGATATTTGCCATTGCAACTTACACATTTGTGAAGGCGAGCATTATCTTGATGAAAGATTACTTTCTTCTTTGATAAACTCGGCCTTTTCTCGCATGTTTTTGTCTTCAATACGCTGTGCATAGAGTTGGAGGAATCGCTCTGAAAACGAGCTAACTTTGCTGAGAGGTTTGTACTCTGATTTGCTTTTGGTCGTTAGCAGTCCAGGCGTCCATCTTGCCAGTGTTTTTTTTCAAGCACTATTCTTCCCTCAAAACCTAAAAAACGCGTTCCCCTGAAATGCCCAGAGCTTAAAAAATGTCGGACACTTAATTGGATATTCTCCATATCTATAATTTTTGATGTGACTGATTTTGGTCGTTCGCTATGTGGGTCATCTTCCAAGCTTTTATTGCCGCGTTTTAACTCAATGTCTGCTTGGAAACAGTTGACAATGATGGTGGAGAGTCCTATAGTGTTTGTCGTATCGGTTACATTCATATCCTTCTTTACCAAGTACTTAATAACCCCCACGATGTTCGATATTTTTCATTTTCCCCAATACAGAACACACTGCAACAAACAGCTGTAGGTACTACAATTCTTGACAAATCCATGCATTATTGTACAAATGCTTCTATGGAAGTTAACAAAATTGCTTCATGGCTACTGCTACAATCTGTGGGCGTTCCGAGAACTTTTCAAATAACCCTTATACTACATTTCAGTTTTGTGAACCGGGGTGCTTAAAGGTGCATTTTAAATTGATAGTCAGTGGCGTGCATGCACTTTTGAAACTTTAGACTCTAACTGGTAACCCTGGGTTCCTTTAATTACTTGATTCAGACCCCTTTATAAACTGTGCAAATTACGGCGTTGTTCATTAACAGCCTGTACACATTAAAAATAAAAAATAAAGTTACTAACAGAGGCAAGAATGAAAACAGTCACACAAATAGAGCAATATTCTTCAGTGGCAGAAGAAAAGGCAATAAATCGATTTTCATTAACGTGAGTTTCTAGTCTATCTAGTCCTGAAATGTTGTACAAAGAAAGACAGATGATATGATATTTCAAAGTGTTTCAAATTCTGCAGCATGAACTTGTTCCTATTGTACCTGTTTCACTTAGAATAGTTTATTATTTACAAATAGAACATTGTAAGTGAGTTTGTTAAAAGATATGATATTATATATAAATGTATGTAAAGTAGTTGATTTTGTTATGACAATGCAAGATGTTTTGTTGTGAATAAAAATGTGATAGTTTTTACATTCATATTTTGGTGTGCAGCAAACGCCATTAAAAATCACTTAAAAATCTGTTAGTCTATTTTCATTTACTATATGTGACATGCATTCCAAATCCTAAATTACGAAAAGCATTCAAAAGTAATACAATTTTATTTACAATATTTTATTTGTAACATATTTATCCTTCACTCGCTATCTCACGTAGTTCCAATTTCTTCCGCTACTTTTCAAAATAGAGTCTCTAAGTTAAGTGCAGTAATTGAATTTTTTGATCGAAAATTAACTTTATAAGAAACGTGGCGCTGGACCACACACTTTCACATTTCAACTTGGTATTTCTGGCTGCATTGTTAACGCAATTATCCAACAGTTAAAATAAAAGTCCTCTACACAGGAGTTAAGTGAACTAAGGGAATTCCTTATCAAGTTGAATTTGTGAGCTTTAGAGCTGAGAACGCAGTAAAAAAATAAATAAATAACGCTAACTGAAGACATACATATGTATTTCATAAAAAAATGTAACTTTTAGGCTTAAAAGTATATACTTATCCCGTATCATTATTATTTTATTTACGTGTTATATTGCTAGCTTAACGTTTCCAATTGAACTTAGCCTATAACAACGAAAATGGAATGTGAATAACATTTAAACTACATAGTTAATTTTAGGTACGATTGCTTGTTTAACTGTGTTCTCTCCGCCTGCATTAATTGTATACTTTGCACTACCAAGGTTGATAAGAGTACATCGCTCCGTATCGCTCCAGTATTCCCTGGAATTCACCTTTATCCTCTACCGTTCCGTAACGAAGCCGCAGTAGGCCGCTGTCTGTAAAGGTAAGTCCGATTTTCATCCAGCCCATACGCAGATTGATGTTTATACGTGACACCAACGGGTTTATTGCTTTTGTGGAAATACCCAATTGCTAATTCTAACAATAATAATACCCCCCCCCCCATATGCCATATTTCCCCCCGGAGCAAATTAATCGACGTCCTCGGCGATTCTTTTGATGAAATTTGCACCCACACGCATAAGTTCTTTTGTAATTCTTCTAATTTTTGCTCTTATAATGTCTTTCAGTTCACTTTAGTTATTTCTGTAGGCTCTATTTTTCTATTTTTTAGGATTTCCCTCAAATAGTAATGACACGCGGTAAGATCTGGGAAACGTGCGGGCCATAATCCTTTAGAAATAATTCTGTCTTCAAACACCTCCCTTACAGCCTCCAAAGAATCACGGGCAGTGTGAGCTGTGGCAGAATCTTGTTGAAAATATGCATAATGTGTCTCATAATCATTAATTGTTCAAAAACTGATGCAGGGAACAGTATTGATAGGTTGATATGTACACTTGACCCAGTCAATATAACCTATAGTTCCAAGTTTATATATTTTGGCTTTCTAATAACTATTTTATTAAAATTGCAAAGTAAACTGACATTTTAAAATAATACACAGGATTAGTCTTAATGATTCAAATACTGATTTCATGTAATAGCATACCAGGTGGTGCCAATAAGTTCCAGGACTGGTTCTGCAGAGCACCAACATATTGCAGTACAGGGTTGTGCGCATGCGCTAGGAAACACTAGCAGTGTGCCAAGCGACATCGCTGTGTTTACACTGAGAGTAGTGCAATCGGTATTTTTGTTACTGCTTGCAGGGACAGCAAGTTGGGACAAAGAGGTACGTGAAACTTGAGCAATATGCTTCGGCAAGCTTACGGCGATGATGATTTTTTCTACTGATGCTGACGTTTCAAAAATGGAAGAACGAGGAGCACCATACGCGAAAATAATGAAAAATTCCGAGAAATGATTCATTATGATTGTAGGAGAAGAATGAACGGCATTGCTGGCAGCTTTTTCTTTATCAAATACGAATGTAAGGAAATCTTTTATCGCTATTTAAAAAGTTGTGCAAGACTTCTGAATGAATATCTTAAACACACATTGATTTTTATAGAACGTTTTTGTTTTTATGTTTTAAATTAATATGCTCAAATTGAGAAAGCTATAAAGTAAAATATTTAGCTATAAACATGCAGACTATCGAAATATTGTGTTATCCAAATATCTGATAACCGGCACGGTGCCGGAGGCAATATCGTCAGCCATGGCTACACTGGAAAGAGCACAAGGTCGGTGGTAGAAACACTAGACCTTGAGTGAGGGTTTAATAATTCTAATGCACTTAAAAGCCAACTTAGGAGAGGCTGGAACTGCCTGCCTTCACTTTCTCCACATTTCTGCCCCGTGCTTATGAAATTACCCTCTTTAATTATCTTTAAGATCTTAAGTCGGTCCTGGTGGTTTAGTAGTAACCCTTATTCCTCTCGTAGGTTCAAACCCGGGCAGGGACAATGGATTTAAGGATGTAAAAATCCTAAGTATGGTTTCCTTCGAAAATGAAGTAAAACCACTCGTTTTGTGTCTAGACTTACAGCACGTAAAAGAACTTCAAGCCTGAAAGAAAAGCTCTCTGATAAATTTGTCCCGTTTCACGCCTTGAATTGAGTGGGACGCTAATGACTTGCATTGTTAAAGAGCGGTGGTAAATAAACTAAAAAAATTAATAAATTGAAATATTTTTGGATATTTTCCTTTAATTTGTCTAAAGCGTGGATACCACCACCGCCACTACCTCTTGATGAATCGAATTACATTGCTCAAGCGGAAATTGCTCAAGCGGATTGTGTTCGCGCATTAACTTGTTTCTTTAATTGTTCAAAGGACACTGACTAAATGGCTTGAGGCTCAAGATCAGGTAGTAGTTCGGTTATGTCCGCTCGCCCACCCCGACTCGTTTAGCGCAACTGGTTTTGAGCACCCGATTTAGGCTTCCGTTGCCATTTCGGTTATCATTACTGATGGAGCATTTTCTACCATGGACTAAAAGCTGGCTTAACAGCAGCCATAGGGAGTAGCTGATCATCAAATCCGCCTAGCAGTTTCTGCATTGCAGCCACAAACTCTAAACCTGATATCATGAATCCTAACTTGCATTAGGTTCATGCTAAAATATTTTGTTAGCGAAGAAAAATTTCTCTCTATAATTATCAGATATTTTGGAAAAATGAATAGAATAGTTTTTGAATGATTTGTTATTTCATTCTGGCTAAGAGACAATATATGGAAAAATAAATTACTTATCTTTAATCCACCAATGTTTTATTTCCGATTTCGCTTAAGTCCACGGAACTCTTCCTTTATTAACACTTACTACACACATCTTATATTTCTAAGACTTTTCTATGCCTTCTACGTACCTTGTAAATGTTTAATTTTTCTCTGCTAATTTAAATGCCTTCATTTTCTGCAAAATGCGCCATCGTATTCTAAAATTGTGTGTGTAGAAATATTTCATTGATATAAGTAGATATGAATGTAATTAATGTTCAAATTTTACGTTTTTACCTAACTATTTGAAATATTGCTTAACTGCTTATTGTATTTAATTGAGTAGCTTCGCTTAACTTGCTCAAACTGATAAATGTTTGGGCCTAAATATGCTGAATTACCATTTGATAAATTATGTGTAAAATTAAGTTGACATGCATTTCGTTGTTCGGCTTGTTTTAGTTAAGTGAAAGCACAAATCACTACAGATATGCAACTCAATGTTAATAATAGATGAGAGTATGGAACGCCAATTTTTGTACTTTCTCCCGACGATGCGCGAACTAAAGATCGTGGTGGGCGAGTCGATAATGCAGCCATGGGAGGTCGGTAATGCAGGTCTTATAATATTTGTGTATTTATTCCTCCTGTTTTACTTGTAGTTTCCTTTCTTTCTCGGAGAAAATAAGTCATTGTTAAGCTTTCACCGAACTCCAGACAACCAACTACAGAACCGCCGACAGCCCGAAGAGTCTTGTATTTCACTCTATCAATGACTTTTTCTTTTCGTCCGAAAAAGAAAGGAAACTTCAAGTAAAACAAATTATATAAGTAATAAAATAATCCTGTCAGTACCCACAGACATCATTTCTTATGCTGCCCATCCATTATATGACTTTGCATCAGAAAGCTCATTTTTAAAATTTGACAGCAGCTCATCTTCTTAACCCAATTCTAAGCAGATTTAGGAAGGATATTTGAGTAAAATGTCATATTATTTTATACACAGCCTGTGCATAACCTAAAAATGTAAACTGCCTTCGTACATAATGAAGAGTGTAAGAATGTAAGTAAATAAATCTCGTAATTTATAGTTTTGACCAAATAAAAATAGCTCATTCGTTTGATGTCAAGAAAAGAAATTGCATTTAAATTACAGCTCTATCTCACTTTTTTCTGCGAAACGTCATTCCAACCTTCTGGACAAAGTAGATAGAGATATCCACATAGTTATATTATAATGATTGACCAGGAGTAATTTAAAAAGTAAGAAATTTGCTTGAAAATTGCAACATTTAGAAATATCTCTCGCGAGTACCCATAACAGACCTGCGAAATGCTTGCTGACCACAACCATGACGCCAAAGGACACAGAGGTACCAATATAAAGTGTTATATTGAAGGTTATAGTGTACAAAAATAACACCATGTCCTCCAGATAACGTTTACAATGTAAATACCTAACGTTATCTATAGTTTAAAAAAGAGATGCACTTTAAAGGCAGGTATGTTACATCTAATGCTTACATGCAAATTCAGGTTTGATTGATTGATTGATTTATTTATGGACGCTCTTTAACATCTGAGGTCATCAGCGTCCCATTCAACTCAGGGCGTGAAACGGCCGACAAATTTTGATCAGAGGCCTCTTCATTCAGGCTTGAGGTTCTTTTTCGTGCCGTAAATGTACGACACGAACCATACCTAGGATTTTTACGCCCGGAAAAATCCATCGGTCCTAGCCGGGTTCGAACCCGCGTTTTTGGGCCTAGGAGGCAAGTATGGTAACCACTACACCACCAGGACCGACAACAAATTCAGGAACTATACAATATTTCACACATGACGCATATTGGGTGAAAGGTATTTATTTAAGTTCAGTTAATATTTTATTGATTTATTTAATTCTATGTTGATATGTTCTGAATTAATTTCGTTTTTTATTTATTTAATTTCAAGTTTATATTTATTTAATTTGGTGAATGTTTTATTAATTGATTTAATTTAATATTGGTATGTATTTAATTAAATTAATATTTTACTGGTTTATTTAATTCGATGTTTGCATGTATATAATTAAGTTAACCGGTTTCTTTTTTTAAGTAATCATAATTTTTCATTGCCATCTCGTGTAAGCCCAATTGCAGTTAATAAATGCATTACATTCTCAGCTTAAATAGTAGTGAGATGTCTTGCCGACCGAAGATAGCACGTTATTTAACAAGAGCGGTACTAGATGGCAGCAGGAGCTGAGTTCTTGTTGTGGACAAAGCCACATTCCTGAGCGCCAGGTAACAAGCGAAGGGAGTTAGCGGAGTGGGGGTAACTAGTGGTGGAAAAAAAGAAGTCGCCGGGGCAGTTGTTTGATGATAGTTGACGCAATGGAGTTAGAGGTTCGCAACGTTATTGCTGTAATAAAATCGTGTTAACAAACAGAGCAACACAAAAAATTGCGTATGCTGTAACACCTTCAAGAAGAATAGTTTGCGTGAAATGTGCAAAGTGGTTACCGAAAGGTTGAAAGCGTTGGCCCTCCCTACATGCGTTGTTTATGCGTCACTCAACTGTTTCAGTTCTTCGCAGTTCTGCGTGGCGGGCTGACAGCCGTGTGCAAAGTGTAGTTTCAGTGAAGTAATGTGAGATGAAAGTCACCGTGTGTTTTGGAGCTGTGAGGGTCGTTGTTCCATGTGGAGACGGCGAAATTCTTGTCAGAGACCTTATTCGCCAGGCCACGCTGCGCTACAAGAAGGCCACCGGAAAGGTAAGTGGAACCGCAGACTTTTTCTTTGTCCAGAAGGTTGGAATGACGTTTCGTGGAAAAACGTGAGATAGCGACAATTTTAGTGGGTATATCGATATTTTCAATGGGGCATGGTCGTGGTCGTCAAAGGTCAATAATGAATTTAGCAGGTCTGTTATGGGTACCCCACAAGGGACATTTCTAAATTTTGCAATTTTCAAACAAAGTTTTTAATTTTTTTTAACCCCTCCTGTCAATCATTATAATATAACTCGGTGGATCTCTAATGCTAATGTACCAAATGTTGGATGCCGAATTTACAATTTTGACAAAAAAAAAAAATAAAAAAAAAATAACTAGGCATTAGTTTAATGTCATGAAAACAAATTGCCATATAAATTTTCTCTTACTGCCATGGTTGTCTCTGAAAAAAGTTCTTAAATTTTCAATGCTAAAATTTTACTATAATTCATAATATTAATTGTGTATATATACACACATATCTTCAATGCCACAAGGAAAGCAGCTGGGAGGGAGGAGGTGATAGAACCTGTCAGGAAACTGACCCAATCGAGAACCGAACCTGCTCACCCAAAGGAATCATGAAAGATACCGCTAGAACACTAAGAATGGTCTTATCGTTTATCTTGAATAACAATGCTTTTATTTTTGTTCATAATTTCTGACAAAGGTTGAAAATTTGAAGAAAACTGAATAGCTACTTTGTGTGGAAAATTTAAAATGTAAAATAGTAAGAAAAATTACAAATAATAAACTTTAAATATTTTTTTTTTTACATTATTTAAATCCCTCTAATGCGCATAAAACAACAAGTACTCGATTCATTTGAAGGAGGAGGATTTAAAGTAACCTCAGTCTTTCTTCAATAATTTGATTAAGCAGTTTTCTACCCTCTGGGAAAAATGTGTTATAAATTGGGAAGTAAAATACAAAAAATTTAATTAATTTGGTTTTAAAACTTTTTTAAAATCCGGTTTATATTTTGTGTTAATAAATTAAAAAATCCGTTTTATTTTTGATTCGTTCTCGTGGAAGCTTGTATTTGTAGATATGCTATTCGCGTGGCCAGCACAAATTTCTGTGTAGATATTTAGAACATTTAAAGTTTGAAATAGAGCCTACAGTATATTATATGTTATGATTAAATATTGTTCAATTATGGAGGAGAAAAAATCTTACTTAAATACGAAATCGTATTTTTAATTATTCAAATTATGCCAAAAAGTTGGGGCAAGTTTAATAAATCTGCTCGTTCTGGAAGTTTCAATGAGAGGACAAGAATAAATTTGCCATAAGTTTTCCGTTTAGCTGTCAGTTATCATCACGCAAGTAACTTCGGCACGAAATATCGAACAATTATTATGAACTGGTATGTATTTCTTTTTGAGAGAGATTTTTGTAGACAGCTGTTATTGAGATGATTATTGGGCCTGATTTATTTAATTTCTAGTCTTTTGTTATATCTATAAGTTGGTTAAAAGTAATTTTCCAAAAACAATTTTAATTCCATCTCAAAAACAAAAATATTTTCCCTTTCCTGGTGAGCTCTGCTAACTTATGACTTTTGCTTTATCTCTTTTATTTGCATACACGTTACAGATTCTTTAATGAAAGCGTTAGCTGTAATGAAAATGTAATCATGAAATATCGGTGATTGTTACTGAAATAAAAGATAATTAACCGTAGTTTAGCAGTAGCATTCGCGACTACACATTCGGAGGTTCTGAGCTCGACTCCGGATCAAGAAGTTGTTTGAATAGGATTTTTTTTCGGAATTTTTCCTAACCCTGAGAAGGTGAATACCAGTAGCTTTAAGGTACCAAAGACTCCGAGCTTATTTGCACCATCATTAATTCATTTCATTCATCACCACAGACTTACATCTATAGTAGAATCTACAGACGTCACAGGAAGACCAATGCAGTCAAAGCTCTATATTTTTATTTTATTTTTCATTTTTAAGATGGATAAACAGTTTTTTGTCTCTCTGCAATACTTATTGGTTTCAGAATGACGACCGAGTATTATTACTGCTTTATTTTTATATATGTATTATTATTATTATTATTATTATTATTATTATTATTATTATTATTATTATTACTATTATTACTGCTTTATTTTTATACAAGTATGACTGCTTTATTTTATATAGATTATTATTGTTACTTTTTATTTTTATATAAGTTCATCACTTTTATTTTAATAAAAAAAATCATTAAATCTTTATTTTTATACATTCATCATTACTACTTTATTTATATAAGCAATATTACTGCTTAATTTTATATTACTGCTTTATTTTCATATAAGCAATATTACTGCTTTATTTTTATGTATCATTCCTGCTTTATTTATATAAGTATTATTACTTTATTTATATATAAGTAATATTACTACTTTATTTTTTATTAAGGTGTCATTACTCTTTATTTTTCAATAAGTATCATTACTCTTTATTTATATAAGTAATATTACTACTTTATTTTTATATAAGTAATATTACTGCTTTATTTATATAAGTATTATTACCACTTTATTTTTATATACGTATTATTACTGCATTATTTTTATATAAGTGTCATCCCTGTTTTGTTTAAATAAGTATTATTACTACTTTATTTATATATAAGTATTATTACTACTTTATTTTTATATAAGCAATATTACTACTTTATTTTTATATAAGTATTATTGCTGCTTCATTTTTTTCTTTTAAAACCAAATTTACTTATTTAACTGAGAAAGAGGAACGTTTATGAATTTTATCGGAGTACAAAAAAGTTAGGTTAAGGACATCGTGACTCCTTTAGAAGGGTGGGCCAGGGGCATAACTATATGACACAAATGGCGTGAAGGTAGGGTCCCTTTTATCAAGACTTTATATTCCTCCCCGACAAACTGCAGCGCCATCATACGTTTGTTCTATAAACGTCTAATCTATATGAGACCCTTCTAATTCAGATGTTAAAGTACACCTTAAGCCTTCTGCAGTCAATTCAGAAACGACAATGAATTTTATGAAGCGTTCAACCAGTTTATTACACTGATGTATCGTAATATCACAACAAATTGTGACATACATGTAATATCTGTCGTTTTGTCAGCCTGTACAGAAACGAAATTTGCTTTTTCTATATTTTTTCTAGCCCCGTATCTATAGACAAGATATGTTTTTCACTTTACACGCTGTCAGCCAAGATTTTTTCAAGCCATAAAAAATACTTATTAATTTTCTTCGTCTGCTGATTAAGCTCCTATAGCTTTCGGTTGGGGTCCAAATCCTTTCACTTCCAGCTTAACAGTTTAACTTAGACGCGAAAATGGAGTTTTCAAAAAACGTCCACTTTATTCATTGCTACAAAACAGATACCCTTTTTTGTAACTTTACAGTTAACACTGTGAAAATCCACTTTCCACTGACAAACGATGAGGAAGCCACCCAATTTCAAACAAAGTGCGAAAACAATTCCTAGTCAGTTATGCGTGATGTCTGTAACTCCTCAACACCTGGAAAACTGAGAATACTGAGCCATGGGCCGTCTTCCTTCTGGCCCAGGAGAACTCGGAAATAAGCAGCAGAAAGGCTAACCAATCTTGAAGGAAAACAAATATAAATCTTTGCTGGCCCATGAAAATATAAGTATAAAGTGTAAAATTTTCCGGGCTGGTCCATGAGCTCCCCTCGCTAACGGGAGACCCTCATGCTACCGCTACTACAGTAGAGAGGAAAATGCATTTATTATGTAAGATATATTGAATAACTAATCGGCTATAGATCACTATTTTCATGCATTTTTTCTTTTAAAAGTGACCAGGAGAAGAGAAGAGAAAGTAGGGAATAATTATGGCATTTTCTTTGGTGGGGCTGGACCCATCTGGCCCTTATTGATGGGCCGTCCCCGGTTATGGACATGGTGTGTTTTGTAATTACCGTATATTGCGTTTTTGGCTCTTTACACAGTTTTACCATATGATAAGCATTACCCGATAATCGAAGTGGAGAAGGAGATGAGAAAATCGTAGAAATATGAGCATTTTGCCAAAATTACTACACCTATATAAAATAAGTCATTATCTGAGAGTAAATTTTTGTGCACAATTCCCACCTCGACTTGTTAATTGCTCTGGTTAGCAATTTACCACATAAGAGCATCCTAAATAATAATAATAATAATAATAATAATAATAATAGCAACAAAGAAAGAATCACTCATTTTGGTATCAGTTTTAATTACAATTCGGTGAAACACGTTTAAGTGTTCTGAACATTTTCCAATAGTGAACTTCTAGGATCATTTGGTTAAAATTCGTCCTAGCAGTTTGATTCACATCATCTTTGTATCATAGTTGTAACCTGTGCAATCATTCACAAGAACCCGTGACTTAAACTTTATTGGTAAGAGTAAATATTTTGGAATGTTTACCTTTGATGATAATGTTATTAGGGTTTTATGGCATACACATGTCTGGTTGCTGTTTAATTGATTAAAAATGTGGAATAATGTTTTTGACTTGCATGCAATTATGCCATTCTTTTATTTCTGCAGAGCCATCTGTAGGGGAGTTTAAGTAGTAAACCCAATTTCGTGACATGTACACTCGGAATTGTATCCCAAGCCGTCCCTGTTGCACTAGGGCTGTTCAGTAAAGCGTTATCTTAACTTTAGCTCCAACATTTAACTGTACAACATTTTGTTAGCTTAATGTACTGGTGGTACTAGTTAAATGTTGTCACTTTCAGTTATCTCCTGTGCAAGTTGAGAAATGTTCAGTTCCGCCTGCAGAAAAATGGACGTGACACAGGACGAACAGTATGCTACTCTGAAATTCTGCTTTCGTCTTAACAAATTTTCTGCTAAGACCGATGCAATGTTACAGGAGGCTTATGGAGAGTTTGTTCTTCCCTATGGCACATGTAGAAGATGGTTAATAAAGAAGGGAAGCAATTAACTTCAAAAGAATGTACACCTGGCGTTCCAATATGTGTTCTAACGGAACGTGTTCTGCTGTCATTGTGAGAGAGGATCATTAGGAATACTTTCAGACATTCTGAAAATATCACTCGGTGCCACCCACCGTTGGTATTTGAAAAAGTTGCACATGAGACGTGTTTATGGATGGTGGGTTCCAAGACTGCTGATTCCCTAGCAAAAGAACGTTTGTATGCAGTTGAAGATAATGTTAAAGTAAACTGCGAAGTTTTTTCAAAGTTAATCACTGCTGATGAAACTGATGAGACATCTTTTCGATCCTGAGAACAAAAAGCAGAGCTCTTTGTGCAAATGTCCATTAACACCAACAGGGGGCGCTTCTCTTAGAAAAGTTATGGCTTTCTTCTCATTTTTCAAAGGAATGGTTTACCAAAATGTTATACCTGCAGACACACAACTGTAAATGAGCAATACTACAGAGATATCGTGGAATCTCTACAAAGTCATATCACACTCAAGCGCCGCTTTTCCTGCAACAAGCTGGCTGGATATTGCACCACGATAATGCACGATCGCAAATCACAAATTTTGTTGCTGAATGTCTCACAAAAGTCAATGTGAAGTGTGTCCCTTATCCTTGCAATATTCTAGATTTAGTCCCGTGTGACTTTTTTTTTAATGGTGTTAACGCCCGTTTTTACTGCTGAAGCACACAGGCGGTTTCCCTAAATCGAAGAAACATCTTTATGGAAGGCATTTTCCATCATCAGAAGTAGTGGTGAAGGTGCGGAGACGATTCTCAAGGACCTGTCGAAAATTGTTTCCTGCATGTCTTCGAAGACTGGAGGAAACGTTGTGACAGATGCATTGCATCCAATGGGGACTACTTTGAGGATTATCACCAAATTATGAGGATGAGTAAGGATACGTTGTCAAAAAATTTATGATCAGTTTTTATTAAGCAATCGTCGTATGCCTTGACTAGCGCTCGCGATATTAATAAGCCTATACCTTGGATAACCTCTAAACACTTGAAGACAGTTACCGCGTTTGCATTTGAATACACTTTGCGGATTGAATTAGAACTCATTCGAACCCTGTTTACATGACGTTTTCAATCCTTATTCAAACATGTTGCAGATTTCATGTTGGTTAACCTGTCTCTTTTCTTTCTTTCTTTCTTTCTTTCTTTCTTTCTTTCTTTCTTTCTTTCTTTCTTTCTTTCTTTCTTTCTTTCTTTCTTTCTTTCTTTCTTTCTTTCTTTAAAGAACAATTACAATGTATTATGCAAATATATACAATAAACAATCGAAAGTTCCGTCGATTTTCAATGGCTTTGAAAATTAATTTAAATGTAGTAAAATCATATCAAGAAAACGTTTTCTGAAGGTTATTATAGAGCGCTGTTACATACAAATACAATTCTTAAACACATATTAGATTACTAATTCACATTTGCTATCTTGACGACAATGCTTTTATTAGATATAAAATATGTCTATCCTTATAAATATGGTTATATGCTGAATTAATTTGTCCTGTTATTTTAAAACAATACAGGGGAAATTAAACACAAGAGCTCATTTTAACTTTCGGTTTTCAAGGATATCCCTACTCCTATTTTTCTTGCTATTTAAATGGCACATATCGAAATTTGTTGTGAAGAAACAAATGCTCGTTCCGCTAGAGCGATTTTTAAATTTTGAGTTTCAGCCCCTACTCCTAATGGCCGATTTCCCTGATTTTCAGAAACTATTTTTTAATAGTGTTTAACGCCCGTTTTTACTACTGAGACAACACAGGCGACGGACACTGATGATACATGAGATGAAATTATATTGGAAAAGGGGTTTTTAGGGAAGGAAACCTTTGAGAACTAAGTTTAGAATGCCTTCCCGGCATTTGCCATTTATGAGGACTGAGGAATCCCTGGGAAAAATCTCAGTCAGGCCGAACGATCCTGGCGGGATCCGAACCGCTCATGAGTCCGCGTCTTAACGACCTCGGCCACCCGTGGTGGTAAGCACACGTTGGTAATCGCACATGAGACATGTTGGTACACGGTGTTCCGTGCAGGTTTGCATGCAGTTGAACACGCGGGGTTTCTTTCAAAGAAACACTGAACACTGCTGATGATACTTGGCTACATCAGTGAGAGCAAACAGCAAAGCTCTATATGAAAATCTCCATCATCAGCAAAAGTGATAGCGAAAGTTGCGGTCATCTTTTTTTGATATTCAAGGAATGGTTTACCAGCATATCGTGTCTATACACACAACTGTAACTGGGTAATACTACAAAGATATCCTGAAAACTCTGCTAGGCAGTACGCCACGTTTACATGGCCCTCCCTATAGTCCAGATTTAGCTCCGCGTGACATTTTCCTTTTTACTCAAATTGAAGATGCGCTTTCTTGGGAGAGATTTTTCATAATGAGATGCAATGGCGAAGGCGCTTCTAAAGAACGTGTCAAAAATGGTTTCCAGCGTGTCTTTGAAGGCGTACTTTGAGAAGTTCATCAAAATTATGAGGATGAGCAAGGGATTTTGTTTAAGAATTACAACATTTATTGTAAAAATCTCATGCATAACTGAAAATAAAACATGCTGATATTTGCGTGCCTTGTAACAATGGAGAAAGGACACAAAAAAAAAAAAAACCTTTCCCAAGATATTTCATCTCATGTATCGTCACCATTTAAAAAGAGGAAAAAGTGTGGCAGATACCCAGTGAAATATTCCGAATTTCTGAAAGTGTTATTCGACGATCCAATCTCACAGTGACAGCATTGGTGTTAGTGTTTTCTTCCGTTAGAGCACAAACTAAAAGTTCCGGATCCACCTTTTTTATTATTTAAATAGATTGACCTTCCATAGACCTCAGTTGAAGACTTGTTGAGACGAAAGCAGAATTTCAGAGCAGCATATGGTTCGTCGCGTGTCACCTCCATTTTGCTCAATTTGCACATCACTTAAAGGAGGGAACCAGAATTAACAACAGTGAAACTAGTACCATGAGTATATTACGTATTAAGTTAATAAAATATTTAAGTTAAACTTTAAGCGCAAAAATTGTGATGCATTTAATTACTTTTTGGCCAAAAGTGTACTTTGCAATCAGCTATTCAATTATCCTGCCCACGTACGTTATTAGGGAAGTCCAGTGTTATTCTAAGTTGTATATAGCAACAATACGTGGGAAGACAATAGGCTACCGCGTCTATGGTCACTTAGCGTCCACTTGTTCTCACGCACTCACTGCGCATGTGCAGCAGACCGAGGAATCATCATATCCGTTAGAGCATGAACACGACTTATTCTACTTACAAAGGGTATTGTATTCTAACTACATCGTGTGGCAGCCCCAACACAAATTCGTTTTTCTTAAACCCCCTTCGTAAGTGACTTGGGTTCCAAGATTCTCATAGCACATTTTCATCACCTGAAGAGTCGATAAACATGCCTTCAGATTTCAAATAAAAATCCTATTTTTGTGGAAGTAAAAAATAGGACCATAATTCTCTGTGTACTTAATGTATAAAAATTGGAGTTAACGATAACTTTATAAAATGCAAGGTATAGTCTGTAAGGAAGAGCAGTAGTAGATGAAATTGAAGAATACTGAAATATAAAGTAGGGGTGGCTAAATTGGTTAACCTATAATTGATTTCCCGCACGTTGCTTCTAGAAAGTGTTGGTCAAAAGGAGGAGGAATGCAGGAACGGAATATGTAATACATTTTGAATAGGCCGAAATACCTGTTAAAATGTACAGAATACTTGGATGAAGAGAGCAAAAGAATTCATGTATATTTGTGGCAAATAAAAAATACAGCTCGCAATGATCGTTTATGATTAGAACACAGTTGTAATTGAATTTAAATACAGATATGTGAATACAGAGAATAAAATATTTAAAAAATGCATAGGCATTTACAGAATGGTTTTTAAACATTCCACCTGATTATCTTGAAAGCTACACGTTTTAAAAAAGCAATTTATGGTTAATGTTTTTTCATTTGAAGGAGAACAACAAAGATAATAGTTACATTTTACTTAATTCACATCTTCAAAATCAACTGAATTTTTTTAAAATAGGAACTCCAATTTTTTAAACAGATTTTGGTTTTACGCATAAGAGCAAACAACTTTTGTCTGATTTTTTTAAATTAAACCAACCATTATTTTATAAAATATAAAATTATTAACGTTAATACATAGTAAAACTAACTTAGATTTCATTTGTTTAAATTTAACAAAACATAAACGCAGTTTCTTTTGTTGATCATCCTCATAAACAAAGAGTTAATGACGGTGTAGGATCAAGTCACAATACTCCAGCGAAGAGACATTCAGCATACACTTTAAAATAAATTATTTGTGTTTGTAAATCTATGAATCAGTGTGCAAGACAGACAGCACGAAAATTCAACGTAAGAGCTCCTGGTAGAAGTTTATATTGAGAATGATACAGCTATTTTACTTATCATTCCAGCTTGATGGAGCACCGCCGCATTATACACAGAACTTTCGAGTGACGCAATAATATATAAATTGGTAGAAGAGGAAATATTGAATGGCCTGCAAGATCCCCTGAATTAAACCCCTTAGATTTCTTTCTATCACTCCTTTTAAAAACACAGCCTGCCACAGTTGATGAAGTCTGACAAAGGATAACCACAGCTTGCAGGTATATTCCTAAATGTATGTTTCAGAGTGTTAGACGAACTTTTGAATATAGACTGCATTTTTGTATAGAAGGACATGGACATTTTGAGCACTTATAATTCTTATTGCATTGATTAATAATGAATAGCGATTAGTTTTATTCAATTTTATGTTTACAACTATGAAAAAGGTAAACAAAAGAAACACAATGTCTGTATTTAACTGCGTTTATGTTCTGTTAAATTCAAACAAATGAAATCTTAAGTTAGTATTTCGATGTATTAATGTTAATAATTTTTTAAAATTTATTAAATATTTTATAAAGTAATTGTTGGTTTAACAAAGAATATTTCAGATAAAAGTTGTTTCCTTTTATACGTAAAACCAAAATATGTTAAAAAGGTGGGGTTCACCTTAAAATTACCTTTAAAATCTGCACTAAATAAAATGTAGCTTATATAAACTAATATATATTATGTGTTGCTTTTACGGTATAAGGTATTTGAGACATGGATGTGGAAATTAATGCAAAATCTAATTTAAATGAAATTTAACGTTATAAAATGTTTATGTGCAGAATTAAACATTGTAGATATCAGTAATATAAGTGATAATAAAATAAAACTACATGCGGTATTAAAAAAAAAAGATATGTGCCATGACTCTACCTTAAATGCGTTTATAAACGCAATCCTCCGGTTTTTTTCCTTGGCATTTTTGTCAATCACTGTTGAAATGAATTCTTCACGTTTTACTGAACCGTCCCTTTCTGTATAATTCCAGTAAGATACTGTAGTTGACAGTAATCTAGAAATAGATGGAGTACAGTTTATTATGTCATGGCAAACGGTATATACTGTTAAAATACGAAATGATTTACAACAGTAGTTATTTGTAACTTATTTATTAGGCAACATGCTTCACTTTCAATATACCGTATTTAGGCGAATCTAATGCGCACCTTTTTGTGCAAGTGTAGTATTTAAAATTGTGGTGCTCAGTAGATTCGAGTGCAAATTCGTTCTTCGACTTCATTCAAATGTATCGTTTATTACATCATAATGCACTGTTGCAATTCTTGACTGCATTACATTTATTGGTCAACCGCCACGGGTGGCCGAGGTCGTTAAGGCGCGGACTCGTGAGCGGCAGGTCTGGGGTTCGATTCCCACCAGAACCGTCCTCCCTGACAGGTTTTTTTCCAGGTTTTTCTCGTTCCTCATAAATGGCAAATGTCGGGGAGGTACTCTAAACTTAGGCCGTGGAACGTTTCCTTCCTTATAAAAAGTCCTTTCCCAATATATCATTTCATATCACGTATCACCAGTGTCCATCCCCTGTGGTGCCTCAGTAGTAAAAACGGGCGTTAAACACTATTAAAAAATTGTTGGTCTATTATTGCATAGAGCGTTTGAATAGTTTGTCCTCCATTTCGTGAGTTCCTATACTCCTACACAGTCATTCACTGTTTGTTTATGAGGATGATCAACAAAAGAAACTGCGTTTGTGTTTTGTTAAACTTAAACAAATGAAATCTAAGTTGGTTTTACTATGCATTAACGTTAATAATTTTTGAAATTTCTTAAATATTTTGTAAAAAATGGTTATTTAGATTAGAAAAGGTTTTGGAATTCGTACATGAAAGAAGGAAGAACGGGCAACCGACTAGTGACACCATAAGAAATAACTTTTTCTTCTTTGCCTTGCACCAACTGTCCCGGCAAGAGTACGAGTGATATATTTATCCTTCATGCTCCAGGATGTAACAATCGTACAGTCTGTTGAGTTCAACCCTGTGTCAATATCTGGTGAAAAATTATGAATATCTGTAAAGAAAATTTCAGATTCAACATTTTCACACGTTGTAAGCTAGGTGAAAGAGCGGGGAAAAGGAGGAGGGAGAGAAAGAAAGGGGAAAAAATCCACAAGGACTTGGTAACTGTTCATGGTGATCAAGTGTGTTCATTTGATATCATTGTAAGATGAATTTGATCATTTAAAGAAGGGCGAGAGACTTTGAAAGATAACCCTTGCTCTGGCCTCCCTCGGGAAGCTGTGAACGAGAGAACAATTCAAAGAGTGAGGAACTTGGAGGAAAATGGATATTGAATTGCTAAATATGGAAGTGAGCATCAGTGTTGGCAACATTGACAGTATACTCTATGAACATTTTCATCTGCGAAATCTGTGCAAAATGGGTTCCACATTCCCTAACCAGTGAAGGGAAGAAAGGAGGGAACTGTAGCGCATGTTTCCACCAAATGTTTCTAAACATTTGACAGATGTATTACTGTACCACCCCAAATAAAGCTCAGTGGGTAAATGAGAATGATTCAAAACCAGTTTTTCTTCGTTCTCGGATGCGAATGTTCAATGTTTTCTTCAACTCTAAAGGATCGTTAGTGGTTACAGTGGATACAGTGGTATGCCAGAAGGAATGACAATGAATGGAGAATACTATGGCACTTATATTGTGGATCCTTTATTTGAAGACCTGAGGCGACGGCATTCAAAGACAGGAACTTCAAGGCTGTTGTTTTTCCACGACAACGCTTCTCCTCACAGAACAGCTGCAAATTTGAGCAAACTGGAAGTCTCCAAAATCCAGAATGCACCATGCGACTTCTGGTCGTTTTCTCAAGTGAAATCTCGCATTGCTGGAAAATCTTTTAAACGAATGCCGTAGTTTGCTCCAGCTAACATTCAGCTCTGTTGACAATATCTCAGTTCTAGTACCGAAGTGCTTTTGACAAGTGGTAGCACCATCTGTAACTGTGGGTGGAGAGAGATGGAGAGTACTTTGAAAGATTGCGGAAGTAAGTTTTCGAATCAGTACTTAACTTGGACTTTAAGGTGATAGAAACTTTTTGAAGTTCCTCTTATAATCCACACACAACTTTAATGTGTGAGACCGGGATGATGACGGACAACCATATTCTTGTGCGCAGATTCCCTGCCCCTGGTGAACTCATTGACCCAGCTTCTGTGCAGGATCTTCTTGACCACGTACCGCAGTTAAACGTCTATGAAATTCTGCAATTTTGACGCTGTGCTTCCTCAAAAAACCATGCAGTTAAATTTTCCACGTCTTTCTCTACTTGGTAACAAATGAACATTGTCATTTCGCTACACACTCTGCTTACAATCACCATCCAGCATCTGCCTGGCTACAGAACAACTCATCTTGAATGGATTGCTCATAGATTGTTTGGTATTTGTAAATTAATCCGAGCGCTCCTATATAAAATGTTAAGAACTATGCATAAACACCAACACTAAAATAAAGAATTTAGTGCATTTTGGAGGGGAAATAAGCTAAAGCACCAAAACTTACCTCCATTTCTCCTGAATGATCTTGACGTTTATTTTCACCAGTCTCAAGCAGTAAAGCAAAAGGTAAGAGTGAATTCATCTTTGTAGATATTCCTTCCCGTTAACTCCGACCTCAGATGCGGCAGTTCCAAGAGTGTCTGAGATCGGCGACGACCTTGGCAAGAACCTCGAGCAGTGAAAGTGACTCGGGCCTTCCTGCGCTGTGATGCTAATTGAAGTATGAGACCTGTTCTGTATCTCGGGGTTGCCTAATTTCATCCTGTCAGAGTTTCGTTCAAATTCAACACTTATCAAAGCTTCAAACTTTAGAACATTTTGCAAAAGTTTGGGTCAAATGACGTCAGAATAATGTCGAGATGGGTCTAACTTGGTCGCGGTTACTTAAGCCACTCTAGCACAAGCCGTTGTCCAATATTCTCGACAGACCATACCGCTCTGCATTTATTTCTTATGTTAGATGAGGGTCGCCCAAACATTTTACATCCAGGGCTATACGTACCGTTTCAAAAGTATATAACATTTAATATCTTATGGGATTACAAAAGATTTCAGCTAATGCTTTTAAATACATTATATACGGTGTATTAGCTTTGTGCTATAATGTCGAAGCATATTCAGAGCATGTCTTTAAGGTCGAAGGCTCCTTTCATTGCATCGTCACACTGCAAGTCTAACAGCTTAGTTGCTTTATCAACATATAAAATGAAAACAGAGAAATTTCTGAATCTAATTTTGCTAAATTGGCGAACGCATTTGTAAACATATCTTCATTGTCCTGAATAAGAAAGATGCTTGTGGATACTGGTGGTGAAGGGTACCAAGTGTAGGAAATTCTGCAAAGAAAGTTATACATTGAAAATTGAAACGATTAAACTGCACTGCTTGCCTTGTAGTACCAGGTTCAAGATGTTCAAATGTTTGCCACTCTTTACTGGAAATGCTAAGCAGGACAACCAGTCGGTGTTAACAACGCACGTGCTCCTTCTAGAAATATAAAAATTTCCTCTCGCAAAGGGGAGGGGATAGCGTTTGGCCACGACTTTTGCATAGCAAATTAAGTCACAGTATTCACTGTTAATTTCATCTAGAAAAAAATTTCAAACTTCGGTGAGTTAAGGCTATACTTCGGATGAAATTAATTGTTCTTTAGGTCTACATGTCTCACGGAGCTTAGATGTACCATGCGATCACTTTTGTTTTCCCTAAGAGCGAGCCCGCTGCTCGCCAGTCAGTTAGGTGATTAAGCGAGAGGATGAAACAATAAAGCAAACAAATTTAAGAGACTCATTACTGACCAAATTGTCAAATGAGGTGTTCAATGTTCGCCTTCATTCTCCACACATTTTTGACACCTCTTTAGGAAATTATTCATCACTCGCTGCAGTTCATTTTGAGAAATACGGGTAATTTCCTGACAAATATTATCTTTGAGTTCTTGTATGGTATGCGGGTTCGTCTTGTACACATTTTTTAATTTATCCCAGAAATAATACATAATAATAGGAAAATCAAGGAACCGAGGGAGCCACTAAAAACTCTCTCTTTTAGACAGAAACATGTGAATAATTGTTCTCATGGAATTATTCGCAATGGGGGCAGTGGCAGAGCTCTGTTGAGAAAATGTATGATCACGTTCTCTGCCGGTTAACTCTCTGAAAAAAAGCGGTTAGATCACACAAGTAGCAGAATCAACTGGATGCTCAAAAAATAAATTGTATAATAAACTAGTTTTAAAATCTTAATTGACTCCAACATTACTAATGCACGTATTGCATAGCATGCATTGCTAAGTTTAGATATGATAAGATCAATATGATCTTTCCAGTTCAGATGGTTATCAAACCAAGGAATTAAATATTTGGTTTGTGAAAGTACACTGTTATAATATCCTATGGTACGCTGAAAAAGGCGTGAATGGATAACGGTACAAAAGGAACGAATGACCTGCTAGTGATGTCTTTGACTGCTGTTCGGGGTGAAATTGCATCACTAACAAGGAGCCTTCAGTTTTCGCTACCCTCTGCTGGAAAAGGAATTTTCTCAAACACTATTGGGTGTACGTTTTTAGGGAAAAAGTTTGCATACCCAAACGTGTTTTTGTGTCTCGCTGAAAGCATCTATTACAACCATTAGATTCTAGCGACTAGAAACTAAATCCAGCAAATAATAATATTTCAGTTAAGGCAAATCACAGAAAAGCCCGACCTGCCGACTGTAATTTGGGCTTCAGTGTTACCAGCTTTTGCTCGCCTTGAATTCAATGCTAGGGTTATCTCATAGAGGCACTTTGGTTTATACTTGTATCCTTTTCAAAGTCGGTACTGGTGGTTTAGTGGTAGCCATATGTGCCCCGTAGACCCAAGATCATGGGTTAATCCCAGCCAAGGTCGATGAATTTTTTTCGGGCGTAAAATTCCAAAGTATGGCTTCCTTCGGTTAATAAGTAAAGCCGTGGATCTCATGCCCTAGATTTACGGTGCATAAAAGAACCTTAAGCTTGAAAGAAGAGGCCTCTGAACAAACTTGATCGGCCGTTTCACGCCCTAAATTGAATGGGACGCTGATGACCTGAGATGTTAAAAAGCGTCCCTATATAAACAAAATGACAAACGGGAGTTTTCATTGTGGCTGTCCTTTCCTCGAAGCATTTTTCTGGCTATTTGTCTCGGAAGTAGCCCTTTCTCCTCTGTCGTTATTTAAAAAAAGAAAATGTTTATTCACAACCATAGCGGTATGGACAAAAGAGTGCTGTGAGATAGATAACCGTTTAAGTGCTGAAAAGTGCAGTGAGTTTATTTTAGTCATGGGCAAGCAGAGTGCAGCCGAGTCGTCAAGTCGTGTAATAAGATTACAGGTACAGCTTGTAGTTAGAGGGAGGCTTTGTCTGCATGCGTTACTCTGTACTTTTATTATGTGTAAATTGTGTGCTTCGTTAGACATAAATTGAGTTGAATAAGACGGTTCCAAGAAAATATCCGGGCAATTATGTTCCAGATAGAGAAACGTTTCGTCAACTTGTTAGAATGTTGCGAGAGACTGGATATCTCAGTGACAAGAACGGTTCAGAACGGCCGTGTTATTACGGTATAAAAGTTAGATAAAACACAAAACTTTCCTACATGGTTGCCGGCAATGTATTCCCGCCGAGGGGCATCCTTTTCAACATCTCTTATAACATAGGTTAATGCATATTATTATCGGATTTAAGTACAATATCGTTTTATACGTTAGTAAAAGTGTAAATGTTAATTTTACGTCCGGCGACCATATCTTTTTTTTTTTTTCCCCGATTGCGGCGGTTCTCCAGCAAACAGCTGCGCACTGGTGGCCCGTAATTGAAATAACCTCAGAGTATTCAGCGCATTACTAGTGTTTGATCCATTGATGAAAGCCACATGACCATTTATCTTGGTTTTAAATTATTTCAGACTTCGTATAAAGTGATTGCGTTTCAGTTTTCTGTTATCGGATAAAGATGAATGTATTGCAAATTGCATAGAAAGCCAAAGGCCGCTCTCGGCAATAAGCAAGCAGTGTGACGTGTTGAAGACAAACAACTACTTACTGCAACAATGTTAACGCCCATGAATGGAATTCTGCCCAGTATGTAGCTAATGCCGGGTGTTTGGCAAGTTATGTTCGTTGCATATCTTAAAGTAACTCATCGTTACCTGCGAGTGCTTTAGAAAAAGGATCTTTAATATACCTAACATTCTAACCTGTCACTCTTTGACGATGTTGGGGCACATTTTTCAATCTCCCAGTGCCGCAGTGGAATGACCTTTGTCGCCTTTATCCGGTCACGGGCAAAGAAAAACAAAAGAGGAAACACCTGTATTTACTGCAAACTCCAGTGCTTGGCTCCGAACCCAGGAAGGCGAGTGGCCATGCGTGATAACCAGCACCTGTGTGACCCAATTCCTCCCCTCTATGTCGGCTGAGAATGGCTGAATCATGGCGCAACATATTCACCTCTTATCATTCGAGAAGACTGCCGCTCATGTCAATAAAGCATGTATTGTTTTCACGTAAAGGCCATAAAATAAAAGTAAATTTCATATGCCTTTTCCTTTAGTTATCGTTTTCCATTTCTGTAATTCAATCTGTTTTTCTCTCAAGTACCACTAACATAGAAAGTTCTGAAACATTTCATAGTACAGTCCCTGGCAATATTATTAAATGCACTTTTAATTTTTTAATATAATATGAGATTTTGAGGGCAAAAATAGCATTTATTTTATTTTTACTAGCCTACAATGGAGAATTACACTTCTTTAATCATCTGTAAATCATTTAAAATATAACATGCATACTTAAGGTGCCAATAAGGATGTATTTATTAATTTTTGTCAAGTAGAACAATTTAGTACTTAGTCAATCTACCTCTGGAAGCTATTAAGGCTTTGATTCGCCTTGGCACACTGTTAATACATTATTGTATTCTCTCTTGCATCTGTGGATGATGATACCAGACTTCGGCTATTTTGTAAATAAGTCGATTTTTCGTGGTAATCATTTCCTTTTCACCAGCTGCCAAACATTCTCAACAGGATTCATCGTGTCTCGGCCAGGGCAACAAAAGGGACATTCTTTTCTTGCAGAAAAGCTATAACAGATATTGCAGTATTTCCTTTGGTCTAATCTTTTCTCCATTTGGGAACCATTTTCTTAGTTGAAGCAGCAACCTGCTTCACAACACCTCGTGGTGTGCATTGTCCATAGACATCCACTGATGACTGACCAAATTATGGTTTTAGTGGAATGTTTTGCAGTATGCACAACCAGGACCCCGCCGTACCGACTGGACTTTGCCAGAATTTCCAAAATACTGTCATCAATAAAACAAACCTGAAATAATGGAAATGTTTAATGATATTTTGATTTAATGCTGGATGTTAGCGTATTAAGACAATTTTAAAATTTAATTTCACATTTTCCGATTTCCAGAAGTCTTTGTCCTTGTAATCCTTTGCCCACTTGAGAAGTCTTGTATCTTGTAGTGTTTAATTTGGGCATGCGGAGAGGTCTGCGTGCTTTTAAATTCACTTCTAATAGTGTGCACTTCTCATTTCATTCAGATGCTTAATGTCGCTGTCTTCAAGATCAAATTGATGAAAATTTGTTTTCGACTACATTTATTCTTCCTTCGAAGGTCTAACTCCGCATACAGTTCAATTTTCTTCATAGTTCACTTAAAACTGCTTTAGATATCTCCATTCTTCCAGAAATCTTTAGATTTGAAAATGCACCGATGTTAGCAAGTTATTTTACCTCTGCAGTCTTTCCAGGTGTCAAATAACACGATTTACCCATTATTCTTGCAGGTAGTTCACGGTTTTCACACAGAATGACTGTCAGGAAACACGGAATGTTCAAGTATTTGTTTAGCAACATCGTGGACTCTTACAAGAACGAAACACGTAATGCAATAACATAGCCAGGCACTGTACAATACTACAATACAGGGTGATCCGTTTGGAATGTCAGAAAAGCAAAACCCTATATTCAAGAAACTAATTTGATTTATTATCTGGTAATGATGCACACATGTGTAGCTTTTCTTTTATGTGCCCAGCACATTAGCATTCTACATGACCGCCATTGCAAATCCTGCACAACTCATACCTCGCGGACACATTGCGCTACACGGCATACAGCATTTCTGGGGTTATCTGTTCAAAGATCGGTTTCATTATGTGGTTTTTGCGCATACATCATTGACTTGACATACCTCCACGTACAGTGACAGTGACAGCTGCGTCAATACATGAATGTGGTAAGGAAACATCTCGAGATCTGACACAATGCGAGGCGAAGTGAACTTCGTGGGCTTGTCGAATTTCTTACTTTTTGTTGCTATTATGTACCCTTCCGCCTGTTTGAGACATGCCAGGAACATGTTGCACCACCTAACAATGTCTGGACAATGACGTTGTACTCACATCCATAAGCCCACTGGGTCCTTACAAAAAGCCTGAGCGCGCTGTTGCAGCGTGATCACCATTTTGTCCACCATAGGAACACTGCCCCCTCCGCAGATATTACAACGAACTGCTCAGAGATGTGCGCAGTAGCCTCTGGGTTATAAAGTTCTAATTTTCTGACAATTCAAACGGATCATCATTTATATTTAAAAGAGTTGTCGTTTTGGTGAAAAAAAATAACTAAAGGCATTCTTATTATTTATAAAGCTAAAAATAATAAGAATGAAAAACGCACAAATAAAAAAAAAAAACATGGAAAGAATCAATCAAATAGCGCAGCATTTTAAATAGATTGAATCCATTAATGACAGAATATATATATATATATATATATATCGCACCTCCGAATTGACAATGCAATTCCCCAAATAATATTCCGAAACGTTGTGTAAAAATGCTACAAAAAGCGTCCTTGAACTCATCTCCGCCCTCTGAAATTAAAGTTCAAATTTGAAAATAGTCGCTGGGGGTATGGTGGATACCTCAGCTCCTGGAGTACACAGTAGCTTTGTCTTGCAGCTAACTTTTCCTTGATGCAGTAGCTCAGGGTAACTGTTGTGTTCCTTTCTTTGAAAATAGTCGCTGATGATATGGTGGATGCTTCAGCTCCTGGAGTACACAGTAGCTTTGTCTTGCAACTGACTTTTCCTTGATGCTCAGGGTCACTGTTGTGTTCCTTTCTTTGAAAATAGTCGCTGATGGTATGGTGGATGCTTCAGCTCCTGGAGTACACAGTAGCTTTGTCTTGCAACTGACTTTTCCTTGATGCTCAGGGTCACTGTTGTGTTCCTTTCTTTGAAAATAGTCGCTGATGGTATGGTGGATGCTTCAGCTCCTGGAGTACACAGTAGCTTTGTCTTGCAACTGACTTTTCCTTGATGCTCAGGGTCACTGTTGTGTTCCTTTCTTTGAAAATAGTCGCTGATGGTATGGTGGATGCTTCAGCTCCTGGAGTCACAGTAGCTTTGTCTTGCAACTGACTTTTCCTTGATGCTCAGGGTCACTGTTGTGTTCCTTTCTTTGAAAATAGTCGCTGATGATATGGTGGATGCTTCAGCTCCTTGAGTACACAGTAGCTTTGTCTTGCAACTGACTTTTCCTTGATGCTCAGGATCACTGTTGTGTTCCTTTCTTTGAAAATAGTCGCTGATGATATGGTGGATGCTTCAGCTCCTTGAGTACACAGTAGCTTTGTCTTGCAACTGACTTTTCCTTGATGCTCAGGGTCACTGTTGTGTTCCTTTCTTTGAAAATAGTCGCTGGGGGTATGGTGGATGCTTCAGCTCCTGGAGTACACAGTAGCTTTGTCTTGCAACTGACTTTTCCTTGATGCTCAGGGTCACTGTTGTGTTCCTTTCTTTGAAAATAGTCGCTGGGGGTATGGTGGATGCTTCAGCTCCTGGAGTACACAGTAGCTTTGTCTTGCAACTGACTTTTCCTTGATGCTCAGGGTCACTGTTGTGTTCCTTTCTTTGAAAATAGTCGCTGATGGTATGGTGGATGCTTCAGCTCCTGGAGTACACAGTAGCTTTGTCTTGCAACTGACTTTTCCTTGATGCTCAGGGTCACTGTTGTGTTCCTTTCTTTGAAAATAGTCGCTGATGGTATGGTGGATGCTTCAGCTCCTGGAGTACACAGTAGCTTTGTCTTGCAGCTGACTTTTCCTTGATGCTCAGGGTCACTGTTGTGTTCCTTTCTTTGAAAATAGTCGCTGGGGGTATGGTGGATGCTTCAGCTCCTGGAGTACACAGTAGCTTTGTCTTGCAACTGACTTTTCCTTGATGCTCAGGGTCACTGTTGTGTTCCTTTCTTTGAAAATAGTCGCTGATGATATGGTGGATGCTTCAGCTCCTTGAGTACACAGTAGCTTTGTCTTGCAGCTGACTTTTCCTTGATGCTCAGGGTCACTGTTGTGTTCCTTTCTTTGAAAATAGTCGCTGATGGTATGGTGGATGCTTCAGCTCCTGGAGTCACAGTAGCTTTGTCTTGCAACTGACTTTTCCTTGATGCTCAGGGTCACTGTTGTGTTCCTTTCTTTGAAAATAGTCGCTGATGATATGGTGGATGCTTCAGCTCCTTGAGTACACAGTAGCTTTGTCTTGCAACTGACTTTTCCTTGATGCTCAGGGTCACTGTTGTGTTCCTTTCTTTGAAAATAGTCGCTGGGGGTATGGTGGATGCTTCAGCTCCTGGAGTACACAGTAGCTTTGTCTTGCAACTGACTTTTCCTTGATGCTCAGGGTCACTGTTGTGTTCCTTTCTTTGAAAATAGTCGCTGGGGGTATGGTGGATGCTTCAGCTCCTGGAGTACACAGTAGCTTTGTCTTGCAACTGACTTTTCCTTGATGCTCAGGGTCACTGTTGTGTTCCTTTCTTTGAAAATAGTCGCTGATGGTATGGTGGATGCTTCAGCTCCTGGAGTACACAGTAGCTTTGTCTTGCAACTGACTTTTCCTTGATGCTCAGGGTCACTGTTGTGTTCCTTTCTTTGAAAATAGTCGCTGATGGTATGGTGGATGCTTCAGCTCCTGGAGTACACAGTAGCTTTGTCTTGCAGCTGACTTTTCCTTGATGCTCAGGGTCACTGTTGTGTTCCTTTCTTTGAAAATAGTCGCTGGGGGTATGGTGGATGCTTCAGCTCCTGGAGTACACAGTAGCTTTGTCTTGCAACTGACTTTTCCTTGATGCTCAGGGTCACTGTTGTGTTCCTTTCTTTGAAAATAGTCGCTGATGATATGGTGGATGCTTCAGCTCCTTGAGTACACAGTAGCTTTGTCTTGCAGCTGACTTTTCCTTGATGCTCAGGGTCACTGTTGTGTTCCTTTCTTTGAAAATAGTCGCTGATGGTATGGTGGATGCTTCAGCTCCTGGAGTACACAGTAGCTTTGTCTTGCAGCTGACTTTTCCTTGATGCTCAGGGTCACTGTTGTGTTACTTTCTTTGAAGCATGCAATAAGAAATATTATTTTCCAAAAATATTGTCATGTACTTCGTGTGATATTGGCCTTTCTAGCGATTGCTTTACTCTTCTACCACTCCATTGATTCCTTTTGAAAGAGGGACATAATAGAGGCAGTAGTTTCATCCACTGTGACATGGATACCAACACTGTCCTCTCGTTATCAAAGCAAATAATCAAAATTTTGTGACAAATTCGATGTGCACTTGCATTTGAAATGCTGAAAGAGTCCAGGGTATTCATCTTGACCGGACATTATGCATGTGATGATGAAGCACACTGTGTCACAAAGCCCTAACCGTGCATATGTTTCTTTTGTGTTCAGAAGCGCGTAACTCAACAAGGGAGATATTTTGTGTGTGTGTGGTCAAGCCGTTCTTTAATTTCATTGGTTGCAACCTACACGTTGGTAACTCAGAAGTTGCCCATGAGACGTGTTTGATCACTGTGAGTACAAAGATTCTGATTCCTGAACAAAAGACGTTCAGTGCAGATTTGCATGCAGTTGAAATTACAAGAAGATGCGGAGTTTCTTTCTTACTGATGAACTTGGCTACATTATTTCGAACCTGAGAGCGTACAGCAAAGCTGTGTGAAAATGTCCACATATAAAAATGTATATAGTAGCTTCTGTAGGGAAAGCAAGGTCATCTAATTTTTCAATATTCACGGAACAGTTTATACTATCGTATGTACCTGTAACTCGACAGTTTTACAAAGATGTCCTGAAAACTCTGCAAGGCGATATCATGCATTTCCATGCAAGAAGTTGGATGCTGCACCACGATAGATATTTTTAATACTGTTGCGGGATTGCCTATCGCTACCTCTAAACAGACGGCAATGCAACTACTTGCAATAAAACTAGCTGGAAATGGGATACATACTAGTCGCTTCATTTTGCTAGTAAATCAGCATATCTTTATCATTTCAATAGCTGTTACCACATAATGTGTGTACTGCAAACCTCGCACAAGTTGTTCGTACATCTCATACATTCTTGTGTTATTAAAAAAATTACTTAAGCTAGAATGTTAGAGGTTGAACATAGAATAAGGGAAAACGCGACAAAGTATTTTGTCTTTGAGCCCGCATGCACGTGGTTATGAAGGGCTGCGGCAGACATCTCAAGTTACCGCATTGACAATAAACTCGTTACTAGAGGCCATCACGAGGCATTTGGATGACACTTGTGCTTACAGCGTGCGGAAAGATCAGTATGACTTCAGTGCACGAAATGACTTTTTAACAACACATGAATCGGACGAGGATATGGAAGGCTGAAAATCGTAGTTGCAGACCCGGCAATTTCAAGTCTGATTCTTCAGTTCCATAGTGAGATTACAATGAAAAAGTATGTCTTTATTATCATCTACTTGCTCCACCTGGTTAATCTGCAAACTTATAGTTCATATCATATCGTAACTAGCATTTGAATATACATTTTTACTCGGGGTTTAACACTTATGATTTTACAATTTCATTAGTATTGCCTACTTGAAGCCGTTATCGAATTGAAATATTACCACAGTAAATACAGTAGGGACAACGTGGATATTTCACCAAATCTAATTCTAACTGCACCTTTCAGGAAATTGACGCTACTACCTGTATTCTCCCACAGATGACTCTGCATAATTGAATACAAACGGATAATATTTATTACTATTTTTTAATAAATTAAACAGCTATCGGGCGTGTGTATATTACTCTGAAACCCTACCCTTAATTATTACTGAATGTAAGCATTGCGAATTATTTGTTTTTGACGCTAAAGTTTAAGTCAGCGGGTCTATGGTGGTTGATGATTATGTTGATACTACACTCCCTTGAATTAACTTCAAGCATAATTTTGGTTGCAAAAGTTAGGACGCGGAAATACAAACTGTGATTCAAAATCGAATAATTGTGGTCAAATGACTCTAAAAGTTCCAAATTCCTACTATTTCAGTACTGGAAAACATTAAAACAATTGAAAAGTATTCGGCCGATAAATAATACTACCGATTACTAAAACAAACTGCTTGATCCTTTCTGCGTTATTATTTATTATTATACCGCCACGGGTGGCCGAGGTCGTTAAGGCACGGACTCGTGAGCGGGAGGTCTGCGGTTCGAATCCCGCCAGGACCGTCCTCCCTGACTGGGGTTTTTTCCAGGTTTTCCTCAGTCTTCATAACTGGCAAATGCCGGGGAGGTACCTAAACTTAGGCCTGGAACGCTTCCTTCCTTAAAAAAAAAAAAAAAAAATATCCTTTCCCAATTTATCATTTCATTTCATGTATCACCAGTGTCCACCGCCTGTGGTGCCTCAGTAGTAAAAACGGGCGTTAAACACTACTCAAAAAAAAAAAAAAATTTATTATTATTATAATTATTATTGCTATTATTATTATTTCACGGACTATTCATATATGGTAAAATGCTGTCAGGGAATGCAAAATTAACAACTACAGGTGGTATTTGTGCAGTAAAATTAGTTCTTGGATAGTTGCTTATTTTATATAATAATTTTGCAGAATAACATTTCTTTACGATATTCTTCTCTCCTTCACCTAAATGGGATTTTATCAGAATTTCTGTTTAGTCCTAAGCGGTTGTTAGATCCTAACGAGAGTGACTTGTGTACATATTATAGAGCTTAAAATAATCGTAACAATTTTGATTATCAAGTAATGGGGGTTATCATATGGCAAAGCTGCTGTAAAACGCGGAAAACGCAGTATACCGTTTCAGAGATCTTTCATTTACGGTACTTATAAAACTAAGCGAAGTTCAGGTAAACATAAGGAAGGAATTTAGGGGACAAATGAACAATAATAATGATTAAAAATGCTTAACCGTCATTCAGAAACCACCAGTAAACAACCAAAACTGAATACCGGATTTACTCACCTTAATTAATGTGGTGTTCTATATAATTGGCTTTTATTTCAATATCAAAAGGGGAATTTTATGTATATTATGAAAATGTGCCTTTTCATATCGGCAAATTTTTAATTAATTAATCCATAACTTCCACATTTATAGTTGATTGCTAACCAGAATTCATCTGCAGCGATATGACGTCATCTAATGTATTATTTGAAAATTATTTTACACCCTACTCGAAGCCGAATTTTAGGAGCACCACATCAGAGTTCTCCCTAATATACTGTAACTTAACGTTACAGAAAGTACACGACTCTTGCATCAATCACGCCTCCTTTCACGGACAGCAACGAAGAAAACCGAACTCCTCCTTGGTTCGGGGTTGTGTTATTGCGCTTCTAAAAATTCGTCTTTCTAGTAGCGGCAGTATGAGTTAAAGTGTTAGTGTGAAAATAGTGAGCTGTATAATTTTTTTTTTTTTGTTAATGAGAACATAAAACAATTCAAATGCCTGGAATGTGGGAGGGAATATGAAAACAGTGGAACTCTAAGATAACATATCTGTACAATATCTGTACTCGGAATGGATTTTTCCCGTCTCTTCTAAAAAAATGATGCCGTCAACATCAAACACCACCGGCAAGATTATCATAGTGAGGGGTCAGCTAGATGTGCAGTGTATGTAGTCATGAATTAATAACGTAATTTCTTTTATTTGAGCATTTGAAATCAGTACATGAAATTAAAGTAAAATCCAAAGAACTACATTTCATCGCGCTTTCTTTGCTGCAAAATGGAAAAGAAGCCATTAGCGCCACCTCAAATAAAGAAGCATCTCTCTCATTCAGTTCGGAATACTTGCAAAACGTATAGTGTTAAAATCGCATGCCATTTCCCGTATAATTATAATTATAATTTCCTTTGCTACATTACAGTTTCCCATTTGATTTCGCTGTGTACTGAATGTGATTAACTATTAACACGCTTACTACATAGTTACTTATTTTTTGCCTACGATTGTTTATTTCTGTATGTTAGGACTGTCACATTCGCCTGCATTTGCTAAAGTCACACTACCACTTCACATGTAATTGGGCTGGGTTTTGTCCGCTGACGTTCGACAAAGGAGGCATGACTGGGCACCAGGCACGTACGTTGTTATACTGTAATAGTATCGTCTTATAAGGACTTCGCTAAGGAAACAAAAGAGGGAAAGCATTGAACATAAACCCTATTATTGCCATGTTATCGTAATATTATTCAAATGGTTTGTTTACGCTTTCGGTAAAACTATAAATTTTAGAAAAATTCATACCTAACATACGTATTAAAAGTTATGCATGTACATAATATTATGTAATATGGGAAGCGGGGATATCCATGTTCGCATTATTACATTGATATGATAGCTACACTAAAAGTAAAACTGCAGCCTTTCTTACTATCCATAGCTGCCCATAAACTTCGAACCCTCTCTAACTCATTCTGTTTACATGGCTGACGAATCGAAACTAGGTAATTGACAGTTGGACAAACTGTGTAAAACCAAACTGTTGAAGTGAATGATAAAACATCTGAAATATGTTGACAATAGAGAACTAGTGGTGTGCTATTATTATTTAAAAGAATAATTTATATTAATTAAACCTCAATGCGTCCATGCGTCACCCAAGAAGTGTAAATTTATAATTTGTTGAAAGCATATATATATAAACTGGAAGATTTTACGACAGCATAGCAACATTAGAGTTTATTTACAACGCCTTTTGTCTTTTGTTTCCTAAGCTAAGTCCTCGTAAAGCGATATTTCAAGTCATAGTAAGGAACATCATGGTATAATAATTTGCATGTGTAACTTATGAAAAGTAAACTTGATTGACGATTATCAGCTGGCATAGTTGAGGCGCGTTCCGAAGTCATTTACAATACAGCATGTTACCAATAACGCGCAATCTATGTGCATGGCCATTTATAGTACGGTGAATTAGTACTAGTACGGTGCGCTGCAGAAGAAAGACCTATATCGTTTTCCGAGGATGTAAGCAAATGTGGCGAGGCGTAAAACTGCTTTAAAGCCAATTCTTAATCCTGAATCAAATTTCTGTGATACTCCGCGTGTCACTTCTGATCTATAAGGCATGATGTTTTCCAGATGTTATAGTTTATTTATAGGTTATTGAAGACATACCCGAACAAGCTGGATTTTATAATAATAATAATAATAATAATAATAATAATAATAATAATAATAATAATAATAATAGAATTTATATGCAATGCCTTCTGTTTGTTATGTATCATTTGTTTCCTGAGTGAAGTCCTCGTAACACCATTATATTTCAAATGTATAGCTTTTTTTTTTTATTTGATTTATTTACGGACGCTCTTTAACATCTCAGGTCATCAGCGTCCCATTCAATTCAGGGCGTGAAAGGGTTCACAAATTTTGCTCTGAGGCTTCTTCTTGCTTGAGGTTCTTTATCCTGCCTTAAATGTACAACACGGGACCCACGGCTTTACTTCCCTTCCAAAGGAAGCCAAACTTAGGATTTTTACACCCCGAAAAAATCCATCGATCCTGGCCGGATTTGAACCCGCAATCTTAGATTTAGAAGGCAAGTATGGTTGCCACTACACCACCAGGACCGACTAAATGTATAGCGACTTGGCATTTCTTCTGCATGGGATAGTACGACATGCACATGTTAAATGGAGTTTTTTTTTTTTTTTTTTTTTTTTTTTTGGAAAAAATGCTTAACGCCCGTTTTTCTGAGGCATCGCAGGTGATGGACACGGATGATATATGAATTAAAAAGATAGTGGGAAAGGATTTTTTTTTTTGGAAGGAAACGTTCCAGGCCTAAGCTTTGAGTACCTCCCGGCAATTGTCATTTATGAGGACTGGTGAAAACTTGGAAAAAACCTCAGTCAGGGAGGACATCCTGGCGGGATTTGAACCCCAGACCTCCCGCTCACGGGTCCTTAAAAATCTCGGCCACCCGTGACGGTCAAAATGGAGGTTGTAAGCAAGTGTTTTTCGAGAGCACAGTGTTCATTAGTTGTCAAGTAGAGAAAGACTGGGCAGGATGAAAGACGACAATCATGGACAAAAATGAACTGCATATTTTTTTCAGGAAGGAAGCATCGAAACTGCAGAAATTCTTAAAGAGGTTTAACTGCGGTACGTAGTCAAGAAACTCCTGCAAAGAAGACTTTACAACGGGTCGATGGGTTCGCCAGCGACAGGGAATCTGCACACAAGAATGTGAGTGTTGGTCGTCCGTCATCATCGCGGTCTCCCAGAAACATTGAGAATGTGTCTGAATGGATTATGGCTGATAGGTGCATAACTTTTGGTGAGCTAGAATGTCAAAAAGATGGCGACGATTTGAAAATAGGATTTAAGTATGCCGTCGGCTACTGAAATTACAGTATGAAGAATTTTTAGGAAGGTGGTGACTGGTGTCACTACTTCATACATCTGTGAAGAATGTCCAAACCATGTAATGGAAACATCTAGGGAGCCCTCAACCGAAGATGTTTTGTGTTGGTCCACTTGCGGGCATAGTCTTTAGGGACATTTCAGGCATACTGCTAATGGACTAGCTTTTTAATTAGTGAGGTGTACAGGGAAACCTTTACGCAGCTTAGATGCTGGGCTGCGACAGGACAATGCGCGGCCCCACACCACCATCTCTGGGGTTCTTTGTTGTGCCGCACTCACCATATTCACCGGACCTCGTCCGCCTGATTATGTCGTATTCGACAACATGAGGTAAAATAATTCGGCAATAACGGCAAAATTCATGCAGCTGTTCACTAGTGGTGGCGTAGTACTCCCAAACAATGTTTTCGCGACGCCCAGGATGATGTCAACGATGGGAAGCATATTGAGAGATCCATGTGCATTGAACCATATTGTGTAATAAAACGACTAAAGTGAATCATTTCTGAAGGCCCCGCGTACATTTAGAAGTTTCTCTCAACTTCTGCAGAATGAATGATTAATGTTTAACGCTCCTTTTTGCTACAGAGGCAATACAGGCGATGGGCACTGAAGATACAGGAGATTTTTTTTTGATTGATTTATGGACGCTCTTTAACAGCTCAGGTCATCAGCGTCGCATTCAACTCAGGGCGTGAAACGGCCGACAAATTTTGCTCAGAGGCCTCTCTTTCAGGCTTGAGGTTCTTTTTCGTGCCGTAAATGTACGACACGAGACCCACGGCTTTACTTCCCTTCTGAAGAAAGCCATACTTAGGATCTTTACGCCCGAAAAAATCCATCGGTCCTGGCCGGGTTCGAACCCGCGATCTTGGGTTTAGGAGGCAAGTGTGGTAACCACTACACCACCAGGACATGAGATGAAATGATATATTGGGAAAAGATTTATTTTTAAGGAAGGAATCGTTCCAGGCCTAAGTTTAGGGTACCTCTCCGGCATTTGCCATTTATGAGGACCGAGGAAAACCTGGAAAAAACCCTCTGTCGGGTAGGACGTCTTGGCGGGATTCGAACCCAGACCTCCCGTTCACGAGCCCGCGACTTAACGACATCGGCCACCCGTGGCGGTAACTTTTGCAGAAGAAACTGCGATGTATTTGAAGTGCGATTGTCTGCAAAACTTCCCACTTTTGCCTCCAGTTGTTGTTGATGTGAAATTGACATTTTGTTGCGCTTGAGAAATGAAACTTGTTTCATTTTTGAAACCACTGCGGTAAAATATCCCTTGTGTGTCATGCCAACTTAAAATAATGTGCCACGTCAAACAGCGGCGGATGAGGCTTTAAACTTTTGTCAAATGCCGCCTGACTGCAATTCGTTTCGGTCATTTATCTTAAGGGGCAGTAAGCTCCGCTTTCTGAAAGTTGATTCAGAGCACCTCCTACGACCGCTGGTTCATGGGTAGCCATATTTAGTAAAGTACAGTGTGTTGTTGTCGTACCTGAAACTGGTCTGTAGATCGTAGGTTTGGATTCTTTTTACATTTTCGTCTATTAATCCTAAGGGCGTACACTTTTATGACTTGCTAATATGTAATATTAATTTTATTCGAAATATACCTTCAGTTCTGTATTTGGATTAACAGAGAAATAAACCTGAAAACTGTAAACTGCTTTCAGAATGTGAACTTCGTTAAGAATATGCACATTTATTAAAAATGCGAGTGCAAAACAAACTTTCGATCACAAAACAACTATTCCCAATTCGTGGCTTTCTCTGTAGCAATAGTTCTAAAAATTATTAGGTCATGGGGCACTTTTCAGCGGAAAAGTTAATCACGGAGCGTTAATTTTCACCTAGCTATATGACTATTTGAGGATAGAAGGTAAACATTCAGTATTTAGAACTTCAGCCTTGTGAAAAATGCTTTATTAGTATATTTCATTGCAAATTTTTTTTTCAAATCTAATTTCATGACACACATTACAAAACAAACAACAAAAAATTAAGTTAACATATTTTGAAACGAACTAAAAGCAAATATTACAAATCTATAACATAAATAAATGTTTACAGTTGCAAAAACAAAAATGTTACTTGGGACCGTAAAAGAACTACGGGATAAAACTGAATTTATCTACATATCTTAACTATATCTGGTTGAATTTGGGACATCTGGAGCCGAATATCTGGCTTCGCATCAAGACGAGATCTGTGTTTTGTTTTAGTACCAGCATAAACAGAAAATCCTGATTCACATAAATTTTGCAAAGGGCAAAAGGATGGTTTGTCAGATAAAACTTTAAATTCATCTTTTTAACTGACACCATGACTTCTTATTTAAAAAAAAAAAAAAAAACAAAAAAACCTCTTGTCATTGAATCTGACGTCAAAGCAATCAAGCATTCATATAGTTGCGTTGCATCAAACGAACTTAGCAGGTGAACTTGAAACTCATGAGTATGGCTGCCTCTAGTTCTTCTATATCTGGTTTCACCGCATGCTGCCTGAATGCTTTGTGCTTACGGCTGTCGCCACGGGTTCCGAGAAGTTGTCGCCGGGTAAAGGTTCACAACAGAAGACGCCGAACGGCTTGTCGTTTTGTGTCAAGTCCGGGTCATTGTTACCTGGGGAAAGTCAAGCATGCATATCAATCATTTCTATCCGATTTTTACCGACACGCGACTCATGAGCGCAAAAATTCACAATTTTTAGACCTGGTCATTTCTTTATTCTTTCAATTTCTTCAAGGAGACTAGGAGATGTATCTCGGCACATGGACATGCAGTGCTTGCCGTACACAGCAGATACAGGACTTCTAGAATATGTCCTCAGAGTTTTGCATCTCGGCCCATGGACATGCAGTGTTTGCCGTACACGGCAGATACAGGTCTTCTAGAATATGTCCTTAGAGTGTTGCACCTCGGTACATGGACATGCAGTGCTTGCCGTACACGGCAGATACAGGTCTTCTAGAATATGTCCTTAGAGTGTTGCATCTCGGTACGTGGACATGCAGTGCTTGCCGTACACGGCAGATACAGGTCTTCTAGAATATGTCCTTAGAGTGTTGCATCTCGGTACGTGGACATGCAGTGCTTGCCGTACACGGCAGATACAGGTCTTCTAGAATATGTCCTTAGAGTGTTGCATCTCGGTACGCGGAAATGCAGTGCTTGCCGTACACGGCAGATACAGGTCTTCTAGAATATGTCCTTAGAGTGTTGCATCTCGGTACATGGACATGCAGTGTTTGCCGTACACGGCAGATACAGGACTTTTAAAACATGTCCTTAGAGTTTTGCTTCTCGGCACATGCACATGCAGTGTTTGCCGCACACAGCAAATACAGGACTTCTAGAATATGTCATTAGAGTTTTGCTTCTCGGCACATGGACATGTCACAGACGGCGTCTTGTATACAAATTGAATATTCAGAACGCCATTAGCGAGTGTTATGAATGCTCACACTACCATCTCTTAACCCTTCAGTCACTGATGAAAGAAAAAAACTGAGGAGATCTCACAGTGTTACGGGATCACTCTGTAGGTAATGCATACTTGTCAATTTAGTTGCTGCATGTACGGAAGACAACGAAATCACAACTGTGCTAATTTTGCCGCCGAAAGTTCAAGATTAATGCCAATTTCGTCTAATTTGTCTTCTGTTAAAAACTGTTTCTTGTTTTGTACTGAACCAGTAGTGTAAATTCTTCACGAACGTGCTGATTTATTACACAGAAAAATACGCTGATTGAAAGTCTTTGCGAATGAATATAAACTGGGGACTGCTGGTACGCAGCCGTGAGTGAGAAGGGAAGCCTCCTTCGCCGAGACGCAAAACCCCGTGCGAGCGGTGAGGACATATTCTGGAAGATCGTTATCCTCAACACCCACAGTAAAGACCCATACCCCTCTGTTGTTCTTTTTTCCTATCTTGCACGAATATATCTATCGCTAAACTTACTTCGCCGCTCTAAACAAACAATGAGAGTGGTGGTGCGTATTTTCCTACAAATGTCAGTATAAATATTAAACGGCAATATTATGAACTTAACGCCGCTTGGATGATCATTTTTTAAGTAATATTATATTAACTCTAAAACTCTTTCATACAAAATATTCCAGATGTCCGATTTGTGTGTTTTTATTGTCTTCTCTCTTACATCCTCTTAACTACGTATAAAATCAACTTTAAAGACATTCAAGCTTATAATACCATTGCTTTAGTGTTTTAACGGAGCTTCTCTAGATGCTCTTATGTACTTTTTTACTTCGCAAACAATATTATATTTTGTATTTTATTTATCCTTTGTCTTTATTTTCTGCAATATGTGCCGTAACCCCTGGTAGAAATTGTTTGCATGTTCTATTTTCCCACTTGGGCGGATTGACGCATTAACCGCGCATGTAATGGGGTTTCTCAGAGCTACAATACCAGTTATTCTGCAGCCATGGGTCCCGGGTCGCAGATTTACGGCACGTAATGAATCTTAAGTCTGAAAAAAAAAAACATCTGAGCATTATCGGCCGTTTCACACTCTGAATAGAATAAACGTGTCTAGTGGGTTTCTTGCTGTCAGTAACAAGCGTGACGGCACAGTATCGGTGTGGCGGGGAGGGGGGGGGGGTTACTAACGAATACATCTGTTGTCAACAGCTACACTTTTTGTTTTATTGTAAAAGTTTCAAATTTGTACAAGGTATCGCTCTGGGCGCACTCGGAAGCTGCAACTTAGAGTACGGATGCAAAGATGTTCGTAATATTCATCATTATATTTTATTGGCTGGAGTAAACATCTAAAATATTTATTTTCACTTTACATGATATATATGCAAATTATTGTATTTAACGTTGTGCTTTTTATTTTACGTTTATCTCTTTGTTTCTCACGTTTAGCTTTGTTGTGTAATTCCCGTTTTGTGTGTCCATCACATGAATGTTTATATGTTGTTGCTTGAACTGTGTTGGTTAACCTGTAGGGATGAATGAAACATCTGGCATTCGCCTTCTTAACCTGATCGGGTATCTAACCCAGGACCTCCTAAGTAGCAGTGGCATAAATTACCACGGTTCCGATCTTTAAATTAATAATTCCCTATTCTCCTTTGCTGTTATTTGATGTCTGGACGTTTTTTGTAGAACAAAAACGCATCAGTTCCCACTGTTGGATGTTGGACAACGACATCCGCCTGCTCCAACATCTAAGGAATCCTCACTTAATATGTCGGTCCTGGTGGTAAAGTGGTAACCATACTTGCCTTCTAAACGCAAGATCGCGGGTTCAAACCCGACCAGGATAGATGGATTTTTTCATGCGTAAAAATCTTAAGTATGGCTTCCTCCGGAAGGGAAGTAAAGCTATGGGTCCCGTGTCGTACATTTACGGCACGTATAAGAACCTCAGGCCTGAAAGAAGAGGCTTACGAGCAAAACATGTCGGCCGTTTCACGCCCTGAATAGAATGGGACGCTGCTGACCTGAGATGTTAAAGAGCGTCCGCAAATAAAACAAATAAAAATCACTTAATATTGGTAATTCTTATAAAGTATTGGTGCGCATTTCTCTTGGAGCTTTGTGCTTGTAAATACACCTTGAATTTTGTGGGTGTGAAAAAAGTTTGCGTTATTGTGAGCTAAAAAGACGGAGTGTCAACCGAACTCAGAGACATATTCTTCTTTTTGGGTTTAATGGAGAAGCAAAGGCAGCCATCTACAAGGAACATTTCATTCGAGAAAACACAGCAAGAAAATTCTGTGCTTTCAATTACGGCTACTTTGATAAGATAGTTCACGCGCACACTCCACATCCTCCATACGCTCCTGGTCTTGCACCCTAGACTTCCTCTCTATCCAGCAATCTTCGATAACTTCTTCAGCTCCAAACCAGTAGATTTCTTCAGACATGAAATCAAGGAGAGAGTCATTGCTGATTACATCAAATAAGAACGTTTATCACAGGCAAAGAACACATCAACCGATAGCATGGACTTCTGGGTTCTAATCATCACCATCACCAGGAAGACGAAACCAAGTTGTTCTATGTAATAAAGATACACCTGATCCGCCCTTGCCCAGTAACAAAGGGCATCCCGTTGTGATGCAATATACATTAAAACCGACCTTGATGTATTGAAAATAGACAACAAATTGCAACTATAAACGCTTTTGCATCGCCTCTATTGACGAGAGTATAGACCCCTCCCTATTGAATTTCCTGCCGCTATTTCCACAGTTACCATTGCACGTTTTGTGTTTGTGTATATAACGCCCGTTTTAACTATTTAGGCATCACAGGAGGTGACACTGGTGATAAATGAGGTAAAATGATAATGATAATGGGTTTTTAATTTTTATTTATTTTTTTAATTGAAGGAAATAAACGTTTCAGGCTCAAGTTTGGGATACCTCCCCGGCATTTGCCATTTATGAAGACTGAGGAAAATCTGGAAAATACTTAAGTCAGGGAGGACGGTATTGGCGGGAATCGAACCCCAGACCTCCTGCTGACGAGTCCGCGCCCTAGCGACCTCGGCCACCTTGGGGGTATTTTGTGTTTTGCCTTTTATATTATGTCCAGTACTATTCGTTAGCTGAGGACATTAAAGGGTATTAACACACTATTTTTTTCAGCAGCACTTAAAATGTTCAGAGCACAAATCGTACAGAGTAATGCTTTTTTTTTATCCCTTTCGAAGCAATACAACATTTATATTCTTTCAGGTTCGAAATATTCCATTAATTTCCACCCATGTGAAAATGACGAAATTTTAGTAGGAAGACAAAGTTTAAATTGATTATAGTGAAATAGACCAGCAAACTGTATTAGCAATCACGATGCGAGACAAACTTTTACATTATGATTGTTATTATCGATTCTTGAGTCTAATGAAGTATTCTTTCTCAGAGGAAAATAGCTAAATGTTAGAGATATCTATCAGCACACTTGTTCGGAACATACACCGCGTGTTCCTATGACGAAGGCAGAATTCCGGCACGTTAACTAAGTGAATTCCTCACCGTGTTGAATAACTTTAAAAATGAACATAAAATCCAAATTATTGTCTTATTAATTAATGAAATAAGTAATGGCATTACTGTGTGGTATTAGAAGAACAAAATTATAATTCTTGCAATCTATAAGTATTACAGAAGAGAAATCACATTTTTAGAATTGTTAAATTATTATTATTATTATTATTATTATTATTATTATTATTATTATTATTATTACTATTATTATTGTTGTTGTTGTTTTTGTTGCTTTGTTGTTGTTGAGATTAAACCAAAAAAATTAATGGTGTTCTATCAATTAAATGAAATATGTGACCATTGATAATGTGACCATTGATTTATTTGAAATAAATTGTGAATTTATTTTTACTGCGATTAAAGAGAAACCTTTGTAAATTAACTAAGAGGGTTATTGGAAATTGGCTATGTTGGCCAAAGCACCTCTGTTAATAGGTTTTCCAGATGGACAGAATTTCTATTTGCGTATTTCTCACCACGAGGGATGCTGTGATGTGCCGCTTGATTGCTTTGCGATGTCCTCCAACCTTCACCTTCCCTCTCTCAGAGTTAGCGGAGGTAATACCCGGGTTTCATGATCCTGGTAAGTGGCTATCCTAACATTGTCTTTTTCGTAATTTTCTATAGTCTCTTAGGCTAATGCTGGTAGAAATTTTTACTTTCCACGAATTTTTCGTTCTCTCATTTCACGACAATGCAATTCGTTGGTTCCGGTTGCAGGTTCAAAAGTGTCAAACAAGATGGACTGATGCTATGTGTGGTGTAGCGATGGCTTGCGCTTTGACATGGTTTCTGTCCCGGTGTATAGTGAGGTGCTAATATTTATTGGGGCACTGAGTATGGCTAAAGTGCTGTCGCCGCGCTCATAACGTCAACAGCAGTTTTTAGATATGGGAGCTCATTGCTTGGGAGCAACAGTGCAACGCACTAAGTAATGATACACATACGTGACTATCGTAGGCAATGAGAAAACATGCTAAATATTGACCCATACATTTCAACTCCACGTGGACTAGAGCAGCATTGCAGTATCTTGCACAATTTCCGCAGGAAATTGTGAAGACCGAGTTTGTTTGTAGGTTTCCGTATCTTTCTTTAGGATTATCGGCGACTCACATGATGAGACATCCATGAACACTCCTGCATACAGCACGAACATAGCTCCGTGTTACTTTTTTCTGTTCCGAGCTGCGGATATAAGGTTTTGGTTCATCAATGACTGTCGTGAAGAAGTGGGCAATTCCGAACACAATGCCAAAAAATGGTTTCCAGGACTGGCAGACACGTTAACTCAACGGGGACTACTTCGAAAATACCTTCAGCCTCCTAGTTTACGCTTAAAAATAATTCTCAGTCTTTATTCATTAGTTAACTGAATTTGCACAGAAACGGGAGTGTTCCGTTGTGTACGAATATAACAACGTAAATGGGTCACGCGATACAGCTTTGGATCGATGTGGTAGTGCATTGCACGGCCGTGATATCAGTGAGACAGACACGCACATGCTCCAGACCAGATGTTTCTTATCATATTTTGCTTTTGATAACTGTGACTCTACTTTCTGTTAATGCCGGTCGGTGACTTGATTCTGTAGGCTCTCATTAACCGATGATTAGGTTCACTTCCTTGTGATACTTTTGTCATTTTGTCAAGTTGTTCTTTGTGATTTTGTCACACGGACCTGCCGAATGTGAAATCGAGCGTATAATTTAAAAAAGCCATCTTCCTTTTTTAAAATGATAATATATTTTTTACACGACTAAATTAAATGCGAATGTTTTTGTGAAAATGTATTTTGAAAAAAAAAATGCCATTCAAAAACTCGCCAAGGTTACTTTATTTGAACAGAATTGACTATAAATATGAAAAACCCCTTAAAATAGAAATATGCGCATATTTTGTCATTAATTTACAAGATTAGTGCAGAATTTGTTCTAGCGGTAGCTACTGAGATGGTCCTGAGAAAAGATTTTTGAAAATTTTCTTCAAATCTCCATTGGTTCTACTTAGGTACAAATAATGATGATGTATATATATATATATATATATATATATATACATGTGTGTGTGTGTGTGTTGGGTGGGGATGAAACTAAATTAAAAAGTAAATAAGCAAAAAAAAAAAAAAAAAGAAAGAAAGAAAGAAAGAACGAGAGAGAGAGACAGAGAGAGAACGAACGCTCTAGCGGCCATGATTTTTTTTCTCAACGAAATTCGCTATACTTTATTAAAATAACTTAATAAAAATAGTTTCTGAAAATCAGAGCAATCTGACTATTAGAGTGGCGGTATACCTAAAAACAGAGTTAAAATGAAATTTAAAAATCCCTCTAGTGGCTGCAATTTTAAAACATTTTTAAAGGAAACTCGGTATATGTCATTGAAATAAGACAAGAAAAATAGTTTCTGAAAATTAATGAAATCAGATTATTAGGAATGGGGATTTACCTGAAACCCAACACTTAAAAATCGCTCTAGCGGCACCAATATTCGCTCTTTCGCAATGAAACTCGGTGTGTATCATTTAAATAAAATGAGAAAAGTAGTTTCTTAAAATCAATCCATTAGAAGTGGGGATATATTTGAAAACCAAAATTAAAAAGCGCTTTTGTGACAAATTTCTCTGCTCTAGCTCTTTGTAATAAATTTTGCACAATTGTCGTGGAATTAGCGTAGTTTACGCAACTCCTGCGTGACGGACTTTACGCTTATTAGAAGAAGGGAGGGAAAATTGCTAAGACAAATGAATTTAGTCTTCAAATATATGCTCCAAGTATACGAGTACAGAGTTCGCTTTTCGCCCTGTCCTACACAAACATCAAACATAACTAGCAAGACCCGCGGTTCCAAACATGATTTAACAAAATTATTTTAAGGTAGTCCTTCATGGGGCATTAAAAGAATATTCTCACACACACACGTGTTCGAGAAATCATTCAGCCGATACATTTATTTTCGAACATTTACAAGGGGATTTTAGCTAAATATTAATTAATTTATATCCTGTGTAAATTGTATATTTAATATGCCACACATATATTTATAGAATGTTGTTATAATTTTATTTAATGGCTAGCGTTGTACTTCTCGGTTTATGGCCTTTAAGTTTGTCGATTCTCACAAATATCGCATTAAAACAAAAAAAATAAAATAGTGCTTATAAAGTTAAAGTTTTCTCAGAGTCTGTCTTGCTTTAGATCAGCGGTTCGTATGCACAATCCCTTTCCAAGAATGAAATTATTGGCAACCCCTCCATTCACCTTGCTGCTAAATAATAGTTAAGCACGCTTCAACAATGTAACATCTATTCAATCACTATAGACATTGTTGCACTGCTGTGCATCTGGTCAAAATAATCATAATGTAACAGTTAGTTAAACACTCTTAATAATAACGGACATGAAATTTGATAAGTTCTGTTTCTGCTTGCAACAGTTCCTCTCAAGGTGGGAAGATAGCGAATTCTCGTAAATATTGTAAAAGTTGTATATACCATTTTGTTTTCGGTAATGCGTGATCGAATAGAATGTATTATATGCTGTGAAGTATAATCAGCAGAGAGTATGACATTAGGGGTCCCCATTCATAGTTTGGGAACCTCACCTTTACAGAAATATTTTATGTGAATGAATTGTATTATATATTTGTGTTATTTTCTACTTGTAATTTCGGCAAAGAGTACTTTATCGAAAAAATGCAATGTTAGATTCAGCAAAACCGTTTGTTAAGCATATTCTGAATATTAGAAACAAATTGGCCTGTTACATTTTTGTATTATAACATTTTCAGAAATCAAGTGATAAAGTTTAGTGTACTGCGGTCCAATAATTTGGAGCGTATTCTTTCTCTGTAAGTAGACACATCCAAGTGTTTATAAGGTCTGTAAGTTTGAACATCATTTAGATGCATAAAATCGCTAGAATGTATGTCTTAAACATGAAGAAATAGTTTTCAGAAAGTTAACAGTTTCTAATGAGGCATATCAAATTCTCAGTTGGAAAGAATTATATTTTTATAGACACTGTCTCATAAGTAATGTTGGTTTTGAAGCAAAACTGTATTTAACAAAGAAAAGTAAATGCCAGATTCTATAGTTGTGAGCCGATATTTGTTATCCCGCTTGCACGGAACGTGTTTCTGAATTTTGATGGGAAGATTTCGATGATAATCACTTTCATTTTTTCAAAATTTCCTAAACGCAGAATCGCAAAAGGGTAACTGTTCTGCAGTTCCATCCCATGGTATGAGATGGCGCATTGCCTGCTGTGACAAACTCCCAGTGAATCACACCGCACGCAGAACGAGCCGCTATTTCCGGTAAAGTACAACGCGTGACTGCAGATCTATGTATGATAGATATCTTATGATGCATCAAGTTCTTCTGACAACCTGCGATTTTTGCTGATTTTTTTTCTTCCAAAATTGGACGTGTGTTCTCAATATTCCATAACTTAGGTATTTTAGGAAGTGGTACATATTTAGTGTTTTAACGACTTTCATTTGTTCGACCCCCTTGACATTAAATTTCCATACTATAAAGCTGTAGAATGGGAAGTCACTGCCTGGTTGCAACAGCAGCTTAAATAATTTTATACTGCTGGATTTCAGGGGTTTGTGAAACAACAGGAAAACTGCCTCAGTGTACAGGGGAACTATTTTTAAAATAAAGTATTTTTCAAACAAGTACTCTTATTTATTAAATTGTATATCCATTTGCAACTTACTTACTGACTTACCCTTGTAAATATTTGAAGCGCAACTCTCGTCTTCTTAAATCAGTTCGGCAAAAAATTGGAATCAATGTAAAAGTATGTGTGTGTGTGTATATATATATATAATATGTGTACGTTTATAGCACACCTCAAAGTCGTGAATATAAAAGTATTGCTCACTTCACTAACGCCAGTTTGTGATGAAAGCAAACCGGGTCATGAAACCACGTACTAAAATTAATTTTTTCCCTGGTTGTGTTCGGGGTAAAGGTCTCAGTTTAAGAAGGAAGATTTACGCTCCAACATTTTGTGCTAAGCGCAGAAATACGGTTCTTTAAAACGTACTGTTTTCTTATTGTTGTTTTAAATTCTAAAAAGTGCCCAGTGTCAACCAGTTTTGCACTATCTACATCTGTTCTCTTAGAAGAAACAGCAAATCTTCAAATTTTCTATTAAAACTCTTTGTCACCCTCTAAGTTATTAATAAAGTATAACAAAACTAAAGGTGAAAGAAATCATAACATTTCAATCTGAATCTTAAAAGTGCGTTCTCTTAACTCTCCGTATATTTCATATATGAATAGTAATAATTATAAAAGTGGGGGAAAAAACTTACGGATAATAATAATAATAATAATAATAATAATAATAATAATAATAATAATAATAATAATAATAATAATGCAGTCCGGATAACGTGCAGTGTAGGCTGAGGAACTGTGTAGTTCAATTGATAGTTACTTCAGCCAGCTTTTATTTACCTCACGAGTTTTTAGAAACCTACAGTAATATCGAAAGTTAGTTTTAGGAACTGCAGCTCACGGCTGTCTCATTGCTATAAAGCTCCGGAAAATTCCGCTAGATGACTTTGATAATCCCTGTATCATTGGTGTGTGTGTGTGTGTAAAGCGATTTCTTTATTATTTTTTTAAAGCTACGCTTCTGTTGGACTTCAGCGGATTTAAAAACCTTTCTAAAATGCTAATATTTTTTTTTTTTAATTTGAGCATTTCGAATCTGTTTTATCCCTTAAGCCTTTCTTGGGTTTATTTAGTACATTGTTGTCAGTTTCTGCTACGGCTGCTAATTATGTTTTGATATCTAACCGCACCTCGGAAGTGAAGCAGATTTCAAGGCCTGTTTGAGGTGATCGTGTCATTGACTGCAGTTGTCATACCTGCGGTGGGAACGAACGGGCATAACTTGCAGATAGCGAGCGATCTTTTGGTTTTGCCTCAGGCATCACCTTACCCGCCTCACTTTCTTGTTTGGTCTCGGAATTAACATGTTAGGTGTACGTTACGCTAGAAAGAAAATGAAAACTAAATTTTTGTGATTAAATTGTACACAATAGACAGAGTGAAGTAAATGAAGTGTATCTAAGATAGGTACATACTGAAATCAAATAAAACTTTCAAACCCCGGTTGAGTTAGTTTCAGTTCTTTTCGGGGATTTTTTATAAGAGCCATGATTTAAATATAAATGAAAAATAAAGTAACACTGTGAACGATATAACTAAAATAACAAGAACTAGACAAACAAAACACAATTTTCACTTTATTTCGAACAACTTACTTTCTTTTTCAAAAGCAGGAGACAAGTAAAGGTGGTAAGAATAAACATTGAATCTCGTAGGTAACGTAATGAGAGGAAGCAAACAAAACCCGGCGGTTACGCGGTTTATTGCAAACACATAGCTGCTATTTCTTTATCTGATGGCATGTTGTGAGACCGGCAAAGGGGACTTAGTTTTAACAAACCGTCTATGATTGTTCATTTGGAGCGAAACAGCATTAGAAGTTAAACAATATAAAATGCTTTGCAAAGCTTACAAGATAAATATATATTACGATCTTAAAAGAACGGGCAGCAAATGACGAAATGTTAAATTCTTTAGATAAATTAGGGCTGCGGAATGAATGACATGGAATAATTAGCGCATAGGTTTTACATTCAGGGCGTTGGCAAGGATATGAGCTAGCAACGGAACGAGGTAACTTGGAAGGAGATAGATTGCGGCGAAATATACTTTTAAGGTTATGGGGTGTTCTAAAAGTAAGACGGGGAACAAATTTAGAAAAACCATTTAAAGATGAATGCATTAATAAAGTATCGTGATATTATTTTAAAATAAGTCAATGCTTTCAATACCAGGCACGTCAGTTGTTATGAAGTTAATTAAGTTTTAATTGGAAGTTTTAGGTTTGCATTGGAAAATTTTGTGCTCAAGGAAGAATATTTATGGCCTTGGAATTTTTGAGCTAGGTTTTAATGTATGTATGAAGAGATGAAAAGTTGTTACAAAGACGATAACCACGGACTGAAAGAGAAAAAGGAATAGATCTTTTGGTATACAGGGAATGACAGCTATCAAAATGAAGATACTGTTGTAAATTAGTAGGTTTAATAAGAAAAGAGCCATTGCATAAAGAAATATCAATATCTAGGAACGTAGCAGCATTGGGAGAGACAGAAGAAGTGAACTTAACTTAAAATTAAGATTAGTAAGTAACTGATCCAGAGATTGTGAGCCATGGGTTCAAAGCACAAATACATCTCAGCCATAATAACTGTACCAGAGGTTCTGACTTAAGAAATTCCTCTTCTAAGCTAGCCATAAAAAGATTGACATAAGATGGTCCCATTCTGATGCCCATCGCAGTGCCTTTAATTTGTAGATAAAAATCTGTTATCAAGAGTAAACGAATTGCGAGTGGGAACCAGATAAACAAGATGACAAATGAAATCTGTGGAGGGGTGTGAGGAAAGTCCAAGAAATGTCTAATAGCAAGCAGCTAATACTTCATGAGGGCAATGTTAGTATAAAGTGACGTCACACTGATAGTGGTCAGAAGTATATAAGAATGTGCCAAAGGGTCAACTTTTTTTAGCATACTCAAAAAATGACGAATAATATATATATATATGTATTCTTTTTTACAATTATGTATATAATAATAAGAACCAGAGAAGCAGAAATAGATAAAACACTTAAATATCAGGCCTCCCTTATCGATTGCTCAAAATGCCCTCTCTTTGTAAAGGTTTTAATGGTGCTTTTAGTTTAGTATATATTAGGATACGTTACCGATTCCTGTCCCTGAAAGTTACCTCAGAGATAGAGAGATGGGAGCTATATTTTTGCATAAAGCGCGTACACCATCGGGTTTGAATTTTACATATTAATATTTCGCTTTCTACTTTGTTATTATTTTTTTTTAATTCTTAATATAATTTTTCTGCCCTTCCCTTTTTCCCGTGTAGCTTATTTTAGTTTTCACTCATAATGTTACCTTCGAGATTCAATATCTACTTTACCACCTTCATTTGTCTTCTTGGCTTTGAAGAACACAGGCGGTTCGAAATACAGTAAAATTTGTTTGGCTATTTTAAGTGTTTTATCTGTTTCTCCTTCCCTATTTCTTTTATTTAATTTTTTCCAAGAGTTACTTAGAGTATTTTTCATTTTTACTATATATAAAAAATGTATTTCCTAAAATTGCTTAAGATCACCATAAGCAAAAACAAAATAAATAAAAAAATATTTCATTGTTAGCTTTTCAACTCCTTCAACATTTACAAACCCGCAATGCGGTCGTACATTCCTTTCTGTATCACGATATTCCACGCCGTGCCCTCAACTGTCTTTGTACTGCTGCTACTTTGTTAATGTCAAATTTCCTTCCGCTTGTTACACTGAGCAGATGAAAATCAGGAGGTGCTGTAGAGCGGATTAGCTTTAACATACAGGGATTTAATTTAAAAACATATTGGATGTAAATATCTATTAAAGTACGTCTACCTAACATAAATTTAATTAAAAACAAAAACGTCCATGTTGATATTAAAGTGGAAGGTTAAAACCACGTTGATTAAATTTTAAATTCTAATCCCTCGCCCCACCCTTCCTCACTATTAATTTTAAATCCTACGTTTTACATCCCTACTTTTTCATGCTTAAATGTTACAAGGGAGAAACAAAAAGTCTACATGCAAAAGACGCGTATGCCTTTAACAGGAAGTTAATATATGGATTAATAGTAGATAATGGTAATTTCTATCATTTGATTCAATGTCGGAATTTGTTGATGAATCAGTCAATTTAAAATTATTATCAGACTTAATTACTTATGAAGCAAATACAATCTACGCCTGCAATAGATACATCAGTAATTTAATGAAACAAATGCTATTGAGCAAAGTTACAGGAACAATTCATTGAAGCTTCTTCAAAGTTTGACTCAATTCTGGCTGATACTCTGCGCATCATCTCTGTCTGATATCAAGAGACAGAGTGACTTGATATACAACGAGAATTCGGGAGATTCAACTCGGTCCTGTTTCGCAAAAGTATGGTCTAATTTATGACAAGTGTGTGGACTTGTAACTTGTAGTTATTAGTAGAATTCTGTTCCACCAAGGCTTCCGTCGTTTCTGGTTGTAACCATTTTAAGTGTTGCTTTCTTTGGAAGGGAAGTAAAGTCGCTATGGCTCCCGAGTCCTAGATTTACCTCAAGCCTGAAAGAGGCCTCAGCAAAACGTACCGGCCCTTTCATTCCTCGAATTGAATGGGATTTTTTTTGAATGATTTATTTACGGACGCTCTTTAACAGCTCAGGTCATCAGCGTCCCATTCAACTCAGGGCGTGAAACGGCCCACAAATTTTGCTCAGAGGCCTCTCTTTCAGCCTTGAGGTTCTTTTTTGTGCCGTAAATGTACGACACGGGACCCACGGCTTTACTTCCCTTCCGAAGGAAGCCATACCTAGGATTTTTACGACCGAAAAAACCCATCGGTCCTGGCCGGGTTCGAACCCGCAATCTTGGGTTTAGGAGGCACCACTACACCACCAGGACCGACGAATGGGAGGTGATAACCTGAGATGTCCGTAAATAAAACAAGTCAACAAAAGCATTTGTGCTACACTTGTACTTACAAGTGATTTTTCGTTGTATTAGTATTAGTCGTGCGAGCTTTAATACATTTTAAATCATTTTGGGAATTAGTTGACGTAAATTTGCGAAGTATTAGCGAATGAAGGAGTTAGGTTAAGCGCAGTTAAAATACGATTTGTGATTAATATTACCCTTTCCTGTTTCAAATTCATATTTCAGTCAGCATCTTTGCTTTTTAAGATTCTGCTATATGCCACAAAAATAATTTTTTCCCTATTTTTCATTCTCCTATAAAATAATCGCATTTGACACATTTTAATCAATTTTTTACTTATGAAAATGTGATTGCCAAACAATATAAGCAAACTTATAGAAATGATCAATGGGCTAGAAACAAATAACCATAGCACAATTGGGAAGCTGGATTCTGCTGCCATCTCTCATAGACTGCAATTGGTGCTACTATATTTAGTCACACGCTATCGTCGTCTCAAAGAGAACTATTATGTTTGAATATTGATAAATACGTAATAAAGTATTTAAATTATCAGCATGTCTGAGAAAAATACTCCTTTGGCACGAATAACAATCCGCTCTGTACTTAAAATATGAAATTTTTACTATGGAGTGAACATAACCTAATTCAAGATTCCTTAATCTTGCTCTTATATGACGCCACATAGCATATTAATAGTACTGTACAAGGAATACACTTGTAATGTATTAGACCATACTTTGGCGTGGTGGCATAGGCGCATGCACATATACATGTGTTCTTTTCACGAATTTTCCGCTCTCCCATTTCATGATGTCATTCCGTTGGTTCTGTTATAAGTCAATGTCTGGGCGAGGGGGGTTGGCGCGATGTGATGGTGGTTGTGCTTTGGAAAGGTTTCTGTCCCAGCATCTGGTATGGAAACGGACCTCCACCTCCCCAGAAATATAGTAGGGACTCAATCTACCTGGCCGCCTGGTGTCTCCATTGCCTTATCTCTTTCTCCTGGAAGTGTCGCACTGGGGTCATAGGTACAAAGAACCACACAAATAAACAAATCCATTCAACATAAAACCAGAAATTGATAGCAAGGAAGGCCATTCTTCTAACTGTTCATTCTGTATAATATGATATAGTATTATTGAATTCCACTTTTCTCCATTGCTATAATAATAACAATTCTTTCTAATTCCAAATATCCACCGCCATTTCCCAGATAGCACCCATGGGCTCCTTGGGAAATTCTGTAATAAAAGCCAAATTAAAACAATGTCTGCTCTAAACCAACAGTAACATGTTTAACTTGCAGTTTAACAAGCCTCTTCATTCTACAGAATGTTGTTGTTAAACTTGAACATTAATACTCTACCTTTACCAGCTCTTCAGCATGTATCAGATGCCAGAACAACAGTGTACCTATTTTTATGTCACGCACTAAAGACAATTTACATACGATTGTTTTCCTTGTCCTGCTTTGTATGCTCTATTTACAAGCTGTGCAATGCATCTTGGGAGGTGATAAAACCTGCACGCTGTAATGTTTAAAATCACTTAAGAATCAGAACTTTTAGATGTAACGTTCAAGCAGACTAACGTCGAACTAGATTAACCCACTCTAAAGTTTAGATTTTTATAGGTGTTAAATAAACCAGGGCTAAGTTAAGCCATGAACCATCTTTAAGTCCCACGTCACCTAAATAACTTTTCAAGCAGTTCAGTGACATGAAGCTTGATGTGTGGGGATAGCCGTGTACTGAGAACTCAAAACATTAATTATCGACTTTTTTTTTCCAACCCTCTTATTTTAAATGGAATACCAAATATATTTTTACATTTTCAAAAGATGCTGATTAAAAGATTTTCAAGAAGTGCAATTTTATTGTTGCTAAATTAAAAAAAAAAAGTGTAGGCAACAATAAAACGCTTCTGTTGTTTGATATGTTTTCTCAGAAAAAACTATGTATTTTCATTGTTTACATCCATGTAATCATACTTATAGAAACATCTTATTCAAGGGATTCAATCTTACACTTACACCTACGTGTTATATGGTTTATATTGAGCCAAAGGGAAAGAATTATAATTTTAATTGTGATTGGCTAAGGAGACAGGCAGCAATCCCATCGACAGGCGGCGAATTTATTTAATGATACGCATCCGGATTGCATTCCCATTCCACATACAGCATTGACAAGGTTCGTAAAGAAATTTACTCAAACTTAAAGGACTTTACCAAGATCAGGTCACACGAAAAGTTCAATTAATGAGAATAGTTCATTAGATGTTTTCCATATGCAAGAAAATTCAAAAGGTTCTGCTACAAATTTATCGTTAGAATTAAATACAGACCAAGTTCCGTGATGAAAATCCTTATAAGAGCCCAGCAACATCCTTGCAGGAACTTTCATAGGACGATCCCGATAGAAGAATGCAGTTTAGTGAATTAATGATGGGGCGCATTAACAACAATTCAGTTTATCTTATACAAATTGTAATCTTAGATGAAGTCACATTCTGCCTGAATGGATTTGTCAACAAACACAACTGCTGATATTGGTCAGACGTAATCGACCATGGATGGAGGAGACCGACACGCAGTGTCCACAAAAACTTAATATTTGTGATGGTGGTCATATTGGTCCTTTCTTCTTTAGAGAAACGCTAAACGCTAATTGTATTTGCTTCGAAATCACCTACTACGGCCATTGCAAATTTGTTTCCATTTCAGTCAATCATGGACTATCCAGAGATGGAATTTATTTCCAACAAGATGGAGCTACAGATCACTATGGCAGAATGTTCTTCAGCACTTAACCAGGTTTGTCCACAACGATGGATTGGTAGAAGAGGTCTTATAGAATGGTCAGCAAGATCCTCAGATTTGTCGCCGTTGTGAGGCCATTTAGAATAAGTAGTATATCAGAAAAACACAACTTTCTTGATTTGGAATATCGAATAATGAAAGCGTTCCTAAAGTCTGCTTAAGTTATTCCTTAAACGGTTTCTGTGATCGACTGCCACGCTGTCAAGTAGCTGAGGGCTTCCAGTTTGAACACAGAATTTGGACGTTCAGCTACCTTTGCTTTGTAATTGTTAAGGAAGAAGCATTTTATTTTTCGCTACACTTTTTTTTGCTTTCTTGATTTAGCAACAATAATTTATATAGACGTATACAATGTGGACACTTCTTGAAAATCTTTTAATGAGCATTATTAAAAAATTAAAAATATATTGGGTTTTCCAATAAGAAATAAGTAGAAGAAAGTCGTCAATGTTAATTTTGAGTTCTTAGCATACATACAGAGTTTCATGTCACTGAACCACATGCTTCAAAGGTTTGCGCGCTTTTTAATTAACTTTGTATATGTTACTCAATACTGAACATGTGTACACTTGAGGTACTCACACATTTTGTTTTGATTTGTTTACAAAAATGGAAGTCAATTAAAAGAAACGTTCCTGGGAAGAAATGAAAGAATTGCTTTCAACGATGAGAGTAAATACAAGTTCACTAACAAAGAAGCGTGCGATTGAATTTTCCATGGGAAGTGACATACAAAAAGTGGCACTGGACTAAATTTGGACTATAGGGAGGGTGACTGACATACTTCACATTGATTTTTGTGAGAGATTCAGCAACAACTTTTGGGATGTGTTCCCGCACATTATCATCATGCTGCATCCAACTTATTGCAATTTTGCAAGTGAGTAATATGAGCTTCTGGAGTTTTCTTTAGACAATAAAGTTGCGTGTGTGTGCAGGTATGACATACGGGAAAACAAGTCCTTAAATCTGGGAAAACTTCCCCAGCAGAAATAGGCACATTTGGAAAAGGGGGGGGGGGTTGATGATCCATACAGAACTGTGCTGTTCGTTCTCAGGATTGAAATGATGTAGCTAAGTTTCGCCAGCAAGGATTACCTTTGAAAGAAACTCCGTATCTTCGACTGTCTTGGAACCCACACGGCTCATGTCAGTTTTCAGTTACCAACGTATCGCAGTCACCAGTGAAATTTTCAGAATTTGTGAAAGCGTTCTCAATGTTATACGAAGATCCTCTCTCACGGTGATACTGATTTCTTCCGCTAGAGCACGAACTGAAGCGCCAGTCACCTTTTAAAATTGTCTTCCTCGTTAAACATTTTAAATCATCTTCGAGCTGTACTACAAGGAAGAACAAGCGCTCCATAGACCTCACCTGATGATTTATTGAGACCAAATCACAGCAAATTATACTTCGCGTGTCACCTCCATTTTGCTGTAAACGAAACGGAACATGTCTCAACTTGCACAACTCTCACAGGAGGGAACCGGAAGTGACGACAGTGAAACTAGTAAAGCCTGTTCCCTTTGAACGGCAGCCTTTGAAGGAAGTTATCAGTCATTTACGCTATCGGGTTCTCGCCTCCATTTTAGATAAAGTTCCAAAAGCAAACGGTGTTGTCACGTCTACCTTAGTCACTTTCTTCACTGGATTCCCCAGCGCTGTCTCCAGACACATGTCGGTCCTGGTGGTGTAGTGGTAACCATACTTGTCTTCTAAACTCAAGATCGCGGGTTCGATCCCGGCCAGGATCGATGCCTTTTTCGGGCGTAAAAATCCTAAGTATGGCTTTCTTCGGAAGGGAAGTAAAGCCGTGGGTCCCGTGTCGTACATTTACAGCACAAAAAGAACCTCAAGCCTGAAAGAAGAGGCCTCTGAGCAAAATTTGTCGGCCTTTTCACGCCGTGAATTGAATGGGATGCTGATGACCTGAGGTGTTAAAGAGCCTCCGCAAATAAAACAAACCAAATCCAGACACATGAATGATGAATCTATCGTCTTCTTCCATTAGTCGGACGTTCTTTGTTTATTGTGTGCTGTTTACATTTTCTCCAGTCTCATTAATGCGCCCTACACCTTCACGCGATTGTTCACAAGCACTCGCACTTAACATGGGTGTCACTGTGTTTCGGTCTAGCCCACTCTAATGCAATAGGGTTAAAAACAATGATAAGGAGGTAGCCTTAATACTTCCGTGTTCAGATGCTTCAGCCAACTTGTCTGTTGCATATTATTTGTCATATCAAACTGTTTTTATTGGAAATGGGTTGGGTATGGCAATATTGAATTGTTGCATGAAGGCCAAAATCTCATCTTTTCTCGACGACTATGTAGTATATGCCTTGAATAACTGGCATTATCGAACACAATAATACATTTCCTATCATTGGCCAGGTTTTTCAGTATGCAATTTTGGAACCAGTTTTCGAAAATATTGCCATTCATTTCGTCCTGACTGTCAGCCTAAACATCGGCAATGTTTTTCGCTGAAATGTAGGAACAGTTTGGAACCCAACTATGGCCTTCAGTAGCATGTAGCACCACCATCATCCTCTCTCCTTTGGACACGGGTGTGTTGACCGCCAGGAGTAGGTTCCATCACCCCAGCCTTTCTTTAAAACGTCATGTTTGTCATACAAAATTTCGTCTATGTACACCACCCGATACCCTGCGGATGTCTGTAAATATGTATGCCTCCAACTATCCGAGGTGATCCAATGACGATACGCCGTTTATTAAGAGTGCGAAATCGAGACCCAAATTTTCCTACAAACGCCATAGGGACATTTCTTTTGTTCGAGAATTGAGAATTGTACAAACATGTTAGGAGTTTTTGGGGTGTAGAAGGTTTTCCTTGCTAATAGAAACTGTAGATTTCGTGCCGAACTATTTCACATTTGAATTTATCAAATTTCCTCAACGGTCTTGATTTTGTTCCAGCTTTTTTTGGTTGTTAATGACGCTCTCCTAAAGATTTATCTACTGTTGGCTTCTCAGTTCCAAAAATGTAGCCGTCTAGCTTATTGGTCCTTTACCTAGTTTATTTTTCACAACATACACTTTACAGACCATTTTCTGGCATTTCTTGTTGAGAGTTTTTATTATGTTTTAACATATGCAACGGGCCGGGCATAATCCGCAGCATCGGCATTATGATCAGCTTCAAATTCATGCATTCCGTCTTCATCATTATCATGCACTTGATCATTATTATTCACTGGCACGCTTAACCAAGGACGCCACATATTTAACTTAATAGACACTGCCACAATAAACCGTATTCCTCAACAGTAACAACACAACAGCGTAAGAAAAAGAAAAAAAATCAATTTACATTTGGCAACGTGTTTCTCCTTTTCACTTCACGTGGACTTAATGAGAGCTGTCATCAGCTAAAATCTGCATGTAATTGGCTATTGCAGACAAAGAAAGGCGAACTGTGTGCTAGAGGTAAGCGATAGCGGCCAAGCTTTGATAGCAAGTGGAAATGCATTCAGGTACCGGGGCTATACTACATCCATTGGCAGTTAAATTTCAGCGCAAGTAATTATGAAACAGATAATTATGTTTTACGAATACTTCATTCTTATTTAAAGAAGAACTGAACCAGCAACGTGCATTACATCCATAATTCCTTAGATCTGACGTTTCGGAAAGGGGGTTGCACGCTGTGGGATAACAGTACGGATGTTGTAAGGCACGGATTTGTAAGCATGCGTTTTGGGGTTCGATTCCCACCAGGATCGCCCTCTCAAGTTTTCCTTATTCCTAATAAATGACAAGTTCCGAGGAGGTTCGCTAAATTTTGGCCTGAAACGCTTCCTTCAATCATTTCATCCTACGTACCGCTTTATGATGTAAAAACAGGTGATAAACACTATTAAAAAACTATGAAATTACCGATACCCCTTGGAAGGTTAGCAGATCTGCAAATGTATGTATGTATGTATGTATGTATGTATGTATGTATGTATGTATGTATGTATGTATGTATGTATGTATGTATGTATGTATGTATGTATGTATGTATGTATGTATGTATGTATGTATGTATGTATGTATGCATGTATGTATGTTTTTTTATTTTCTTTCTTGATTTTTATTACACAATTTAGATTAATACATTCGTTAAATGTTGCTTTTCACATAACAACAACAACAAAGTTTTCCAGTAAGACACTGTATAATGCTTTATGCTCCTGCTCGAATTTCCCAGTCTCGTGTACATTTTTGTTTGGTGTAAAAGAGAAGAGTTAATATGCAATGTTATCAGGAATTGCAAGATCTGCCATTTGGACACCCGTCACATCAACGGCAGTACCAGAAACAAAAACAGTTTTCTTGACCCAGAGAAACCAAGCCACCTGCTCAGTGCGTCTTGCACCACGTGCAGGAAAAATCTGACTAACGCCTTATGACTCATCGCTTCCTTTGGTTGCCGCAGCATTGAACTACAGCTGTTCTGGTATGTATATGATCGTTCAGCGCTCTTCGGTGTCAAATATAGTTCACGACAGTGATTCAAGTTCTTAAGTGTTTGCGGCTAGACTCTCAAATATACTTTCAAAGCAATAATAATGAGTACTTGGGGACCGCTCCATGCGTAATGGCCGGTCGGTCAGTTAAAGCTGGTACTGCGGTGAACAGGAGTCAGAAAGTTATTACTAACACTTAAAACACTTAAAAGGTACATTTACTCAGCATTATCAAGCAAGAAGATGTTAGTTTTCATTTGCCATATGTTCCTGGCTTATAAAATTAACCATTATCCTCTGCATTTCCTTGTAGGAAATGAAAGAAATTTCTTCAAGAACGTTAATTTTCAGTGCATCTAATGTGTGTGAATTTGTCTTGTATACTTTTCCTTTAATGCCCCTCCTCCTCCCGGATATAAAAAAGCGCGTTAAATCGTGGGACCGAATGTTTTGTTAGTGAAGACTCCTATTATCGAATATTTCATGAATTGCATGCAAGGAGATGTGGGTTGTACGAGCCGTTGTAGATTTCTGTTGGAAAGTCGCGAATCTACGTTTTCTTCTTCTTTTTTTGATTTTCGGGTGCATGCTTCAATGTTCTTTATAGTTTTTCTTCCAAATCCACGATTTTAAAAATAATAATGAAAAATTAATTGTTTTTAAGAGAAATTGTCCATTGGCAGTATATAATATTTTGTTGGCCATTTGTGCTTAAAGAGTGGCGTCTTTTATAAATGCAGTAAAACTTACATAAATTTATGTGTGACACAGAATTCTAAACATAAATGTCATATTTTTACTTCTGCAGATTTCCTACGTGTCCTTTCTTGGAGAAGTGCGTGCAAATAAAGACATGAACTGGTTTTGCTTGTGTGGCAAACGTTTCCTTTATTACAAGGTCGCGCGCCGGCAGAAAGTTTTACATTTGCTCGTGGGAGATGAATCAGAGAATGACGTTTACCTTGTCCAGGTAAAGAGCGCATATTTTCCTTCAGCATCCCAGAGGAGGAAAGGAAAACACAAATAGCTTTACACATTTTTTGGTTTTAGTATTTGTTTAGAAAATGAAATTAGGCATTAATTAAATTCAAAGTAGAAACAAGTATTTTATTTAACTGTTGTTTTCAAAACAATATTTGTAATATCCTTTTTTATCTGAGACATCTTAATCGGGCAAGACGTTTTAAAAAATTGACTTGATATTTTTTAAATTCGTTTATTTTTTAAATATGTAAAGCATCATGAAATAATTTCTGCAATATATTAAATGTTCTTAGTTAATTTTGTTATGATACATGTAAAATATTTGACAATTTAAGAAAAATTCCGCATTTGAAAATAATATATCTGGAACTATATCCTGCAGAAACACAAACTAAATTATCTCTTTCTTAATGGTATTTATTTAGTAAACCAAGGGGTTGTTATTTCATTATAATGAGGTGCATTCATACGAGGGTCACTAAAGAACTATTGGGACACTGAACATTGACATTGTTGTTGCCATGGTAGCAGGCAGAGCTCTGTTGTGTTATTCATTTTCCTCCGTTTTATGTTTTAAGTCTGGAAAATGTGGACATTCTAATAAGTGCAATGAGGTTCAAAGAGAGCCAGCGATGATCTTGTACGATTTCAAATGTGACTTAAATTATACACAGTCACTTGAGCGTTTGAGAGGGGCTTTCGGGGACTTTTCTCCTTTACGTGCTACTGTGTCGCGCTGATTTGGAGAATTAAAGAGGAAGCGGCAGTCTCTTAAAGATGAGAAGAGTGACAGATCAACAACCATAGTGACCGAGAAGAATATCCCCTCTAATGATCAGGGAAGATCCAAGACTAACTCACAAAGACATTGAGCTGGCATTAGCCATTAGTTCGCCAAGTGTTTCAACTATCATTCAAAAACACCTTCGTGTAAAAGGGGGGGGGGAATCTTCAAGGTGGGTGCCCCATAATTTTTCTGAAGCAGAGAAGCTCTACAGGGCGGAATGTCGCCAAGAAATGCTGCAAAGATTTAACTGTGCAAAGTCTCGCAGCGTTTCAGATATTGTTATGGATGACGAAACATGGATATATCAGTTTGATCCAGAGGGTTTTCACTGATGACCAACCAGCCGTCAAAGTCAAGAGGCCAAGGAGCGTGGGAAAGAAAACTTTTGCCTCTTTCGCCTACACAAGTGGCCATGAGCTCGAAAATTATAGAACTGATACTGCAAAATGGCACGTAGAAGTTTGTCTTCCAACGCTGTTTCAGAAAATCCAAAGACAGGTAGGACTAAGGGGCATTTTGATGCACCATGACAATTTTTACGCCCAAAAAATTCATCGACCATGATCTGGATTGAAGTTTTTGGCAGAATTGCACGATCGTCAGAAATAGGTGAAGGCATTTACGCGTCTGAAACTTGATACTTAAGTTGATACTTAAGAACTATCATTGTAATTTGGTCATCTTCATGACATCTGTGAGTTAGGCCGAGAACTTTTAGAAAACCCAAGTATTTCATAAAGGCGTTTTCTAATACTTGGGGTTTTCCTGCGACATATATCTCTTTCAAATATCAACGGCTGTATTATCTTAGCATTAATATAATTAATTATATTTAAAATAATTACAAAAGATTTATCCCGTATAGTTAAACGAATAGGAATTAAGTTGGCATTCAAGAAACTAAAATATTACTTGTATTACTCGTAGTCACCCCCTCAGGACAGAGCCTGTGCTTTGTGCTCCCCCTACTCGGTCGGTTGGTCACACTTGTAAGATGTCTTTCCCCTCTTTCTGGTATGCAGGTTGAAATGAGATTAGCCTCTTTGCCCTGAGCATTAGTGCCAACATAACATAGCTGTAGGTCATCATATCCCATTTTATGTTTTATTTTGTTCATTTAGATGTTGCATTCAACATAAATATAGAGCAGAGAAGAAAATCTTCTGAAACATGAGCAATGCACATTTAAAGCATTAATTTAAAGGTATTCTTTCATTTTAAAATACCTGCTTCTTAAACGTTCATAAAATCATTAAAAGATTAGAATGTCCGGATTCTAATGACCTAAGGGTACTTAAAAATCCTCGTCTTAATTTCGCTGCACGTCAGTTAGTACATCACAGTTTTACTTCTGTAAGGTTGGACTGCAAGTTGTCAGAGTTTTGGAACCTTTACCATCATCACAGGGTTCTCTATTATGACCCTCTTTCAAAATTTTTGAGACTGCAGAGGAATTCTGAGTGAACTACAATGCGATCATTTTGTTTACCCCCGGAGCGTGTGCCTATGGGCAAGCTACCGCTCGTTAGCTGGTTAACCGGTCAGCCGGATCTCGATGAATAAAACAATATTCAAACCAATTTAAGAGGCTCATTGCTTACCAAATTATCAAATGAACTGTTGAAAGTTGAAAGACACCGGTATCACTTGAAGGCTTTGCTTGTATATTAGGACAGTTTTAGTCCTTAGTGGACCTTTTAACGTGATTATTTAAATAGCATGAGCTATTAAGTATGTTATATCATAGTTTACACTAAAATTTAAATAAACAAACTATGTCTCTTGACTGTACAGCGTCCATTGTGGATATAGGCGTACCTTTAATTTGTCGTAGCCTTCCCGTCTCTAATTACAAAATTTCGCAATTTTATTTTTAACTCATTTTGACACGGTGCCCTTATAATAGGTTCATTTTATTATGGGATTTACTCAGTTGCGCAGCTATGGATGCTGTAATGTAAAAGCTTGTAAAATCGGCTGGAAACCCGAAATCATCTCTCAGTAAATGGGTCGTATATTTTTGAGTTGTACTTTAGTGCGGAGTACCTTGTGTCTCTTAAACAGCTTTTCCTTTGAATGTTGAGCCTTCCTCTGTCTGAAAACGTCAATTAATAGTTGGCAGGCGAAGAAAATGGGCTTAAAGCGCAAGTGCCGCTTCAAGGGCAGCCTATCTTTCAGAAAAGAAAGGGGCGGCTGATTCACATTTATGTGTGTGTATGTGTGTGTTCGTTCTCTCTCTGGCAGTCGTCGGTTCTGGTGGTATAGTGGTTACCAGACTTGCCTCCTATACCTAAGATCGCGTGTTCGAACCCGGCCAGAACCGATGGATTTTTTCGGGCGTAAAAATCCTAAGTATGGCTTCCTTCTTGTCGTACATTTACGGCACGAAAAAACCTCAAGCCTAAAAGAGAGGCCTCTGAGCAAAATTTGTCGGCCATTTCACGCCCATATTTGAATGGGACGCTGATGACCTGAGATGTTAAAGAGCGTCCATAAATAAATAAATCAATCTCTGGCGGTCGCAATTTTGAGTTTTTCTTAACGAAACTCTGTACATAACCATCAATTGACAAACAATTCGTAGAGGCCGCAATTTTTGCTTTATCTCTACGGACTTTTGATTTAGCATTCTACAGAATTTCACACATAAAAGAGGAAAAAGTTATGTTACTCAGGAGCTGCTAAACTAAGCGAATTCGTTACCGGTTGAATAACTTTTAATAAAAATAAATATCAAATTCAAATTAGGCCATTTTAGAAATAAGATATGACATTACTGTGTGGTATTAGGGGAGCAAAATTATAATTCTTGCAATCTATAAGCGTTACAAAATAGAACCCACATTTTTAAGGATTATTTATATTATTGTTGAGATTAAACCACAAACATTAATGGTATACTATTAATTAAATTAAATATATGACAACTGATGGACAAAGCTATCGCATCTTTAAATGTAACCTGTTTATGAACTTATCCCTTGATATGTTCACAATTTTCGCTCTAGGTTAACCTCCAGCCCCAATGGTCCAATTTTGCTGGTTAACGAATTCGACGAATCGATAATTAGCATATTTTTCTAAATATTTTATTTTTAAACACGTTTAGATGCCTAGCAGATACGGTCGATGCAGATTTGGATAGATTAGTAGAAACTCTTTCCATTGGTAAATTTCTCATGGTGGCGACTGCAATAGCTTCATTCTTTCGGGATTCGCTAATATTGGCTGAGTAGTGTATAGCTAGGAATAGTTCTGTTACAATTTCAACCCCTAAACATATTTCTAAAAAAGATACAAAACTTCATTATGATGAAAACATATTACAGAAAGCTGTTGGTATCATTATTACCAACAGAAAAAGAAAAAAGCACTAAACCGTCTGAAAGCTCATACCGTCGCTGCGCCTTCAAAATCCGCTATGTGCATTTAACAAAATTTTCAGGAGACAAAAATGCAGTAATTTTTAAATTCTTTCATATGTAAAGTCATTTTTACTGCCATTCCTTTTCATTTCTTGAAATACTTTATTGTTAGCGCATTGTACAAAAATTGCCGTTTAAAAACTGAAATTTTTAACAATTTCACATTTTACTGCAAATAGCGGGTTTTAGCTGCGCCGATTCCGACACTTAGCGTATTTTGCTGTGCACAATATTACTATTAAAACGCATCTTATGAGTCAGATACAAATTTGTTCAAAGTGTATAGAAATTTAATGAATTATACGAAAGACACAGTCTATAACATAATAAATAACATATACGAAAGTAAGAGTGACCTTCAATTCCTACACTGTCAGCTGACTGCACAGATGAACATTACTGGCGGCATTTTCTGCCGCGTTTCGATTATTGCAACTACGAATCCATAGTGATGAATAACACAGTGATATTATTATTTCTTTTTATCATTAATATTGTCATTGCGTTAACAAATAGGAGAAATTTTATCATCAACCTGAATTAGTATGTGTGGTATTTCATGTGGTAACAGGAAAGTACAGATGATTTAAATAATTTTATTAAAAACTCGCAATATATATTTATATGTAATTATTATTATTATTATTATTATTATTATTATTATTATTATTATTATTATTATTATCGCATCTCAAAATATAAAAGTTATAACAAATGAGATTCATGGAAGTGAAATGCAAGTCCTAGCGAGTATTTGTTTCAAATACAAATTGTTGCTATTCAATAATAAGTTTCAGGTAAAAATAATCTTTACGATGTTAAACTGTTAATTTTATGTAAATATATCACCTCTTAAACAATGTTACAAATTTCTAAAATTTATTCATCATGATCCAGGATTTTCATCATTAATTAACAGAAAAAAGTAAGATAGAAGGACTTAAAATATAAATAAGTAACTATATCTTTCAGCATTCCACAGTATATTAAATTTATTTCAGATTAAATTAGTCATGTATCAGGTTGGCATAGCACAGGTAGTGGGGTCTTTATGCATAAAAGGTTTCAAGCTCTGAAGGCTTTCATATTTACTCCGATTCAATTTTTACTGTTAAGTATACAGGCCGTTGAGCTGCTTTTCATTTATTTTTCTCCTTTTGGAAGCGGCTGTCAGGATACGAGTACCTTGTGCAACACTTCTTCATGTACTTTAACGCTCTTATTTCTACCACTGTGAGATCGCCTATTTTCCTCCCTAGCTTGATTAATTAAACATTAAATTCCTGTTTTTCATGATTTTTGAAAAAAAAAACTATTGTTCACATAATGGATATCATAAAGCTGATTATTCTTCTTGCCCTCCCTATTGTTGTTACATAGTCGCCAGGTGAATATAATGGTGGAGTGAGTACGTGCTCTAGAGTGGAGTACACTGAATCAACCTCCATCGTTGTATGGCCTTTCTCGAGTATTAACTGTTCATTTTCTGTGTTTTGAATTTTGGAAATATCAGCCAGGGTACTTGCCAAAACTCTATTTTTGTTCTGAAATAAGGATAATCTTTTTGCAATTAATATTTAACTTTATGGAGACAGCAATACATATATGAATTCACCTTTATGTCATATGTATAAGTGAACATCTTTGCTGTTATATTGTAAAGTTATGTATTTGCAATATTTGACTATAATATTGCTTTGATACTAATAATTTGTGACAAGTCAAGACGCTCTGCACGTCCATATGTGCAACAAGAAGCAGGATGTAGAATTTTGTTTAGCAGCTATTGCTTCCTCCTTTTTAGTTATGTGTAATCTGTAGTTCTCTTCTGGCATATTTCCCTCTTTGCATGAAACACATCAGTCGTATTGATCTTTTCTTGGCTGGAAGACGGAGGTCTCTTCACAATCCAACACCTCTGTAAACTTCTTTCTATCAAAAGTTGTAAGATCTATTTCCTGGCACCAGTCTTGATAAACAGGATGCATATGACACACAGGCCTCAAACTGTTTTCTACATAAATACGAGAAGTGGAGGCTCTGCAATGGTGACTGGATACTTTTGGAATTATTTGAAACCATTTAAGTACACTGTCTGATATCAGTTGCTTCATTGACAACTCTCTTCTGTCTTTTTGGTAACATCTATAAACTTCACTTCCAATTCGTGTCAGGTATTATTATTCTGTGTTTCATTGTTGAATTTTATTCACGAACTAAAAGAGTTTTTGGTTATGCACGGGAGAGAAAGAAAGAAAGAAAGAATTCCCGGCAAACCCGAATTTTAATTCCTTCTTTGTTGGGAAAGTAGCAATTATACGAATTCTGCTTACAGTAACTTTCTAAATACGATCTTCTTCATATAGGCGCCTGAAAAATCCACTAGTCCCGCAAGAAGCCCTTTTTTCATCCCATGTGTTCATACGCCCCCCCCCCCCAACGGTTATCTGATGCCAATTCAATGGGATCCTCACCAGCTTCATCGCCTACTGTCCATGTTTTAATCTGTAACGATTGTAACCGAATTACTTAGATGACTCGATAATCAAATTTAAATATGGCACAACGTCTTTTCATGAAAGTGTGTAACAAATGTGTAAAGGACATGTAGAATATTGCTAGCATATCGGACAAGTGTAACCTAACTGTATTTTTATTCCTTATCTCGTCAGAGTAAATTCCAGGTGCCACACAATACTCTGGCAAAAACCGGGAAGATGCACGTAAGATGTCGCTGTTACACATAACGCGTTTGGAAGCGCAACATTCACTTGCTGCTTCAAGGACAAATGCAGCTACTCGTATGCGCTAACTTCTGCACAAAGCCCCTTTAAGAGGAAGAACTTTTCTCGTATGCACATAGCGGTTTTTCGGATTTACAGACAAGGAATTGATGTATGCATTTCTCGTCTTGAGAACGAATCCGCAATAGAAAGTTAGGCCTAAATCATCAAAAAAGTGGACAACCGAATTTTCTGCATATAGTTAGTTTTGGAGGCTCAACACGAACTGCACTGCCAAGAAACATTAAATCCTTTCGTACAGGGACATACCAGCGCCCTGGTTCACGAAACAAGTCTTGCGGTAATTCCACTAGTTCTAATAAAACCTGTTTCACGAACTTATTCCACAACGGTAGAACCGTAAAAACTTGTCATTAGTCACTTGTCAAAATTACTAACGCAGCGACTTTATCCGAGCGTCGAGAAAGCTGTTGCGGGGGTGTTTATTACTTCATGTACTGTTTGTTGATGCGATTTTGTTTCCGCAACACGTAGTTTAAATCATAAATTCAAGCCAAGAAATAGCATTGTGTCTACCACATCTAGTATTCAAAACAAAGTAACAGTGCCGCATTTAATTAATGAGAATAAAAAGCACTATTTGGGCAATTTTTCGACAAAATAACAAAGAAAACCAAGCCGGAATGTGGAAAATAATAACGCAATCTATGAAAGATTTGGGGTTAATTACATCGGAAAAAGATTACGCATATGTAAGGGACACATTTGGCCAAACATCAAGAAAGTTACAATGGTAAATGCTTTTCATTCATATCCGCCATTCATATTATTATCTACAAATAATGGTGTAAATTATTTTTTCAGGTGAAAATATATAATTCAAGAAATAACGGATTTGAGACCACATATTACATAAATAACTATTAATGAGCTTAATTAATAGAATCAATACCTAACCTAAAATATGTACAGTAGTATGTAAATTCACCATTCGGGATTCACTAGTTAAATATACGCAGTATTAGAAGAGCACATGTTTCGTGAAACAGAACACTGATAAAACAAAATTGCACATTGATAGTATCAGTCTGCCATACTAGGAACTAATAGTTTACGATAATAAGTTCTAGAAACACACACTTGTAATGTAAACAATTGAGACTAGTTTTACACAAGCACAGAAGACACTATGACTAGAAGGAGCAAGGCATTCTATTAGTCCCATAGTGTCTTAGTACAGCAGTTTGATATGTAAAATACAATGATTATTGTTTGATATCCACCTTTTATTGATCCTTTATTTATTAATAAACGAAACAATAGCCTTTATTGAGCGGATATTATCAACTATTTATAAAGGAGGAGTAATAGGCGTGTCAAAAAGTGCATTTGTTGACATCACATCTCAACTTTCAGAATTGCGGCGCACAGGAGGGATAAGGGGCAAAGGTGAATTAAGGTGAACATCTTAAGCCAACATCTAACCTAAGTATTGCAGGGATCCTCGTTAAACTTAAACCTAACTAGAGTTAAATTGTAAGACTGTTCACACGATAGGTATGTAGTGTTAGAGAACTTAACGGTAGCTTTATATGCCTACAGTTCTGTTATGTTTTAGTAAACTTATGTAACTATTGGCAACTCTGGAGCAACAGAGCCGCTCTAGTGGGGAAAACTAGTACAATGGCACTATAGGTTACGGCACACATTGTAAAATAATGGGAAAAAAATATTAGCACAGGCAAATATGAGTAAGAAGAATGTGGTTAAAGTTCAGAAGCAGAGAGTATCATCGATACCGGATTAATTAAAAAAAAAAAATGTGGATATTGTGTGCTTAAGGAAGAAGTACTGATTACTTTCTAATTGATTTTTCCAGGTGCCCACTTCAAATACATTTTCAGCCTGTACTTGTGTATTTGATGTATTAGTTTAATTAATGTCGCTTTAACATCTTTGATATTTGTACTTGAAAACGACGCGTTAACAAAACGGGATTATATTTGTGAATTTTAATTACCTATGCCGTAACTAAGTGATTATGAAAGTTAAATTTATTTTCAAATATATTTGTAACGTTTATGTTTAATTTAACACAGAAATTTCAGAGCCTTATTTTAGGGGTCAGAAGCCACTATCTTTATTTTCTAGTTATTAATCAACCTGAAGAAATTGATTAAAATTGTAGAAAATCTTTTCACTTTTCCAATAATACCCTTAAGTGACGCTTGGCTAGTAATCGTTAAATGCGTTTCCTGTCACTGTACCACTGACAGTTTAATGTATCGCCCCTCCATTCAAACAGCTTGCCAGAATGTGCTGTAGTTGCAACAGGGCAACATCGAGGAATTCACTGACATTGCACTACAAAGTGGGCCAGCTTTGAAGCCTTAGAAAGTTTTAAGATTAACGAACATCTTTAGCATCTTTGGGGGTTAGGAATATATTGAACATGGCATTTGGTGCTATGGACGTTATGAAGCCAGGGGTCGAATTGTGTTTAATAACCACTGCAACAAAACAATTTTAAATTTCTTAAAACTCACAGAAAAAGCTTAAATAGGCAATTTATTAAAAAAAGTAACGTCATTGCCTAGTTCTAGTCAACTTAAGCAGGCAAATCATTGTTTTTTTTTTTTTTTGAGTAGTATTTAACGCCCGTTTTTACTACTGAGGCACCACCAGGCACTAAGGCACTAAGTTTAGGGTACCTCCCCGGCATTTGCCAGTTATGAGGAATGAGGAAAACCTGGAAAAAAACCCAGTCAGGTATGACGGTCCTGGCAGGATTCGAACCCGAGAACAACCGCTCACGAGTCCGCGCCTTAACGACCTCGGCCACCCGGGGCGGTGAGGCAGATCAAGATTATAATGACGCAGTTAAATAATTGCGTATGTTAAATTTATTCTGGACAAGTAATAAGTATAAATATTGATAACAGTTAAGATTTTTTCTAAAATAAATAAAGGGTTGCAATGAGCACCAAGTTATGAATCTGTTAAAATTCTTATAGCCGATTTCTGCAATTTAAGAACTTTAGTTATTTTACTGCTATTTCCCCACAGTAAAATTCCATAAATTAATATGCTATTGAAAAATTGCAAAATATGCTTTTCTGACATATTCCTTAGAACAAAGTGCTTGTTAGAATAAAACTCGCTAAACGAGTACAGAGTGTCCAAGTTCAATTAAATAAAGAACTATCCATAGATGCATTACTTAAAGAAATGGGATAGACTGAGTTTCGTTAATATTTTTACTAAAGTCACAATTTAGCTTGCATTTGATGTAACATTCACACTGGTAAGTTTTATGTAGGCAAATAAAACCCACTGGCATCAAATTAAAAAAAAAAATGATCCCAAAACAGACCCTTGTGGTAAATGATTATCATCAATAAATCATTAATAAAATTAGTTAATTACGATCAATATTCAGACCATAGACATGAAATACTTCTTCAGTACTAGGAGACACCGCCACGGGTGGCCGAGATCGTTAAGGAGTGGACTCGTGAGTGGGAGGTCTGGAGTTCGAATCCCACCAGGACCGTCCTCCCTGACTGGGGTTTTCCTCAGTCCTCATAACTGGCAAATCCCGGGGAGGTACCCTAAACTTAGGGCTGGAACACTTCCTTCCTTAAAAAAATATCCTTTCCCAATATATCATTTCATTTCAGGTATCATCAGCGTCCACCGCCTGTGGTGCTTCGTAGTAGAAACGAGCGTTAAACACTACTCAAAAAGTACTAGGATTATTTAAGTTATCTAAAGTGACATGGCAGAAAAATGAGCGTAAGAAACCATTGTTAAATTCATAACAATAATTAACATAAGACGCATTAATATTTAATTTAGCCCGCTTAAGCAATGATCAATAGATTAATTTCAGTCACTTAAACATGTTAATAGCATTATTAAAATAATGATCAGTTAATTGTTTTAAGTTATACTTAAATACGGAGAGTCTCTTTAAGATTTCATTCAAACTGAAAGATAAATGTCGCATCTCTTACAATTTTACGCAATTACCTTTTTATTTGGAAATGTTTAACTTGAATTCCAGCTTCACTTACAGTGATGATGATGATAATTCGGTCTCTAAAATAAATAAAGATTTTAATTAATTCTATGGTATTTTGCATGAACCTCGTTTACCTTAAAGTGTAAACTTTTGAGATAATGGCGCCATCTGCTTTATCTCTAATCTTTCACTTAATATTCACAAATCACAATTCGTGCAATCAGTAAAGATTTTCCACAAAAGAAAGAGAAATTGTAATCGTTCCACAAGACCATGTAATTCTGCTAACTTAAAATGGTATTTTCTCAAAACCGATTCATGCACGGTGTCACAGAATTGAACTTGGTATACAACATTTCCTGTAGAGAAGCTCCATCGTCCTGTCTTTAATTCAGGCGAATTCAGCTTTAAACGAAACTACAGGTCACTGTGTTAATTACACCGAGACTTAGAATCAAATTTACAACTGGCTACGTTTTCCACACAAGTCACTTCACAAGAATTCAGAGACTGAGAACATATCTTCGTTACCCCCGAGGGAAGCTCTCACAGCTTACAGCGATAGGGTCATGGATTACTTTGTGACCATTTATAAGAAACAGTCCAGGAGATTTCTTCCTTTTGGCTACCCGCGTTTCTAACAATAGACCCTCATCTCCTCTGGATAGTCACCTGTAAATAGCAGCATCTGCTGAAGAAAACTTATGTAAAATACAATTTACCTTATATATGTGTAAGAAAAAGTTACAACCCATGTCCAGAGCTTTGCTGAACGTGTAATTTGATTTGCATAAGAAAACTACGATTGTTCTAGTGCAAAATTTACTTTATACCCAAATCCAGTGATAAATTTCCTTTGACAACGTTTATTAATGAAGTCACTTTTCATTGACCGAGATTTAATTATTTTATAATTATAAAGGCAACTCACCAAATTATTCAATTTGCTCCATCTATTACATTTTAATTCCTTACTTGCACTGCATTTCAAGAATAAACTGAACTTATTCCAGGAAAGCACAAATCTTTAAGACATACACCAACTTTCAGATTATTGAACAGCTTAAACCTAATACATAGATGATAAAGTATCATATTTATCATCTGTTTTATAGAAAAGGACATCGTCTTCCTTGGTAATTATTGTAAGCGAGTGTATCTGTCTTTTCTTAACCTCAGTTTTATATTTAACTTCAAAAGTTATATGGCGTATACTCCTTTAATGTCCGTTCTTTATGAAATTTAAATGTGGTAATATGCAGCGCACTACCATAATTAGAGACACAGCAAGAGCTACCTATATTGTACTAAATATTTACTATTGCACAAGTTTCTGGTGTAACTTCGCTAAATCAATATTAACTTAATAAAAACAAAAGAACTAACACGCTAATGTTGATTTACTTCCAACGTACGCCACTGTAATAAACCACTTAACTGAAACGAACCAAATAAACAAACGCATGTGCTTAATACCAGCAACATGCTTGTGAATCTCGATAGCCCCGCCATTTGTGTGCATCGAATGATCTGACAAATAGTCTTGGAATAGTTATAAACCGACTGAGTTAAAAGTAGGATCGATTACTATATATTCTCATTTTCGGAATCTGACGTCATAGAGCGATATCGGCACACAAATTGGAGACAGTAAACGTTTCGGTCACTTTACTAATTTGAAGAAATTTGTCATTTCATAAGACAGGATTGCAGAGCCAAACCAGGAAAATTGTGACTATATTAAATTTAACATTTTCAATTAAAGGATCATTACATCACCTCATACAAGGATTCTTAATACAAAATAAAATATTTAATGAATTTTATTTTTGTTTGCTAATATCCGAGGGCAAATCAAAATTTCATATATTTCAAACAGGGATACAAGGATGGTGAAGAGGTCCATGGGGCCTACACCATGGTACGGTTCACGAACCAAACACAGATTGCAAACTTACACCGTGTAAAAAAACGAAAGTTGAACTGTTGTGCATTCCCAGGGCAGGCAAAAGCGACAGTGAAGTTCAAGGTAAAAGCATTCTCACGTTACTATAGCAAAACGAGGAGCATTGTCCGATGTGCATGCAAAATGCTTATCTTTAGAAAGAAGAAATCATAGAAGATTTTGGAAATAACCGAATACTTGTGTTACACTATCCACCCAAAATTAGATAATGGATCAGAAATAAGAAAGACGTACGAAACAGATTGTTAACTGCTACAGATCACCACATCCCACACTGTTATTGTAACGGAAAATTAGCACAAAAGTAAAAGAAAGGATAGATGTCAACACAGCTTCCTTCTATACACACCAATGGGTAACAAAGCGAGATCAAATCGTCACTTCCGTTTACTTCACATGTTAAAAGTGGGATAGAGCATAGAACCGGTATTAATGATGGAATCAATTTCTTTGTGTGCTATCTTTGTCTATTACATGTATTAGGAGCTGTAATTAAAGTGTTTTAATTTTTTTTTTTTTTTTGTGTAAGAAGCTTACCAATTCTGACACTGCATCCACTAGAAACAAGATAGCTGTGTTACAAAAATCGAACTACCATGTTTATTTGCATCACGTATTAGTATTTAAATTATGTTACTAATAGCTTTAGATAAGGGAATTTACAATTTCTTTAACTGTACCTAATTAGGATTTTCTGAAATTTAATACAAGGAATATTTGAAGGTTTAAAATCATTGATAAATTTTACAACTTATTTGATTTTTTTTCCTTAACAAACTGTCTACTGTACCCTAGTTTTCGCCTCATCAGCAGTTTTGTACTGGAGTCAAGAAAACTCGGATCTCCCATACCGGAATAACATTACTCTTAATTTTAACCACATGGAGTACAAAATACCTATCATTTAATACAAAGAACATTTGAAAATTAAACCAATCAGTTACCCATTTCTTTAATATTCATTATACTGGGTTATTTTTCCTTCGCGGAGCAGCTCCATGTACAGTTGGCCGCAGTTTCCAACTCGTTACCATGCTTGAATGCCTGCCGGGGAGCCTGAGGTGAGGTCAGTAGGAATTTAACTCTAGGAACGCACAGACGTGTTCTTGTGTGTCATGTGACATTGCATTAAATATTCATTAGGCTGCGTAATGCAGTATATTAGTTACTTTAATATGACTCACTTCAGGTACTCTATTCCCTAAAGAGTATTTATTTACGATTGTACGTGCGTAAGGAATCGACCCGTGATGTACGGAGATTGTTTCAAGAGAGATTCCCTAGTATTCATCTTCCAAGTGGAAGTTCGATTCACAGATTGGTGAATAAATTTCGTCAAACGGGAAGCGTTGATAAAAAGGAACATTGAATATTATTAGACAAGTTATGAAATGTTCTACCAAGAATCACTTCGATGTCTTTCTCAGCAAACGGAATTTCCTATTCCTCTGTTCGAACGGCTACAAAGCTACTGAACTTAAAATTCTCGACCAGAAATCACTGCACTCTTTTGCTCATTCGCCAGGCCTATTCAAAACTACTTTACTTTGTCCTGATCAACATTTCCATGATGTCCTGAAAGGTGAATGTTCTGTTGTATCTGGTATGAGTCCTTCCAAAATACCTTGTTTTAAATATGCTTTAATCACTTCAGTGGAAGTAGAACGTTCTTTTTCCATAATGAAATATGTTCTCTCTTGACAAGCGACTGACTATGATAGTTGATACCGTAAAAACATCTTGTTTTTGCTTGTAACCAAGAAAAGTAAGCTTAAGTACTTTAATTATGTGATAAAGAAATTATCTTAAATACACATTTTCATTAATAATGAGAGATGTTACTTTCTTTTTTCACTTTTAATAAATGCAATTTTAATTATATTATTGCCTATTTTTAGTATTTTATGTGTGTTTTGTCTCCTATTTTAATCAAAATAAATACCTGAACTTCTGGGCTCTGGTTATAAGGATGATCATTAAAAATATGACTGCAACTTGCTGACCAGTAGGACTGCCTCAACCCTCTTTCGTACTTTTTCCGCTCCTCGACTTTTATCCACCGTCATTTGGACATACACCTCTTGAATGTTGGTGACGTTCTCAAAACAAATTCATTTACTGCACATCACACATCACTTAAAGAAGATGCAACTGCTATATGAGATTGCGTAATTTCAAATGTAGTCCACATAAAACACTGCACTGTACTTTTCCAAGATATACTGGCCGAAAAAATTGTTGCAAGACGATGTGGATAGTGACTTGCTTTTCAAGACTCTTCAACTTTGCCATAGGAAACTTTTAAAATAATTAAAATTGGAGGACGCAGGAGCTACTCCTTGCTGGTTTACGCTACCCTAAAATAATTCAATGCATAATTTTGCGTTTTTATGCACAAAAAGTTCGTAGGTGACTTCTATCTAACACTTGGTTTTTGTATTTGCGGTTGTTATCCGTTGGGAAGTTGATGCAAAGCATTGTAAATTGTGGAGTTGTGAGGAAGTGATAGCACGTGCGTTACCAGGAAAGTTTGCCTAGAGTTTTATATGACTGATTGCGTTGGAAAGCTTAATAGACTATTAAGTGATTATAATGAAACATAGTCATAAATATATGTAGTTATTTTAGCACGCACAGCAGCTTTATTTCCTTTTGTATTAACGTTATTCAAAGCTTACATTCTTTGGAGCAGAGAATTGAAATTAAAAACTGAATATTCGTTTTAGATATTAATTCCAGTCACTGTGATTTTGTTTTCTGTACACACAGACTTCATCCTTCCAATTCTAGACTTCGATAAGATTGTGCCATGAAAACCAGAAAAAGTGGATTTGTTTATTTAGAAACTTGCGTTACTACGATACTTCTTCCTTTCTGTTGTTCAACTATACATGCATGAGTGCTAATTTCAGTTATTAAAATTCTAGAAACTTGCTATCAGTAGCAATAGTAAAGTTACGCATCACGGTTTTGTGCTATCGCGAGCCGCCGCTGCTCTACTGCCTTTGAAAATCATGGAATCAAATTTACAATGCACACGTCAAATTAAATCCGATGCAGGCTATTGCTTATTTCTTTGTTCTGTTTATGCTCAAAAACAAACTGGGATTAATGAAGTGCACTATCATTTTGCAGACATTGAACACAAGAGAGACTTATCACATAGATAAAAGCAAATTCCACACACAACCCATTTCCGGAGGAAATCTTTTGTTTTTCGTTTATTTTTCACCTTAACGAAGTAGGCAAGGTGATGGATAGTTATATAACAAACAATGCACGTTCTTCCCACGAGATGGCAGTGATACTGACGTGGGAAACTGTGCATGCCCTTGCTTGTTCAAATTTTCTAAGGTTTCTGTCTTATACCAGCGTTGACATCACCACCTTGAGTGTTGCTTCACGCAATGGAACTGTTTTGTTTATGGAGTGTAATTTTCTTAAGAGTTAAATGGTGTTGCTTGTATGGGAACTAAAGTGTAACGTGTGTACATTCGCTCCAAGTTAAAGCATTCACTTTTCAGAAGAGGTAATTCCATTGCTAAACCAGGGACAGTTTGGCAGAAGGATTCGACCCTGTTGAATAATTGCACAAGTTACAATAATTGTAAAAGGCGTTTAAGGCCAAAAAAAGCTACATTTGAGTTATTAAAATCTTGGAATATTCCAATGTATATGATAGCGGTAAACAAGTTGAAGAATAATTTTCTGTATATCTACCTAACCCCTAGTACCTACCTGCCCTACCTACGTATCTCTCTTCAATCTAACCATCCTCCAGGGTACATAGAACACCCACACCATATCAACTTACTTTTCCTCTTATTCCCTCCTAACCGCTTTCCTCATACCTACTTACACCTCTCCTACCTACCTACCTACCTACCTATCTCCTACACCCTTCCTGCCTTAGGAGAATTTGTACCTTCCTCTCCTAATTCTCTACTATACCTACTTACTTCTCCTGTCTACCTACTTACCTCTCCTATCTACATCCCTCCATTTACTTCTGCTGCCTACCTACTACGCCTATCTACTTATATCTTCTACCTACATCCTCTAATGAGCATATAATACAATATCCATATCAAGTGTTGTCATAAGATGTTTTGGAACGTTTTAAGTGATTTTCCAGTACATTTTAAGATGTATATGAAATTAATTTATTATTCATACAATCATTTTTATCGTTAGTACTAAACTATCTATTTATAAGCATGGATATTATTGCTAATCCAGTCATATTTAATATTTCTCTGAATTATTTTGTTATAAGTATTTGAAACTAATAGTTTAGGAAATATATTTTGAAACGTTTCCTGTAAAATTTGTATCCTGCTTTACTGTTCGGGCACCTCTCACTGATTCCATTCTGTAGTTTGAATGTACTTAAATCTGGACTTAGGAATTCCTAATTAGATTTTGTCCTAGTACAATGACTGTCATTCCTAAAAAAAGATTATTTCTCATTTTCCAAGAATTATACATGATTATATTTTGGAGTAACATGTAAGATGTTTGTCTCCATTTATCTGTTTAAAAATGAGAACTTCTGCATACTTAAAGCAAATGAATTAAGCCATTTGGAACTTTATTAGGAGTATACATTTTGTGATAGTATTAAAATTTTCTTTAAAATTAGTAAAACATATTTATTTTTAAATGGAAAAGTAATTTTGGGATACTTTCTATCTTGTGGTGTCATGCGGACGTGAAACGGGCGATAATTTTGCTCAGAGGCCTCTTTTTTCAGGCTTGAGGCTCTTTATCGTGCCGTAAATGTACGACACAGGACCCACGCCTTTACTTCTCTTCCGAAGGAAGCCATACTTAGGATTTTGCCTCTCGAAAATAATCCATCTATCCTGGCCGGGTTTGAATCCGTTATCTTGGGTTTAGGAGGCAAGTATGGTTGCCACTACATCACCAGGACCGACGTATTACCAGAATTCACAATAAATATATTTTATATAAACTCTGCCCTGATTATAAGCAACAGTAACGTGACGTTTACTGGCATCTTCAGGAATAGTCATTTTCTTCCTGTTAACCTGCATTAGATACTTTTAAGAATTGCTTTCCTCCCTGGTTGTCTAGCTTTCTATACTGCAAACTGCACGGAAACATAACACGTTATTAATATTGGTATATAACTTTCTTACCACGGTTATTATTTTTTTTTATTGTAAATATCAAAGCTTTTCAATAGCGAGGCCAAGAAAGAAAGAAAGGAAGAAGGCGTCTCGTAAATAATCGCTACTGGAAATCGCTGGGATTTTCAAAGAAACTGAATCCCTAACATTTAATATTTTCCTTTACAGATTGGAATTTCACTGATACAAAACTCTTAACCGGAAAATAATACAGGCAATACATAAAACTTCAGCCATCTTTTAGCCAATGTTTGAGCTTGCGGATATTCTGTCACATTTGAATAGAACATGATCTCAAATCTTAGCAGTTTTGGCGCTTTAACACTTTTGGGAATTCCAATTTAATTAGCAGGTTGTCATAACACACACACACACACACACACACACACACACACACACACACACACACACACACACACACACACACACACAGAACATGCACAGAGAGTCAAAAAATACGTTACAATAAATTAAAATGCACATTCAATTAGAAGAGGTCTGAGTATCGGATCTAGAAATATTTTGCAAGTGACATGTCCCATATTGACAGAACAGGAAATTCTCACAAAGACACTTAGGTTGGCACGACGTTTGCTGATAGTGCATGCGTGTCGCATTGTATCCCCACACCCAGCATTCCAGGTCTGTTGGACGTGTCCCAGAGAAGCCACGTGATGGCAGGCAAGGGAGGATTCTAAATAATGTCTTAACATAAAAGCTCTTCGCTTGGAATACAGAGAAAGGCAGAATATGGCGCCCTTGGCCTGGTGACTGTACATAAACACATGTTAGCTCTTTTAACAGCATTGTTATATGTATGTATTTATTAATTGCGATTGGCTTACACCCGGTGGCACTGAAGAAGAATAAAATGTACAGTGAATATCAACGTGGTCTAATTGGATTCTTTTCCTTCCTCTTCCCAAAAGTTTCGTTCATCAGTCTTTGCCTCGAAGATTAAGTCGAGCACACCATTGATGATGTTCACCGCCGTCGTGAACAAAACGTTTGCGAGGGTGAAGGAGAAGCATCCGTTTAGAACCACGGCCTTACAGCCCGGAAGACTCGGTTTGCATAGTTGAACCTGCCTGAAACCCACGTTCTATAAAATACAATGGTTAATTTCAGCAAAATACTTAAAATAGAAACATTTTAACTTATTAAACACATGCCAACCTAAAATTAAACAAACCAGTCTAATTTAAATATATGTCGAATCAATTTACACGCCACTTAATTAAATTAATTCACCCGTAAAACATGTCGCCTATTTAGATTGACTCAAAATAAACACTGCCACGGGTGGCTAAGGTCTTAAAGTGCGAACTCGTGAGTCTGGAATTCGATTCCCACCAGGACCGTCCTCCTAACTGAGGTTTTTTTCAGGGTTTTCTCAGTTCTCATAAATGGCAAATCGGGACGGTACCCTAAAACTTGCGCCTGGAACGCTTCCTTTCTTTAAAAAATAAAATCCCATCTCAATTTATCGTTTCAACTCATGTGTTACCAGTGTCAACCGCCTGTTAAGCCTCACTCGTTGAACATTCTTTAAACGCTATTAAAATAAACCTAAATATGTACATCAAACTAGTTATATATATGTCAGTTTAATTTTATTGTCATTAAGAGAAGGGAAATTACGCGCCTACTCTCTTTGTGATTGTTAAATCATGGAAGTTATTTGACTTGCGCAGAGCGCGGCCTCCCACTTGCTAATTTGAGTGAGTATTTGTCTGTTTCTTGGGACTTTCTTCATTTAGTTGTACTACTCTCTTGAAGATCGGGTCGGTCCTGGTGGTGTAGTGGTAACCATACTTGCCTCTAAACTCAAGATCGCAGGTTTGATCCCGGGCAGGATCGATGGATTTTTTCGGGCGTAAAAATCCTAAGTATGGCTTCCTTCGGAAGGGAAGTAAAGCCGTGGGTCCCGTGTCGTACATTTACGGCATGTAAAATGAACCTCAAGCCTGAAAGAAGAGGCCTCTGAGCAAAATTTGTGGCTGTTTCACGCCCTGAACAGAATGGGACGCCGATGACCTGAGCTGTTAAAGAGCGTCCGTAAATAAATCGAATAAAATAATTGAATATCGGGTTTTTATATACAGTCATGTTCCAGGTAGGGAAACTGTTCCCCCACTTGTTAAAACAGTATTGCTCAATTACAATATACGTGTTCTTACAGAAAAGTTGGATGAATATAGGAACTCCTATCTAAATGCCAGCAATGTATTGCCGCTGAGGTGCAACATTTTAACATCTCTTATACCACATTTTAATAGATACTTACTATCAGTCTTAAATTAAACTCATTTTATGCTTTCAATAAAAATGTAAATACAACCTTTACGCGCCGTGATTTTTCCGGTTGCGGTGGCTGCACTTCCATAGTAAGCAGCCCTTGACTCAGATAACCTCACAGTGTAATTTTTTTTTTTGTAATAATAAAACGAAACTCAATGGAAATATTTTTATGTCGAATTTGAATATGCTTTTAAATGTTCTGCATATAGTAATTTAAAGTTTTAAAAATACTAATTTAATCACTCTAAGTGATTCATAATTACTAACATTTTGAATGTTTCTCTTAGGTCATACATACCGTAGAAATCTGCTTGTCAAGACGTTTTGATAAGTTACAGCACATAGCTTTGTATGAATGAACAAGATATCGTCAGTTTCCAAGAAAACCACATCACATGTTTAATAATTGACAGGCCATTATTAATGATCTTTATAAAATTTGTTCCATTTTTGAAAAAAGAAATATTTCAGATACATACTGCAGAAATGTTTTGTATAACAGTCTTTATTGTTACTCAAAATAATTATGACACAATGTTCCGTTCATTCTTAGAATGGGTCCAATTTGTACCCATCCGCCGGAAAAAAAAAAAAAAAAAAAGGTATACTGTTTGACACAGCAAATGAGCAACAAGAAATAAATGTTGATGACAATTGAACTTATAGAAACTGGCTGATCATGCTCATTCATCACTCTTACTGCAACTTGGAGATGTCGTTTCACCTGATGTAGTCACTAGTCGATCGACAAAAGTGTCGCATAAGCCCTACATTTCCCAAAATTTATTTTCTTCTCACAACGTGCGCAATGCATTTTTTTTTTATTGCGAATGTGAATATTTTCCGGCAAATTTATTAAACACATTTATAACTGTTTTCTCAACTCAAGTTAAAGGGTTACCTCTTTTGTGTTTGAAACTGAACTTTAACCATGTTGTGCTATTTAACTAAATAACCATGTTTTTATGATGTTAGTAGACCGTCGATATTAGTGGATATAAAATATAAAGTATTTTGTTTCCTATTTTTACGTGTGTGTAGACTATGCACTACTTGTCATGCAGTCAATGCCACGTAGTTAATGTTTGCATTACGACCCAATCTAAGAATGAACGCATTGTAGTTGTGTAAAATTACAATAGTAACAGTTAAAGGAATTCTTGATAACACTGAGTGAGTCTAAAGTCTCTCCCTAGTTTCGGAGGTCCATAGAACAGAAACCAAGACAGAATAGCGGCTATCAATGGAGTGAGACTCTCCCAAGTGTTCATTCATAATAGGCACCATGGCATAGTTGTGGATTTAGCCAATGAAGGACAGTCATAACGAAAACATGACGTTCACTGGTGACATAAATTTTTCTGCTTGTTGCAATTCTCTAAATGTGAGTGCGTTGTGACGGTACAACAATGATTTCGTACGAAACATCAAGAACCCAACAAATACAATTCATTGAAAAAGTTGATGCAATTGGCTGTTTGTGTGATCGACTGTGTCGGTTGTGTGCCAAGAGTGTCGGTTGAGACCGTTGAGCGTATGCAAGAAGCACTTGTCAGGAACCCTAAAATGTCAACACGTCGCATGAGCCAGGAATTGCAGATTCCGCAGCAACTGTCTGGAGTATTTTGTGTCAACGGCTTAAAGTGAAACCATACCGGATACAGCTGTTACAGGCGCTGAGTCCCGAAGATGGCAATACCGCCACGGGTGGCCGAGGTCGTTAAGGCACGGACTCGTGAGCGGGAGGTCTGCGGTTCGAATCCCGCCAGGACCGTCCTCCCTGACTGGGGTTTTTTCCAGGTTTTCCTCAGTCTTCATAACTGGCAAATGCCGGGGAGGTACCTAAACTTAGGCCTGGAACGCTTCCTTCCTTAAAAAAAAAAAATCCTTTCCCAATTTATCATTTCATCTCATGTATCATCAGTGTCCACCGCCTGTGGTGCCTCAGTAGTAAAAACGGGCGTTAAACACTACTCAAAAAAAAAAAAAAGATGGCAATCGTCGTCTTCAATTCTCTGTTGATTTTCAAGAGCGCCTAGAAGAAGAGGGTTTTGCTGAGAAACTGATTTTAGTGACGAGGCCTCGTTTCATGTGTTCGGCAAAGTGAACCGTCACAAAGTACCATTTGGGTCACAGAAAAACCTGGTATTGTAATAGAAGACGTCAATGATTCTCGTTAACTCAATGTCTTTTGTGCTGGTTCTTCGTAAAAAGTGTACGGTCTTTTTCTTTGCGGAGAAAACTGTGACCGGTCCAATGTACCTGGGCATATTTTAACAGTAGCTAATGCTATAATTACACACAGATAACCAGGACTTTATTTATCATCAAGATGCGGCTCCACATTTTAATCGTGATGTCTGCGAGCACCTCGATGCTGAAATTTCTCGTCGTTGGATTGGACGTGCTGCTGGAGATGACTCTCCTCTTCTTCTGTGTCCTCCACGGTCAACTGACCTAACCCGATGTGGTTTTTTCTTATGGAGTTATCTCATAGATCGTGTGTTCGTCCCCCTTTGCTAAATGATGTAGCACAGCCGCGAGAGAGGAAGAGGCAGTCGCTGGTGGACGCGTGTGTGTGTGTGTGTGGCAAGAGCTTAGCTATAGGATTTATTTCTACCGGGTCACCAACGTAGGGCATATGAAACACCTACAAGGTATGTACGAAACTTGGATAGACATTCTATCTAGTGATATAACAGTTACCGCCACGACAGTCATGCTTACTGTTCTATCGACTCCCGAAACCAGGGAAGGACTTTAGAATCATCCTGTAGAAGGAAATTTAAATTCACCCTGGCAGAAATGGTTTTAATTACCTCTGTTCATTGACGAATTACATATGCTAATTTTAAATTGTAAGTTCTCCGTACCTGAATGCTTCTGACGCCCAGCACACCTCACATCGAAACAGATTTCATAGAAAGTTTTAAAACTTATATCTAGCAGAGCCACTACGGAATTTCTTTCAGTCCATTAAGCAGACTACACTTAAAGAATGAGGTCGGCATTAACATTATGAATAAGGCGAGGAATGCAGCATGGAGCAGGTAAAGCGTTGCGTAGCAACAAGAGATTAGATAGCAGTGTTTGTCAACGTAACGGAGTGAAAGTGCAGCGTTCAGACAAACGAGCGAGCTCAGTACCATGATCCCATAGTGCTTTTGTACTATCTGACCCCGCAGAATGTTAACATGATATAGCAATCTCAAAATATAATTTGTCTTTAATATATCTGTTCAATTTTCAGCCGTATCCATTACTTATATTTAAAGAATATGCAACAAATCTGAATTTTTACTTTAGTTCCACTCCTAATTTTACTGAAAACAGTATTTGTACTGTATGTGAATAAATAATATGCTAATTTTATTTAGTAAATTTTCTTTTATGGAGTTTAAAACTCAAATTTACTACTACATCAAAATACATAAACAGCATACTGAAATATGAACTGCTAAGATTGTTCAATAAATATTTTATAACATACTTTACTCATGATGACCTATCGCTAACTAGTCCCGTTGGATGCAATGCATCTGCCCCAGCGTTTTCGCCAGTCTTCAAGGACATGCTGGAAACAATTTTTTGACAAGTCCTTCAGAATCGCTTCCGCAGCCTTCACCACTGCCTCCCACGAAAGTGTTTCTTCAATTTGGGGAAAAGGCACACAGGACTAAATCTAGAATATAGGGAGTTTTTTTTATTTGATTTGTTTATTTACAGACGCTCTGTGACATCTCAGGTGATCAGCGTCCCATTCAATTCAGGGCGTGAAAAGCCGACAAATTTTCCTCAGAGGTCTCTTCTTTCAGGCTTGAGGCTCTTTTTCGTGCCGTAAATGTACGACATGGGATCCACGGCTTTATTTCCCTTCCGAAAGAAGCCATATTTCGGATTTTTATACCGGAAAAAATCCATCGGTCCTGGCCGGGTTCGAACCCGCAATCTTGGATTTAGGAGGCAAGTATGGTTATCACTACACCACCAGGACCGACTATAGGAAGGTTGAGGGACACATTTCGCATTGATATTTGCTGCATGAATTGTGGCCTTTTGTATATGATTTGGCCTTGCAGAGTTTTCCGGGAATCTGTATAGTATTTCCCAGTTACAGTTGTATGTATAGGCACGACTGCTGGTAAACCATTCCTTGAATATCGAAAAATGAGATGAACATAACTTTCCCAGTAGAAATACTTTCGCTGATGATGAAGAATTCCACACAGAGCTTTATTGTTTCTCTCGGGATCGAAATGATGTAGCAGAGTTTCACCTAAGAAAGACACTTCGCATTTTCCTATCATCTTCGGCTTCATGCAAATCTGTACACAGCAAGAGAACATGTCTCAACATGAACACCCCCACAGCTGGGAACCGGAAGTGACAGCTATAAAATTAGTACCACTTGTACATTATGCGTTAAATTAACAAATTATTTTAAAGTTAAATTTTCGCCCAAGAAATTGTGTGTTTAAAAATTATGATTATTCATGATTGAATATACCTCTTATATAAGCATAATAAATATAGCATGGCAGGAATTAAGAAGAAATAGGAGGGTTAAATAATAGACGGTAGATTGTTGAAATTTTATACCAATTTAATTGAACATAGATTTTTAAACAAAAAGAATTGAAATTTAGTTTTAAACAATTAAAACTAAATTTCAAAATCCGTAACCTCCCTCAGGACATGTTCTAACTCTTAATAAGGGGATGGTACAGCAAAATTTAAGGAACAGATAATCTTAGTGCTTCGTTGATGATGTAAACGCAAGCTAAGCGGGTTGTGATAGCGGCATGCAGAATTTGGAAACCCGGCGATTGTCTCGAAAGAAGGGGAAACATGATCATATTGCATAGCATCACGTTAATATGTTGAACGCAAAGTCCCCTCAGCTACCGTTAACTGCACCCTCCCCGATAACGCACGTATTCCTGTTAGATGCGATCTCGTTCAAAACGGAAGTCGCACTTCTGCATGTGGGCGTGAGGGATTATGGCCCTAGATTAGATTCAGCTTCTGTCTTTTACCTAAAGGGTTTTAGAACGAGTGGGGAAGGTAGGTTTTCAAAAGTATGGTTTGTGTATTTATATTTCGCTGAATTTGCTCTAACAAAAGGAGTTTTATTGACTTTTGCTATCAGCAAATTCCTAAAACAATTTGGAATTGCGGTTGCAGCCATGAAAAGATTTTTTAAACTTTTCTTCAATTCTACATCGAGCCGAGACACCAAAAATGACAATGAAGGAAAGTGTGTGTGTGTGTGTGTGTGTGTGTGTGTGTGTGTGCGCGCGCGTGATATCGCTCTAGTGGTCGCAATTTTTTGTTTTTTCTCAACGAAACTCGGCATATAATTAACAAGCGACTCATCGAGTTCGTTAAACAGCAAAATCAGATTATAACAAGTAGGGGGCTACCGAACACAATTTTTCTTTTATCTTAACGAAACTCGGTATATGCCGTTGAAACAAATCAATAAAAATAGTTTCAGGAAATCAGCCAAGTCAGACTATTATGAGCGGGGGTTTACCTTAAACCCACCATTTTAAAATCGCTCAAGGGATACCAATATTTGTGTTTCCGCAACGAAATTCCGTGTATACCATTTAAATAAAATAAGAAAAATAGTGTCTGAAGAACAGTGAAATCGGTTCATTAGGTGGTATACCTGAAAATCGAAATTTAAAAAGGGCTCTAATTGCACCAATTTCTTTGCTCTAGGACTCTGTAATACCGTTCACAAATTCAACTTGATAACGATTATTGTTTAAGGGCGCAAAATTGCTAATGTCATTACGCCCAAGGAATTAGCTTAGTTTATGCAACTCCTGCGTAACGGTTTTTTTTTTCTGTTGTGATTCTGGGTTTTTTTTTTTTTTTATTTATTACACAATTTATTGCATTTCTTTTACGTATATATTTGTTTCCGCATGCCATTGTACCTTCCGGATTTTTGCTTGGAAAAGCACATGACGGCGTTGATAAAAAAATAAAAAGCCTCTTAATCGCCGAACGAGGCCAGTAATGTGAAGTTTGAATTTGGACAGCTGTTGGAGAGGGGTAAAGCACCTTCTGACGTCAGCCCATTCAAGCAACGGTCCTCAGCAGCTGCAGCACGCGACGGGGCAGACCCTTTTATTGATTTGTTGGCAGAAAACCAGTTTAAATTCGACCGTAATGTCAGGACGTTTATCAGGTCTTCAAGATTGTACATTGAGTAAAGTTGGCAGGTTCGCTTAGTCAGTAAGTTTTAGTAATTGTTTTAAAATTTTGGTCGTGTATTAGCGACATTATGTAAATAAGTTTTGTTCATATTTACATTGTGAGCAGTTCGAGAACTATGTCTAATTTTAATAACATGTGAATTTTGCGAATTTTTTCATAAAGACTATTACATCAAGGAATAAATTGGTATAATAAAACAATTCGTCTTTCCGTGACCAATAAAAATTATATAATTTAAACGGGCTTATTTGGCGCTTGAATGCAACATTACAATATTTTGTTACCGTAACATATAATGTACATGTGATACTAACTTCATTCTTGTCACTTCCGGTTTCCACCTGTGATAAATGTAAAAGTTGAGAAATGTTCAGTTCGCCAAGAGCAAAATGGAAGTGACACGCGACGAACAATATTCTGTGCCTTCGTCTCAACAAATCTTCAGCTGAGGCCTTTGGAGAGTTTGTTCTTCCCTATAGCACAGCTCGGCGATGGTTTAAACTGTAAACTGTTTAAATAGAGGAGGCAGTCAATTTCAAAGAAATGTGTAGCCGGTACTCTTATTTCTGCTTTAAAAAAAATATCAAAAACCGCTGCTCTTATGTTAGAAAGCATCGTTGGGTACCAAATATTTAGACACTTTCAGAAACTGGGTACCACTCACACGTTGGTAACTGAACAATTGTACATGAGACGTGTTTGTGCTCGGTGGGTTCAAAGACCACTGACGTTCGCTATAGGTTTGTATGCAGCTGAAGATGATATTATAGGAAGATGCAGAGTTTCTTCAGTGCTGATGAAACTTGGGTATGGGATCTCTTGTATAAATATCAACATCAACAACAACAATAATAATGATGATGGTGATAATAAAGCGATTGCTTCTGCTGTAAATGTTATGGTTATCTCTTTTTTTCGATATTCAAAGAAAAATTTATTAATATGTCGTATCTGAATTTCACCTGTGATTAGACAACGCTACAGAGATGTTATGAAAACCCTGGCTGGCTACATTATGTGCAACAAGCGGATGCTGCACCTGCCTTACATCGCAAACGTTGTTGCCGAGTATCTCACAAAAATAAATCACCCTCCCTGTAGTCCAGATTTAAGCCATTGCGTGTTTTGCCCTTTTTTCCCAAATTGAAGAAACACCTCGAGAGAGGTATTTTTCATTATCAGAAGCAGCGGCGAAGGCTGCAGAGGCGATTCTGAAGAACTTGTCAAAAAATTTTTTTTGAGCATGTCACTGAAGACTGGCAGAAAGATCATGAAAATTAGAGGAGTAAAGATATGTTGTTACAAGCGGAGGCTAGGCTTATTGCAAAAGTACTTGTGCAACCTCCAATATAAATTTCCTGTATCTTCCAGTACTGAGCATGAGGTCAGACCTAATAGACACTCTCTCCCTCCGGATCTCGAGAAAACTCGATTGAAGGAACAACTTATCGACGGATACAATCGGGCGCAGGCATTATAATTTAGACGTTGGCACCTCGTATCCTGAACTGAACTAGATAAAGTTTACCATGGTAAACGAATTCTCATCCTCACAGACAGTCAAAGTGCTTTAAAAGCAATTTCCTCCCACCAGGTTAAATCTAAACTGGATTAGGAATGCCTGAATGCCCTGACTACCCTGGCATTCCGCAACAGGCTTGAACTGCGGTGGATATGGACACATCAGGGCGTTTATGGAAATGAAAAAACAGATCATCTGGCCTAAAAGGACACTGAAATATTCTAGCCGTTCACGTACTGCTAAAACCACGATAAACATGCCAGCCAACTTAAGTAACAAACCTATTCTGGACAAAGAAAAGCTAGGAAATTGGTCGTAGTTTTTTCTTTGTCCCCATTTGGTTCACTCAAGTATCATTTCCTCTTCTCCGCCGTACGTAACTATAAAACCTGTTCCAATTTTCATTGGCATCTACTTTTAGCATTTGTTTCAGTTCCTGAGTGCTCAGTGCTCTGTTTACGTGTATTATGTTTTGGTGGGGATAATGCCATTTAAAACAGCACCTGAAATACCAGAAAGTTTGCGACAATGGGTTTTCCAACTGACGTAGGTACAAAACAGTCACCTGTAGGGGTTCCATGAGGAAGAGTCGTTTCTGTCTTGTCGAAACGAGCCCGAAAGTAAACGGCAAAGCAACCGACTCCGCACAAAAACGCTCTGCTATCCTCCGTGATATACTTTCCAACTTCAGGAATTTGACTGGGAAACACTTCATCATCTCTATAGCCCAGATGTTTCTCCAGTTTTGACTACCCGAAGAGAGACATTCGTGGCGATCGATCGAGAATAAACGTTTTGAATCGGTTTTTTTTTTTTGAATGATTTATTTATGGACGCTCTTTAACATCTCGGGTCATCAGCGTCCCATTCAACTCAGGGCGTGAAACGGCCGACAAATTTTGCTCAAGGCCTCTCTTTCAGGCTTGAGGTTCTTTTTCGTGCCGTAAATGTACGACACGGGACCCACGGCTTTACTTCCCTTCCGAAGGAAGCCATTCTTAGGATTTCTACGCCCCGAAAAAATCCATCGGTCCTGGCCGGGTTCGAACCCGCGATCTTGGGTTTAGGAGGAAAGTATGGTAACCACTACACCACCAGGACCGACTAATTTTTTTTTTTTTTTTTTTTAATCCGTCACAGCTTAGAAGTTTTTCTTTTGAGATAATAACTTGCAACGACACTTCTTTGCTTTTATTTGACTGCACCTAAATTTTGCATATAGTTGTCTTATTGCGGAAACAGGAGATAACGAAGGAAATTAAGCATCCAGGTATTATGTACTCTTAACAAAAAACTCAATCATCAAAATTTGAGCGTCTGTTATAGAGAAGCTTGAAGGGTATCAGGTTGCTGTGCTTAACCCATGACAAAGAACAGACGTGTCCCAACCGTAACTCGCGGGTCTTACACATTAAAGCAGATGACGAGTTCCAGATGCTCTCTCCGCAGTTTTATGTTTCTTTTCCCAGATATTCGCCCTTAAGTGTGAAAGTGAACGTTAACCAGAGCGTCTCACAGCATTAGCTTCGAATTAGAAAGATGCTGATAAGCGTAGAAGTTTAGGTCTTTAACAGTTAATTGCATTTTTTAACTATTTCTGGTGCTATACAGCTCAAAACTTTTAATGCATTACAATAAGTGTGTCCTGTGGTCTAGAGGTAACCATACTTGCCCGTAGACCCAAGGCCGACCAAATTGTTTTTACTACTGAGGCACCACAGATGGGACACTAATGATACAGAAGATGAAATGATATATTGGGAAAATATTTTTTTTAGGAAGGACACGTTCAAGGCCTAAGTTTAGGATTCCTCCCCGGCATTTGCCATTTATGAGGACAGGAAAATCTGGAAAAAAAAACCCCAGTCAGGAAGACGGTCCTGGCGGGATTCGAACCCTAGAGCTCCCGCTCACGACCCCGCGCCTTAACGACTTCGGCCACCCTGGGAGTCATTGTTTGTTTTCCATTTTCGTTTACCTACAATGGTAATCAAACATAAAGCAAAAGGAAAGGGATACAGACAAGGAGATTGTAATTGCACTACAACCTCTTTGGGTATAGAGTTTAATGCGTTCCTTTGAGTACTTATCTAGAATCGTGATCGTTCAGCAACCTAGCGCCCGGATGAACGAGAATTAACTATGAAATACCGCAACTACAACTTCACCGCGGTCAAAGTTTCATCAGCGCGGATTTGATCGAGAATGTTGCATTTAATTCCTTAAATAAGAAGTTTCTGGACAATGTTTATGTTATTACTGACAAAGCACAATAAATAAAAGAATCGTTTTATTTTTCTTGATTTAGCAACAATAAACGTGTACAGAAGTATCAGTGTGGGTAGTTTTTGAAAAGATCTTAATGAGTTTATTCAATAATATACAAATATATTGAGCATTCCATTTAAAATAAGAAAGTTGGAGTTAACTTCCGGTTAAATGGGCTGTCCCCCACATACCTAATTTCATGTCTGTGGACCACAAAATTCAAAAGTTATTTAAGGGTACGGAACTAATAACTAATTCTGTGTATATACAGGCATTTTTATGTCATGAAATAAAAATGTTAGATAAACAGAAATAAGTCAGGCGTTGAGCACATAAACAAGGTCCTCATGATATTTGTCAAGGATGTTCAAGCTGTACTAGAAAGCTACTATTAAACAATTTCAGTACTTCAAAATATTTATAGACATTAAAAGCAGTTACGCAAAGTTTCAAAGTCGTAAATGTGCAATAGTGCAAACTAATTAATTAGCAAAGTTAAGTGGCTTCATTAGTTTATTATTTTGCTAATATGTTTATTTCTTTGTTTCAGGTAAAAAAAAAAAAAAAAACTACATTCTAGACCTAGAAAATTAAGGGTAAGTTATGTTAAAATTTGACAGTTAAAGTTAAATAACTTTTGTAATTAGTCCGTTATTGTTTTGCATTGCTGTTGAAGATTCTATTGGTAGTTAATCATAATCTTACAGTAACTTTGAAATTTATGCAATGATAACTCCTTTGTTATTGGCTTGTGTTTGTATGAAAAAAAAAAGGTGTTTACAACTATTGTTAGACCTTAACAGAAATTGTAGTAGTAGTAGAGTAATACAATTGGCATGTACTCATTATACTTAAGTGCAACGTTGTACATTTATAAATATTGTGCAACAAAGTAGAGGCGTCCGCAGCATGGAATAGACAGCAAGTTTAACGCTAAGTGCAAGGATACTACAGCTCGCTCTGATTCTAAACGTGTTTTAAAATTAAAATTTTAAAAGTTATATGCATATGTTTGCAAAGCTGAAGTATGCTTGGAAATGTTTAAAGAGGGCGGAGTCAGTGTCAAAGGAATGCGAAGCAGATGCTCTACCGCTGCTGTCATTGTGAGAGGAAGATCAAGAACACTTTCAGGTATTCTCCAATGACTATGAGATATGCTCGTACACGGTTGATTACTTTCGCGAGCAATTGAAGATGACGTTTCTTTCAAAGATAGTCACTGACTGCTACATCATTTCGACCCTGGGAGTAAACAGTAAACCTCTATATGGAAAGCTCTATCTTTACGCCCCCTCCCCCCAAAAAAGGTTGTTGCTTCTGCTGAGAAAGCTATGGTTATCTCATTTTTGTATATACCTGCACACACAATTGTAACTGAGCAATACTACAGAAATATCCTGAAAGCTGTGCAACCCATATCACACAGAAGGCCATGTTTCCGTGCAAAAAATTGAATATGTATCACGATAATGCACGGTCCCACACCACAAATTGCACAAAAATATCAAATTGGAGTGTGTCTCTGAAATCACCTCCCCCTAATTATTCACACTTTTTTGTTTTTCTCAAATTGAAGAAACTGCAGGGATTTTACATCATCAGAAACAGCGGTGTAGGCTGAGAAGGCGATTCTGAAGTACCTGTCAAAAAATGGTTTCCAGCAAGTTTTTGAAGAGTGGCAGAAACGCTGGGACAGGTGCACTGCGTCCAACGGGAGCTACTTTGAGAAAGATCATCAAAGTTATGAGGATGGGTAAATGTTTGTAAGAACAAAACACGATCATTGATAATCTAACAACGATCTTAGATTCAGATGTTACTAAAAATGACACAAATCCTAAACGTTCTCCGTTCATTCGAATTTACGGGATTACTCGTATAAGAATAATAATTACAAGAAGCATTAAATAAAAACTTTAAATCAAAATTTGAAATAACAGTCCGGGTAGAGCCAAGCGTGTGCAGTGAAGCTGCAGAGATTAAATACAGGAGATACTATCCCGTTAGATGACACCTAGGGTCCGACAAGCTGGTCCGGGTACCACCGAAATTGCAACTTTACTTATTCATTTTTGTTATCACTGTAAGCTTCTATTTGGTGACTATGGAGTTAACATTAATCTTTTCAAAGTTTTAACAATAGTTCGGTTAGAATTCAGAAGATGTCAATAAATCGAGGATGTTCAATCAAGAATGATAACAACAACATGCCTTTACTCATTCTCATTTTTCATGATCTTTCTCAAGTCCCCATTGGATGCAATGCACTTGTCCCAACGTTTTTGCCACTGTTCAAACATGTACTGAAAACTAATTTTTGACAAGCCCTTCACAATCGCCTCCGCAGTCTTTACCACTGCTTCTGACTTATCCCTCTCAAGGCGTTTCTTTAGTTTCGGATAAGGAAAGAGTCCCACGGCACTAAATGTGCACTATAGCGAAGGTGAGACACACTTCAAATTGTTTTTTGAGAGATATTGAGTGACTTATTCAACAAATAAGTAAAATTAAGCTGGAGGAGCAATAGACCATCGAGAGTTTCTTTTGCACAGGGGCAAACGTTATCAAAAAAGTAGCGGGTTGTTCTCTGAGTTTTTTAGAATCGTGTTGTCATTTTTCAAGGGCGGTGTAAAAGCTGTCGGTAAAGAGGCGTTGAAAATGGGCGACAATGTGCTTGCCGTCGTGACTGGTTCGGCAATTTTCCCAAAAGAGTCGTTCAAGACTCGACTGAGGGAGGCGGGCTCTAATTTGAAGCGGAAAGCAGACGTAAAGATACGCTCTGGAATCAAGCGCCTATTAATATGCCCGAAAGGAAAGTGGAGCAATCAGCTCAAGATTAAACGCCAAAGACGTGTTTTCATGTGACATCTTCAAAGACTTGGCCGTTGAACGTGGAGGGGTACCATTACATCTCTCTAAATCCCCAAAGTACTCTTATGAAAAATGCCTCCATCACCTTTCATTACTCTGGCAATGCAGACGATTATCTTGACGTAGTGCTAGAGTAGTTATTTCGAATAGTCGATGCCAAGGGGAATGCTTTGAAAGATGACGATCAGGTTTTCTTTGTAAAACTACTATGAACTCGTTTCAACAGTTAGAAGTATCACACAACAATGTCATCGATTCCATGCCTCAGCCAGGATACTCCAATAGAACGTACGGTGAAACGCTGCTCAATTATTCGAAAGATGTCATGAAAACCAGACTCGCTCTGGAAAAACGACACGGGAAGAATCGTGAGGTCGTATTCGCTTAATGTAGGAATTAAGTGGCGTGATAGCTGTACCAGAGGAAGCAAAGTTTTACGGCTGATGCTCTTTAATCAGGAAAATCTGTTCTTGAACAGATGAAAATTATTTTCAACAAGATGGAGCTACAGCTCACTATCAGCATTTACACCTGCTTTTGCACAAAATGGGTTGGTAGGGGAGGTCAGCAAGATTCCCATATTCATCACCTTTAAACTTCTTTTTGTGGGGCCATTTGAAGTTGGTAGTATTTCCAAAAAGACGCAACAACTTAGAATATCCAGCGTATCAAATAATGGAAGACATTCCTAAACCGTGGTTAAATTGATTCAATGATCGTTTGTTCTTTAATGTGTATATATTTTCAGAAAACATGAAAGGGAATATTAGAATAAAAACCGTATTGTGCGTTCAGATCATTTGGTCACAAAATGCATAAATGGAGCATGCTTCTTGATTTTATATAAATTAAGAGTGAAAGAGTGAAAAAGCTATTTTAGTGGAAACTTTCATCCTATACGGAAGTAATGATGTATTCAAAAACTTTGAACACACCAGTCTGGAAACTTACACGATTTTTGTTTATGTTGTTTGAAGGAAAAGTTTAAAATGTTATAAGTCATATTCATATCCTTTGTCATGATGCAGGTTTAATGAATGTTATCCTAAAAATCAGTACTCATTGATTAGAAATAAAGAATTCCGATTCAGACGTGGAAAAAAAAAAAAAAAAAAAAAAGGGAGAAAATATTGTAAGATCTGTCCACTTTGCTGTCAAATAATACAATAAAAATCAAATTAGATAAACTAAAAATCGGTCAGGGATAGAATATGTAAACTAAACATCATTGCCTTCTAAACCCAAGATCGCGGGTGCGATCCCGGCCAGGATCGAAGAATTTTTTCGGGGCGTAAAAATCCTAAGTATGGCTTCCTTGGGAAGGGAAGCAAAGCCATGGGGTCCCGTGTGATTTACGGCATGATAAGGAAGCTCAAGCCTGAAAAAAGAGGCCTCTGAGCAAAATTTGTCAGCCATTTCACGCACTGAATAGAATGGGACGCTGATGACCTGAGATGTTAAAGAGCGTCCGTAATTAAACAAATCAAAAAAAAAAAAAAAAGTATATTCTGAAGTGAAATGTGCAGTGCGATAAACAATAATAAGAGAAAGAGGGTATGAGATTTGTGGCAGTGGGAATATATCTGAATCTGTTTTGGGATGCTAATTCTTTTCACTTATAATGTTTGAAATGTATAAAATAAAATTGAAAAATCTTATTAAAGGTATACTCTTTTATGAAAGGTATTTTAATTAGATGAAGAGAATCGCGAAGTAAAAACGAGCTAATGAAGTGTTCAGTTTCGTTTTAATGACGCCGAGATGTACAGTTACCGTGGGATCTTCAGATCAAATGCTGTGGCCCAAGGGCGTGGCCAGAACGTGTTGCAGATCGTGGGATTGCCACTTGCTTGCTCTCGTCAGAAAATGACCTCTCTGTTCATGTCACCCATTTGCTTTTACATGTTTCTTTATTTGAAAATTTCCCCTCTCTTTTGTTCTTGCCTCTTCCTCACTTTCACTTTTTGATGGCGTATTTCATGCTGTCACTACTTTTGTTTTCCTTTCTTTATTCTCATTCCTTTTTGTTATGCATGATGGAAACTTTTAAAAATTCCCTTGATACATCATGCAATTGCGATATTTAATAGTAAGAAAATTAAGCTCTGATTTCGTTTATTTGGCTTCTTTAGGCAGCAATCGCAGTATTTTTAGAAACACTTGAATTAATGTAAATAGATATAGAAAAGCTAAATTACTTTGCGGATACACAAATAGTTGAAAAGCTATTGCCATGTGCACACAAGAAGTGCTGTTGGAGTTATGGATAGAGAGAAGTCTGAGGGATATGCAATCACCTCCCAACCAAGCTGCTTTCGTCATGTTAGGGATGTGGGCAGCAGCACTTGAAGCAGTTTTCTTGGTTTTTTTCTTCAAATGCAGCCGCAAGGCGTCTGAGTAGTTGACAATAACTTTCAGCAGTTATGTTTACATTTCTGAACGCGTGCTTAATCCCATCAGATGCATAACACCGTCTTCTGTGGATGTACAGAAACATTTGCACGGGATATTAATTTTTTTGTTAGGAATAAGTCTTTTTTTCTTTTTTATGTTAACATAGTAATAAACTTGGATAGGAATGGTCGATGTTCACGAGCTAGTCTATGATGACAAGCAGAAATGGCAACCCGCTGATATTTGTTGTTTTCAATTAAAGCGGATTCTTGAACCTTACCCAGAATGCAAATGTCCCGATGGTTGACCGATCCTAATCCATCACATCTACCAATTCTCGGATAATTCTGCATTTTAGAGTTCCAAAAGTGTTCGTCAAAGTCCCTATGGTCTTCTTAAAGGTAGCGAATCGCACAAAGGTTTCCAGTCTCCTCTTCCACTTAAATTAAAAAAGAACAATAAGTTATAAGTGTTTTAGCGAATTCCGAAGGAATATAGTTATTGCGGTTGCACCCATGAAAATATTTTTGAAAAAAAATTCTTAAATCTCCATCGATCCTACTTACTAGGTACCAAAAAGGAGAATAAATATATGGATTTGGTTTATTTATGGACGCTCTTTAACAACACAAGTCATCAGCGTCCCATTCTATTCAGGGCTTAAAACGGCCGACAAATTTTGCTCAGAGGCCTCTTCTTTCAGGCTTGAGGTTCATTTTCGTGCCGTAAATGTACGACACGGGACCCACGACTTTACTTCCCTTCCGAAGGAAGCCATACTTAGGATTTTTACGCCCGAAAAAATCCATCGGTCCTGGTCGGGTTCGAACCTGCGATCTTGGGTTTTGAAGGCAAGTGTGGTTACCACTACACCACCATGATGTGTGTGTGTGTGTGTGTTTTTTTTAACCCTCTAGTTTTTTTTTTTTTTTTTTTTTTTTTTTTTTTTTTTTTTTTTTTTCCCCTCAACGAAACTGGCAATATAATATTAACAAACGATTCTCCCCCCATTTCGTTAACCAGCAAAATTGAACCATTGAGGTTTAACCAATTTGGGTTAACCCTAAAGCAGAAATTGAAAAATTGCGCTACCAGCCGCAATTATTGTGTGAAAATCAAGAAAATTGGACCATAAGAAGCGGGAGATTACTTGAAACCCAAAATTTTAAAAACCGCTCTAGTGACACCAATATTTTTTTTCGCAACAAAATTTGGTATATACCATTTAAATAAATAAGAGAAATAATTTTTGAAAATCAAGGAAATCCGACCATTGGGAGTGGGGATATAACTGAAAACCGAAATTTAAAACGCGCTCTACGGCATCATTTCTGTAGCTCTATGCAACACCCTTCACAAAATAGACCTGAAACATTCGCTTTGTTTACACAACTCTTACGTAATGGACTTTTTTCCTCTCTCCACTAGACACTCCACCTTCAGCTCAAAGTAGTGCAAATTATCTTTAAATCTGCAAAATTCAGACTTACTTCAGAATTTACACAGTGACGAAATGAAAGATGATACGAACTTAATTCTAAAACAAAAGAAATGCAACATCAATCGTATGAAGAAAAAATAATGTGTTGTTTACTGAAATTTTCGTGAAAAAGAAATGATATAGTTATGTTAAAGAACCTTAAGGTAGTTAGGAAAGATGTTTCAAATCCTTACTATCGAGAATTCTGCCTAACTAATATAAAAGTATCCCATTTAGTGTACCACTGAGCGAATTTGGGTACTTCTCGCGATCTTAAATTGCTGATAAAAATGAATGATTTAAAACGAAGCGGTAAAATGTCATCACTGCACAACGCTTCGCAATGCACCAGCTACCTGTTGGGCATTCACTGTACGAATGGTTGAATGCTGTTTTATCGGGTAGATGGCGAGACAGTACAGACTTTACTGGCTGAGCCGAAGAGAATGGCGGGTGTTTCTCTCATGACTAATAGATGGCAAGCTGCTGTAGAAACGTAAAGTAGATGAACATTTCGTATACAGCATTAATGGTATGCGTGAACAACTTTTTAGGCATTAAATAAATAGTTTTTGCGACTAAAATATCTCAACAGCTGAAAATAATCCTTATATTAATGTAAAAAGGAATTACGAACATACTTAATTAAATTTCACATTTTACCGCAGCATCCAAGTAATTTTAAAGCATAGTTCAATAACATGACACTCGGTGTATGGGGATAGAACTATACTGGGAACTTTAAAATATATTACCGACTTTTTTTGTACTTCTGATTTAATCGGAAGTAACTCCAACTCTCTTATTTTAATTTTTGCATTTTCGGACTATGTGCATTACGAGTTTTTCAATAAGTACCCAAATTGATACTTCAGTAAACATTTATTGTTGTTAAATCAAGAAAACAAAAAAGTAACCGATAATAAAGAACTTGTTTGGTTTACTGTATTTTTTTTCAGTAATAACATAAATACTGTTCTTCGTTTACATCCATGCTTATTGATACAGGAACATCTTATTTAAAGGATTAAATCTGACATCTAATGTACTAAACAATTCTATCTGGCATTGTGCGAAGAGGAAAGAATTCTAATTTTAATTATGATTAGCTATGGAGATCTTATCGAGGCGACAAATTTATTTAACGGCACGAAGCCGGATCGCAATCTAATTCTACATACAACAATAACAAAAAATCTGCTCAAACTCCTCCGTGTATAAAAAAAAAATCCAAAAATTTCTACTACAAATTTATCGTTAGAGTCAGATATAAGCCAAAGTTCCGCGATGAAAATTCTTAAAAGTGCCAATCAACATCCTTATAATTCAATTTTTGCAGGAACTTTCAGATGACGATCTCGATAGAAGAATACAGTTCTGTAAATTAATGCTGGAGCGCATTAACAACTCGGTTTCTCTTAGACAAATTGTATTCTCAGATGAAAATCACATTCGCCTTGACTGGATTTCCCTACAGACACAACCGCTGATACTGGTCATACGTAAATCCACAATGACATTCTGTTTCCAACAAGATGGACATCTAGCTCATTACGTATCGCCTCGGGTGGCCGGTCATGTGTATGCCATCGAAAACCCCGAATGTAAGCATTCCAAAATATTTACTATGTTGGCGCTGCCCATTCTCGTGAATTAATGACTGCAGTGATTTTTCTGGTTGCACAGGTTACGTTACGGCAAAAATACAAAATGTGATGCAGAATCGAATTGCTTTGAATAATTCTAATTAAATAATCCTAAAAGTTCCAGGCTGATTCTTTTTCACTAATTAAAAACATTAAAAACACTGAAAAATGTTACACCGAATAATAATTAATACTGATACTAATTTAAACCGTGTGATTTCTTCTTCTTCATTATTATTATTATTATTATTATTATTATTATTATTATTATTATTATTATTATTATTACTATTATTATCATCATCATCATCATTTCAGATTGAGTTAGGCTGCTCTTATATGGTAAAAAGCTACCGTGAAAATATATTGAAAAATTAACAACTCGAGGTGATGTTTGTGCAGTGAAATTTGCTCTTGGATACTTGTTTATTTTTATTTCTTCACGATATTCTTCTTCCTTTCACCTACTTGATTTCCAGTAATGGGGTCATATTTCAAATCTGCTCTAAAGCGGGGAAAACACAATATATACTTTTCATAGATCTGTCATTTGCGGTAATAATAAAAATAAGCTACACTCCCGTTTGCTTAACCTAATTTTTTATAATAGAAACGTAATGCTTTAAAAACATTGTTACACTTTCTCAGTTAAACATAAGGACTTTAGGAGCATAATAATAATAATAATAATAATAATAATAATACATAACCGTGATTCAGAAACCACCAATAAATAATCAAAACCGAAAACCAGATTTACCCCCCCCCCCTTAGTTAATGTGGTGTACATAATTACCTTTTATCGAACGTCATACGAGATTATGAAAAGAAAAGATGCATTTTCATTACGATTAAAGTTGTAATTAATGAATGCGTAACTTCCACATTTACAGATTGCTGATTGCTGCAGCGATGAAGTGTTTTAGTGAGAACACGTACATGAAATGTGCAAACTCCCCTTGCATGCAGAAAGCTCATGTTAACGCGGCTCGTACTGAGTTCTAATTCAATATGATAATAATCAGCTTTTTGTATCTCGATGGTACAGCGAATAGTCGAAAGATTTTATTTGGGGAGCACACTTTCGTCAAAATAAGTAATTCTGAGTTTTTTTATTTATTAAAATGTTTATATTGATTGCATGCTTTTAGTGCATCGATTTTTAAAACACTATGTAATAGAGAATTGTTAAACAAATACTTGTTACTTTAAGTTAATTTATCTGTTTATTAAAGCATACCATTAATAGAAGTTTACTTTTTAATTACAACATTTGAGCATTTCCAAACTTGTATGCTTTGGTTGATATCACTGACAGATACATTTACGCATTTTACTCCCCCCAATATTTAATAGAAGTCGTTGCCTATTCTTTCTTTAAATCTTGAAATGTAAGCATTGTCCCTCGTACTGTGCTTTGTTGAAATGTTTCACTGTTGTGCTATTCTGGAAAGTGCATTGCAGTTTTTTTATATGAAACCTATTTGGAGTTACTCGTATGTATATTTGGGATCAGAATGTAGACGAATAAATTTAGAAAGAAAGCATTAGAAGAGATAAGTAACATCAATATTATTTTAGTTTAGATCCTATTTGTACTAAATTTAATAATATGCAAATATAATCGAATTTTATTGAAATAAATTTGAATAGAAACTAGAGTAATATCGTGCGATTAGTCCCCCCCCCCCCCGTAGTGTTTTGCCGTGCCGATTAGCGAGACGGTGGGTTAAACAAACAAACCACACAATATGCAAACCAATTTAAGAGGCTCATTACTTACCGAATTATCAAATGAAGTGTTGAAACTGTCCGCCTTCATTCTATACATATTTTTGGCATCTCTTCATCACTCGCTGTAGTTCAATTTGAGAAATCCGGACAATTTCCTGACGAATATTATTATCTTTGAGTTCTTGTATGATGTGCTGATTCCTGTTGTACACAGCATTTTTTAATTCGTCCCATAGATAATAATCGAAGGCTGTTAAATTTAGTAACCTTTTGCACAGACCCATCTGAAATTACTACTTGTGCAAGACAACGAAAAGATTTTAGACGAATTTTCTAAGCGGTTACCACTGTCATGTAACTTTTCTTCATTGAGAACCCTATCCTGTTTTTTTTTTTTTTTTTTTTTTTTTTTGTTTCTTAGGTTGGACACTTTCGTTTCCTGAAATTTATTATACATATTATGAAGCGTCTACACCAGGGAATCTTGCTTGAAACAGTCTTCGAGCTGCACGAAATGTGTTAACACGTATAAATCGTACATAAAGACACGCTGTGACATTGTAACACATGAGGCATAATACACTTTATTCATACTGTCAGATTAAGAAAGGGGCAACAAAACACATACCCGGGAACAGCTGCGCTAAGACTGCAACAGCAAGGCTAACAGGCTTGCAACCCGCTCCACGGCGCGACAGACAAGTGTGAACTCGCTGAGAGGTAATTTTTTGTGTGTGAGTTTAATGTTATGTAGTTAGTGGGGTATGTTTCAATACATTTCACTTTCAATATATCAAATTTATTTTCCTGGGTGTGACAGCTAATGAAACTCTCTTCGGAATATTAAAACTTTTTTTTTCTTTCATCACTATTGCATTCACTTTTTTGATAATGTTTGTTCACGTTTTGAAGTTCTGTTTCCTAAAGGTTTGGGATTTCTTTTACAAAGAATGCCGTACAGTGCAGAGCACCACATGCTTTAGTCAACTCTTGTCGTTTCACTTAGCCACCAGAAAAGATTATTAAGAAATGAGTGCCGTTCAGAAAGACTTGTAAACTATTTTTAATTTAAAATATACCTTGAAACTTGGGTATCAAACATTTTGTTAATAAATTTCCTTGACGCAAAGAGCACACAGAATCTACTTCCATGCTCACATAAAACACGATTGCTTTTAACGCGTAAACAGCTTATCCATTAATAAGCAATAAGGAAATTGTGTCCGCCAAATTTGTGTAGACGTCTCATTGTTGTCTTATTAAAACCACATTCCTTTGTGGTTACCAGACCACAACATCCGCCTTATCATTCACTTACCCTCTCAAAACCAACGTAACGAAAGACTGTAAAAATTAGTGTAATATTTTTGTTTTTGTGACTGAGATAAAGAAATTTCTTTAGGAAAAAGAGTGGAACATTATGACAATAATGATAGTTTTATTACTAAACCTTAATTTTTATTTTTCAATCAGATGCATTATCAGCACAGTAGAATACAATTGCTAAATATTAGGTCACTACGTAAGCTAATCAGTTTGTGTGCATCACACAATGACACTTGATGTTTGTGTAAGCTTTACTAATTACAATGCTATCTCAATAATATTAAGTTTAGCATACGAGATAGGTTACAGACATACAGAATTAAAAGAAATAGGAGTAATAATTTGAATATCAACATAATCTCCCTGTACATCGAAACACTTGTCCCATCGTTTCACAAGCCCCTGAAATCCAGCAGCATAAAATACTCTGCGCTGCTGTCGGAACCAGGGGGTGATTTCCCTTTCTGCAGCTTCATCTTCGGGAAAATGCTCACCCGAAAGATGATGTTTAAGAGAGCCAAACAAATGAAAGTCACCTTGAGCAAGATCGGGGCTATTCAGAGGATGCTCGAGAACCGTCCTCTTGAAATTTCGCAGCATCTCAGTTGTTTTGTTGGCAGTATGAAGACGCGCGTTGTCATGCAAGAGCAACACACCTTGAGTGAGGAATTCTGGCCGCTTCCGTTAAATGGCCTGAGGATGTCTTCAATTCATTGCAAATTCGTGATCGATATGTATCAGTCCTTCACAGAACTTCTGCACCCTGTTGCAAGCAGCTTGACGTAACAGGAAGTATTTCCTTATGGCTATTCTTTGATTCCTCACCTTTTGCTCACAAAAATGGCACAACGGAGCGCTGCTCGAGGGTTGTACACTCAAATAATATATGACCGCTTGTCGGAAACAAAGACCCTTCTTGCTTCTGAACATGACGGAAGTCGCAGACAGGCTCCTTACAAGCGATGTTAATACAGTGTGTTACATCATTTGTTTCTTCGTTAAAACCAAAATGCAAAGAGTTTCATTGATTACACGGAATACAGTCAGCACCTGTTTTCTAATGTGAAAGCTTATCGGAAAGAACAGAGTTGACGTTCCAACTTTCAAAGTGTCCGAGCGGTTATTGACTGGTTAATGAACATCTCCAGCGTCTACTTCAATGCAGGGTGTGAAACGGCTGATAAATTTTGCTCGGAGGCCTCTTCTTTCAGGCTTGAGGTTATTTTATCTGCCATAAATCTAAGACACAGGTCCCAAGGCTTTACTTCTTTTCCGAAGGAAGCCATACTTAATTTTTACACCCGAAAAAATCCATGGACCCTGGCCAGGATTGAACTAGCGATCTTGGGTCTACGAGGCAAGTATGGTTATCACTGGACCTACAATATGTCCAAACGGTTTAAGACATTACTGGGCAGATTACATGTAAGAAGTAATGTGTGCACAATTTCTAACTTTTAGTTTTTAATTTTTTCTTTTGCATGACCAGCAACTCAGTTGAAAGCTAATTTTTAAATATAAGAAAAAGTTTTATTGCTTGTGGATTTAAAATGTATTTAAGACCTTTTCATTTTGGTCTTACAAATTAATTGTTGGCATTTAAGACACAGTTTGTACTCTATTAAGTTAAAAAAAACAGTAAAAAGCTCAATACCCTTCATGCTCAAAAAGCTTGTTAATTCTTCTGGGCATGGAGTCTACCAGCTGGCCTTACTGCGAGGGAATTCCACGCGCCTTCAATGACTGACGTCCTGGGATACGGGTATTTCCAAGAGTTTCCTTTATTTCTGCCCAAACGTTCTCTATATGGTCTAGATCAGGTGAAGTGTCTCTTTTCTATCAAGTCGACGCTGAATTATCCTTGGCTGTTCTATCCTTTCTCTGGCAGATGAATTCCCATAAGTCGCGGTAGGTCAAACTGTTTAATCTTTCACGTATTTATTCAAGGTGTCCAGGAACTTGGAACGAAATCCACGCTTACGGGACCGCTGTGAGCACGAGTCACGTCGATCATATGGATGACCACGTGGCCGGCACTACAAGTTCGTCTCCGCCAGTCGATATTCTTGACGTATTCATCATACAGGACCTCCTTACGGTCTATAAAGAACCGGGAAAGTGACAAGTCGACCCATAAACAAATCTTTGCCGAAAGCGACTACAGTAAAGACGGAGAAAAGGGTAATTTTTTTCAAATGAGATACGTGCATCGCAGAAGTGGCCTTCATGTATAACACAAGCCGTGAAACATCCGCAAGGTCGGATGATCTCGGGGTGCATTTCCCGCCATGAAGTGGCATTGTTAATGTATACGTCTACTTTGGCATCCATTACGAGATTTCAAGCTGCATTTTCAAGATGGCTGTACCCCATCTTAGGGCTTCGTCCTTTGAGAAAACAGGCGGAAGGTAATGGGGAATACTATTGCAATAAACAAGCCTAACCATAAAAAGAACTCCAAGAGACAATTGTGTGCATGTGGTTTTAGGAATACATTAAGAATTTGATTATCGCAATAGCCAAATAATGCAATCGATTAGGCAGCTACGTTTTCCAAAAGTTGAATTTGACATTTGTTAATACGCCTTGAGTGTATAACCGCGTTATGTATTTAATATTTTAAAATAATAAATAAGAAGGTGTATTGATAATCTAATTTTATCTCTTTATGCGAGTATTTTGTTTCTATTTTCTTTAAAACGTGTGTACTAAATAATAATAAAATGCACAATAACGCATTTATGAAGAATATGGCGGAAATTAAATAATCAAAACATTCAAAGATTCGAGTAAAACTTTTAAAGAGTTGGGGGTGATAGAACACATTATTGTGGTGCAGCATTCGATTTAGAGGACATCTCTGTAGTGTTGCCCACTTTTGTGTCGGTGACGATGGGAGATTTGCACACAGACTGTGCTGTAAGCCGGTTACCCACACGATGAGGGCGAATACTTTGAAAAGTGCAGCGGATAATTAATATCTGTATGTCCAGAATGGTAACATTTTATAATGTGTAGAAATCTCTCTCTGTATTTAAATGTGAAACCAGGTTAATCAGCCACTATTGTTATGAGAGTAAAGGCGTTGCTCTTCTCTACCAGAGAATCCGGGTTAACAAACCAAATATATAATCGGAGTAGGCCATGTTCAGCCTACTTCCCATCCGCCGACAGAAAGTAGCTCAGACTGTATTCTGAACGCGCTCGCTTCGAAAACAAGCAATTGAAGGTAATTGTCGTAACAAGAAGTCCGCTTTGTAGGCGGTACACATGCTACCACTTCCGCTTTTATTTTTATCAGTCGGTTTATGTACTAGTCTCATTAGAGACAGGAAATGCTCCAATTGATCTGTAATATCGGCAGTCCACTTTATAGATCAAGGAAAAGACAAACTATTTTAAAGTCTCTCTGTACTCATGATAATGTTTCGCAGAAAACGTTAAACTCTTATGACAGTGGCGTGAAAAGCTCTCGGCCTTGACCTTAGGTAACCATGTAATTGGCAGAATGAACTTTTTTACGTTGATATACTTGTAATTAGAGTTTCATGCTTGTCCATGTCACTTTGATTACTGTGCAATCTGCATACTGGGCAGACTGACAGATTGCAACGTGTTCATAATGCCTGTGTTCGTTTCATTTTGAACATTGTAAATTTGATCATGTGACTTCCTTACGCAATCAACTGTCATAGCTACCTTTAATATGCTCCTGTTCAAAATCCTCCATTCCTCGCTTCGTATATCTGTCCCTACCTCGAACACGGAATGTGACTTTACTGTCTATCCCTCGTCACCAAACACATTTCTATCAACCTCATTCAGCGTGTCAGTTCCCAGAATCTGGAACTCCCTTCCTCGTACTCGGACAAGTCATTTAAATATAAGATTAAATTGTCATCTCAACTCTGTCACAACAGTTAAGTCTCTCGTGCTTCTTTTTGTTCTTCTTCACACACACACACCCCTCCATCGTTCCTCCCCCTTTGAACTCGAGAAAAATTATTGGGGAACAAGTGGAATTCTAACGCTGTCTTTATCAACTTTGTAACTTTATTTAAACTAAGTAATATTTTCATGCAGTGTATATCTTAAATGTGGCTTTTTCCTGCATTTTATGTAACTATGCATATTGTATTTCGCTGGTAGAGTGGAAGAGAAGACTCAATGACCTTAACTCCCGTCTGAGTAAATAAATAAATAAATAAATAAATAAATAAATAAATAAATAAATAAATAAATAATAAGAATTTATATGAAATATTACGTTCTAAAGCAGACATATTCCACAAAATGCCGTGCAGTGATAAAGTTCTTTGTTTAACGCTAAGACACATTTATAAAAGTTCTTCATTTTTAACGATTAAAAATAGGCGGCTGTATTTGAAAATGGTCATTCCAGTCTTGCAGATGAATCTCGCTAAGGATGTCCGAAAATTGCTGCAAAATACGTTGAGCATCTGGTGTGATGAAATCGCTGATGCTATATGCGTTTCAAAGCAACGTATAGGGCATCAGATTAGATAAGATTTTTTTTATTGGTGTTTAACTACTGAGGCGGTGCACATTGATGATGCATGAGATGAAATTACAAATTGGGAAAGGCTTTTTTAAGGAAGGAAACGTTCCAAGGCTAAGTTTAGGGTACCTCCCCGGCATTTGCCATTTATGAGATGAGGAAAATCTGGGGGGGGGGCACAGCTGGGGAGGACGGTCCTGGGGAGAATGGAACCCCTGACCTGCCGCTCACGAGTCCGCGCCGTAACAACCTCGGCCACCCATGGCGGTTTCCTATATTCAGTGCGGTATTAAGATGGTTATTGAACTCATCAGAATATGATTGTCGTTACCATGGTGTTAATGAAGCTGTACTCGGATAAGAGTATATTTATCTCTTCCAACAGACTTCCGGTAACACATGCAAGTTCAGGGATTAGGGAACTCGCCAAGTACAAACTGCATACAGTATTTTTTTCAATAGTGTTTAACGCCCGTTTTAGTACTGAGGCACCACAGGCGGTGAACACTGATGATACATGAAATGATAAATTGGGAAAGGATTTTTTTTTAAGGAAGGAATCGTCCAGGTCTAAGTTTAGGATACCTCCCCGGCATTTGCCATTTATGAGGACTGAGGAAAACCTCAGCCAGGGAGGACGGTCCTGGTGGGTTTCGAACCCCAGACCTCCCGCTCACGAGTTCGCGCCTTAACGATCTCGGCCACCCGTGGCGGTGCATACAGTAACACTCTATAAAGCGGTAGTATGAAAATTGGCAAGATGCAGCCATGTATATCGCAGTCTAATGTCTTGAGTGTAAATGACTTTAGGAATTGGACAAATGACTCAAATCGTCAACCCCCATTTAGCTTAAGCAGATTCATCTCCCTACTTACATCATATCCGCATTAAACTTTCTCGCTTTACTTTCTAACGTTGTCAGCGAAGAAAAACGGTTTCCGGAAACCGCCTCTAGCTCTTGAAAACTAGTTAATTAACGACTTCTTTCGAACAAAAATCTACATTACTGCAGTGTATGCATTTTTGGAATTATCGACAGACAAGGACAGCTTCTATTACGCTTGCACAGTACAATGAAACAGATTTTATGCAACACCTGGACGCTTTGCGTGTTGTATTTACATTTCGCCCACAAGCAGAAAAGATATTCATTCCAGGCATTTTCGCTATGGAACAAGGAAGTACGGCTTAACTTAACCTGAGGCATGTAGCCTGGGCCACTTTTTTTTTATAATAAAATTTCTCACCAGAAATTAATAAAATATCATAATAATGGTTAAAATAATAGTAATATTGTGATACTTTTTTGTTCAGCCTGTGATGGTATATGCTCCATACGCCGTCTTAATTAGCAATAATATTCGTTTGCTTATATACCTTATATTTATGTAACTGAGTTTTGTACAAAGGTGTCATTTAAAAAGTAAATTGTGTGCAAAACAATCTCTCGCTAATTTTAATCAAACATTGTGGAACTACAAATTGTATGAAATTTTGCTGTAAGAGCTACGTGTTAAGTGTCTGCTATAATCCATTAATTAAGTAATAAAAACGATGACTGTGGTATCTTTAGAGGTTAATTTGCCTACTATAAGAAAGAATATAATTACGATACTAGAGACAGGTTAGATAATTTTGTTATATGATTCTCAAGGTTGGCAATAAATGTCCTTTGAATTTGATATATTATGTTTAAATCGTTTTATTTCTGGTTGCCTTTTGGACAGACTGTTAAATAATTCAAATGAATTATTTTAAAACCATATTATGGTGAACTGTAAATTGACAATTGTGTGCTGTATGGCACATGTGGTCTATAGCAATTTCGTATGATCAATGGCAGTATATAAATATATATTACATTCAAACAGTAACTTATAGGTTCATTTCAGCGTATTTCAAATGAACTGTTAAAGTTCACATTTGCTATTAGTATGTGCTACGTGTTTGACATTTTGTAATCAGTTAGCAAAAGAAGCCTGAATTTTTAGAATTGAAGTTTGGCTCTGAGCTGATAGTGGCTTGCAGATTGCTTTAAAATACTCACTGGATCATCTTGTCACACCAACGTTATGAAAATGAAAAAGCGCGGTATAATAATTTCATATTTCCAAAGCATTCTGTGCCGCATATCAAACAATTGTTTACAAACACATTTGTAAATTCTGAACGCCATGACTTTTTGGGTAGGGTGCATATTCATAGCGGCAGTTAGTACACTTCACCTTTTCGCAGTATGTAAGCACATTTTAATTGATAACCTCCACACTCTTATGGCTAACAATTCGAAACAGAATGGCACCTTTTTATCACAAGGCAAGCGGCCATACTTTTTTCAACTGCTTTTTTCCCCCTTACTTTTAACGAAATCCGAAGGAATTGCGATTGTATCCATGAAACGATTTTTGAAAAATCTCTTCAAATCTCCATCGATTTTACCTACTAAGTACCGAAAATGACAGTGTGTGTGTGTGTGTGTGTGTGTGTGTGTGTGTATGTGTGCGTGTTAAAGCTCTAGCGGCTACAGTTTTTATTTTTTCTAAACGAAACTCGGCATTTAATGATCAATTACAAACGATTTGTCCTGTTCATTAGCCAGCAAATTTGGGCAAAAGAGAAAATTTAAAAATCGAGGTTCTTATGATGATTTCACATAAGTGAAAATAGTCTGCATAATTTTTATTTGAATAAAATATTACGAGGGTCATTTAAAAGTTCTGGGAATAACCCACAGATTGTAGCAGCAGCTTTATTGTCAAAACCTGACATCTTCCATAGAAACAGTTGTGCAGTAATACGTGGATTGGTCAAGGATCGTAGTAGGTATAGTTGTATGTTGCAGTGCAGGCCGTATATGTGAAAATGACAAATGTGGAACATCGAGCGGTTATCAAGTACTTGTAATGTAGGGTGTGAATGCAACAGAAATTCATATAGATATGACAAACACTCCAGCGGACTCTGCATCATGATTTTCAACCGTTTCCAAGTGGACCATGGAGTTTAAACGTGGCCGTGAAAGCTTGGAAGATGACCCACGCGGTGGAAGACCAAAATCCATCGCGACATTAGAAATTATAGATAAGGTGCAGACATGGTTCTGGAGGATCGCCGAATAAAGGTGTTCGAAATTGCTGAAACTCTGGGCATTTCAGGAGAACGCGTATTTCACATTTTGAGGGAAGAATTGTACCTGATAAAATTATCGACAACGTGAATACCGCGACGGCTGACTCAGGATCAAAGTTTGGCCCGCCTTTAAGCGTCGATTTGTGACCAATGATGAAACATGGATCCACTACTACACATAGCAGTCTAAATAATAGAAGCATCACGATTCTCCACCGCCAAAGAAGGCCAAGTGTGTAAAATCGGCCGGGATACTTATTGCCTTCCCACTGGACCGTATTATGCTTACCATTGAAGACAAAAAATACGCGAGAAAAGGCGGGGCTTATCAAAGAAGAAATTCATCTTGCTTGCATGTGTTGTTGCAATGATGAAAAGCAATGGCTTGCTGCCACATCCGAGTTACAGCTGCTCCCTAAACTAAGAAAATTCCTTTGTGAAACGAAATTTTCATCCGACGAAGAACTTAAACCATACCTGAAGGAATCTGACGTTCGTGATGGGATAAATGCTTTGGACCATCGCTTAACAAAGTATATTAGTGTCAAGATAGACTGTGATGTAAAATAAAAATAATTGCAAAAAAAAAAAAAAAAAATCTATGCCCCATTTTGTGCTTCATTCCGAGTACTTTTGAAATTATCCTCGCATTTTAGAAAAAAAAAAAACCTTTTTACTCTTACTTTGTAACATTTTGCTATAATTTTAAATATAAATGTAATAATATACATGAGCAAATATACACATATTTCTTTATATATTTAAATTTTCTTGTGCATAGTTTTAGAGACTGTTGAAAATTTCAACCTAACTGAAGAAATGTAACACTCCAAGGATACATTTAAATTACCATTTGTGCAAGAAAAACTACTTTTTATATTTCAGTAATGATTCGTGCCTAGGGCCATATAAACGTCGATTAAAGTAGTAGTAGTTCTCTCTGTCTCTGTCTCTCTCTCTCTCTCTCTCTCTCTCTCTCTCTCACACACAAGTCAGTTCTCTTAAACTGCAACAAATATTATCGAGACATGTACGCGACACTGAAAACACTTTTAGCGAAACCCATATCTGAGAATTTTAAGGGCGTTTCAACACGAGGACCTGCAAATGAGCTACTGGATGGCGAAACCATTTAAAGAAAGGGAAAATGAGAGAGATGGAGAATGTGTAATTATCTCTGTCCCACTCTATCACAGTAGTGGCAGAGAGCAGGTACGCTGTGCTGCCAGTCAAGGAGAGTCGTGGCTAGTTGTCGGACGGGCTTTCACCTGCTGGAGTGTTGTGACACGATTTGTGTGTAGTGCTAGTGCAGTGACAAGACCCAAAGAATTTGCGTAAGTATTCGAGCGGAAGAAGTGTGAAGTTAGTTAATGTAGTGAGTTAAACATCTGAACTGTCTTCGGTCATGATCGTGATTTCAGAGACTGCTCAAGCGTTTGAAGGAAATTCCTGTTAGATAAGATATAAAGCTTCAGAGATTGAAATAAGCTGGTGCAAACCAACGAAACAAGTGAGAGCAAATTGCTTAACCATTTCCTTAGCGTTACGTGTAAAAACTTCATAAACTAATACAAGTAAGTTTTCTGCATAGAAAGTCCTCACCTAATAGGGGAGAAAATTATACTCGGAATTTAAAATGTCAGTTATGTGGAACACGGTGTGATGTCCCTTCTCCCGCATGCAGAAACACGAAACGTAATTTTAAATACTAGGAATGACTTGCTTGCTGTTATCCTGACTGGCTTCTCTTCCGAGTATTCCAGGACGATTTTGAAACCGTTGCACTCCGACTAAGGGTGCAAATGTCTACCTGGTCTGATTCTCCTCGTAACTGACCTGTCCAACATTAGTGCCAAACTTAAGAAATTCGCCCTTGTGCCGTTCAATAAACAATAAATTCCAATCTTAATAAAATTCCTAAAAACCAAATTTGTTCATTATAGGCAACAGTAGTGATAAGTGTTATTTAAGTAACTCCATGAATGGCCTAGATCGTTAAGGCGCGAACTCATGAGGTCTGCGGTTCGATTCCCACCAGGATTGTTCTCCCTGACTTGAGGTTTTTTCGAGGTTTTCCTCAATCCTCGTAAATGGCAAATGCCAGGGTGGTACTCTACTTAGGCCTGGTACGCTTCCTTTCCCAATTTATGCTTTCATCATGAGTGTCCATCGCCTATGATACCTCAGCAGTAAAAACGGGCGTACCACTATTAAAAATAACTCAAAAGTAATAAAATGAATCAAATTATGTCGTACTCTAAACATGGCTGAATGTTAATATCCATTTTTTAAATTTTTATTATAAAACTTTCACTAATTGCATACCACGCAATTATATTTATACTCAAATGTAAATAATCGTGCCCTCTTTCTTGCAGCAAGGACTGAATGCAATGTACGAAAAACGCGTTTTGCCAAATTATTTTTTACAATAAATTTTTATTTTAAAGCTGAAATAAGTCGCAGAAACTGGAATAATTTGAATATTTTCACAATTAATGGGCGTCATATTACATCACATGGTAGTGTCAAAGAACACTTAATTAATATTATTATGTTGTAATTAGTTGTAATTAGTAACTTTGGTTCTATGTTGGTCCCGGAAACAAATCAATACTTCCCAGTGCACATGCGTTACAAGTGGGCGACCGATTCTTTAACTTAATCGTGCGTTTATAATAACTATTTAGACGACTCCGTTGCATTTTCTTGAAAACATTGAGTACTCCTTAGTGATTTACCTTTAAAAATGTGTCGGTCCTAGTGGTGTAGTGGTAACCATACTTGCCTTCTGAGCCCAAGGCCGCGAGTTCAATGCCGGCCATGATCGATGAATTTTTTCGGGTGTAAAAATCCTAAGTATGGCTTCCTTCGGAAGGGAAGTAAAGCCGTGGATCCCGTGTCGTACATTTACGGCACGAAAAAGAACCTCAAGCCTGAAAGAAGAGGCCTCTGAGCAAAATTTATCGGTCGTTTCACGTCCTGAATTGAATGGGACGCTGATTACGTGAGATGTTAAAGAGCGTCCGTAAATAAAACAAATCATCTTTAAAATGTTTAATATTGTAACTGCATTTTATAGCATCTCGACATATAGGTGCATCCTATAGGTGCAATTTTCTGATGTGATAGAGCGCATACAAATAAACATTTTTTTCTTAATAAAGTAATGTCCAAAAATGCTTCATTTCCAAATTATAGCGGAATGAAAAAATGAATAAATCTGAACTTGAAAAGTTACTTTATTTACTTTCTATGGTTACACAATTAATACCAGATATTAAGAAAATGGTATCGACAAGCTCTAGGAACTAATAAAAATTGCTAACGCAATTGTAAACACACTAGCTTAATGCTGTATGATTAAACGATGAATGTTATGAAATATCGGTGGTCGTTTATGAAGATCGTCAAAAGCAAGAATAATTCTAGCAACTATTTCTTCTGTTGTGTCCATGGATGTTTCATAAACAATTGATTTAATATGACTCCAAACACAAAAAACATCTGGACCTGCAGACATATCTGGGGAACGTGCCGGCCAAGCAGCTGGACCTGCTCTCCCTAACCAACGATTCGGAAAATGTACATTCAAGTAATTTCGACAATTTAAGCCGAAATGTGCGGATATACCGTCCTGTTGAACGATTATGTTTCCGGAAATATTAATCGATATATTTTCAAGTAGCTTTCGAAGCATTTTCGCAAGAAAAATACCACAAACCTTTTTATTCAATCGTGCAGGCATAAAATATGGTCCCACTAGAAAGTGATCAATAAATCCAACCCAAATGTTTGCTGAAAGCTTCCATTGATCGATTCTCCACAGCTTTAGGATTAGTGTGACTTCAAATGTGACTTGTGTGTAACAAAGAAACATGCGTCATCTGTTCAGCATATGCCTCTAGCAAAATCAGTCTCTATGGTAACGGAATATCATTTAACATATTGTTGTCTTGAGGGTAATCATCTGGGGTTAATGTTTCTACTTTTTGGAAGCTTTTCATACTCACTCAAGACCCTCCATACAGACATGTGACTGGTATTCATGGAATGGGCAACAGCTCGAGTGCTAGTCGTGAATTATTTTCAAACCTCTGCAAAATCTCATCTTCATAGTATAATGTTCTGACAGTTCGATTCGCTCCTAAAATTACTTTCTTTACCTGAAACTGGCCACTATCTCGAAGACGTTGATGCAGTCTTGAAAATGTTGTGTAGCCCAGAGAGTGTTGCTTCTCATAGATACGCATTGCCGTAAGCTGCTCCAAATGCCTTATGCAGCGTTTGTAGTTCAATGCATTTTAATATCATGAAGAAAAAAAAAAAAAAATAAACAGATCTCACAGAGGATATTTTGTGACATACAACAAACTAACTTCAGTTGTTATGGTAACAAGAATAGCTGAAACATAAGATAAGTGATGAGCTCTTGTCTTTTATATTGAAAACGAAGCATTTCCTGACACTATTTTATTACGAAAAAATGTTTATTTTCATGTCCTCTATCACATTAGAAAACTAGGAATAGCTATTCTGATACACCTTAACTAATGCATGGTGCCACAACAAACAAACAAAAATCTCATTGTAAAGTAAATTATAACCATTGCGATATAAATTAGCATAATCAACATTATTTAGAATTTAATATTGACAGTACAGTGCTTTATTGCGTGTTTCGGCGTCACAAGCGAACTGTGACGTAATTGTTTTCTCAGCTGTGGTTCTTACGTTGTGCAAACAAAATCAGCATTTCAAATTGCTTGCAAGTTTATTTAACATCTCAGGCCATCAGCATCTCATTCAATTCAGGGCGTGAAACGACCGATACATTTCATTCAGATGCCTCTTCTATCAGACTTGAGGTTCTTTACACGCCGTAAATGCACGACACGGAACCTACGGCTTTACTTCCCTTTCCAAGGAAGCCATACTTAGGATTTTTACGACGGAAAAAATCCAATCTTAGCCGGGATTGAACCCGCGATCTTGGTTTTAGGAGGTAAGTAAGGTTACCATTGGACCATCAGAACCGACACGGAAGGACTATGTCGAGAGCGTTCGTAAATAAAGCAAATCAACAAAAGAAGTTCTTCCGTGTTGTATACATTTCCACTCACTTATTTTAAAAACGTAGTAAATTAAAAAAAAAAAAAAACATGGAGTTAACGGATTTATTAAAATGTTAAACAGTTGAAGTCAGAATTACAAAGTTCTGTTTTCGCGAATCACTTATCTTGGAATTTATAAGCCGGCTGCACAGGACTCTATCAATGTGTCATCGATAGCTATCAAATTAATATATTAAAATTAAAAATTGTGAAGAAAGTTGGGGTCTTTTTTTTACCGTGCGATCATCTCATCTTACAGAAGGTGCATTAAATGAAAAGAAAGCGGCCCTGACCTAGATAAATTTTGAAGTGATTAAACGGCCTGCTAGTGGGAACAGAACTAGAGGCAAAGCACCGGCTTTTCAAGTCTCAGGTTCTCCTTTCGTTCTCTCCGCGTTTCTTTTGTCTTTTTAGCGAATTTAGAAGGATTGTAGGCTATGAAAGGATTTTTGAAAAATGTCTTCAAATTTTTATCGATCATACTTATTAGGCACCGAAAATGACGATATATATATATATATATATATATATATATATATATATAATATTAATGAAAAATAAAAATAAAGAAACACCATTAACAATGTAACAAATCAACACTAATAATAAAAGTAGATAAAGATAAAACACTGAGAAAGAGTCACGCTTGAAATATAGCAATTTCAAGTGTGACTCTTTATCTACTTTTATTATTAGTAGTATATATATATGAAAAATAATGTAACACTATGAACAATGTAACTAATTGACAATAAGAAAAGCAGAAAAGGATAAACAATAAGATTGCATTGCATTGCAATCGCAATATTTATTACAATCTAAATGAAAAATAAAGTAACACCATGAAGAATGTGACTAAAAGACAAAACTAGAGAAGCAGAAATAGGATAAAACACTTAGTATTCAATCCCTATACTCAAGAAGTTCGAAATATAGCGAATGTCTGTGAATACTAAGTGTTATATCCTTTTTCTGCTGATATATATATTTAGACATTTTTATTTGCCAAAGCGTTTGTGGGGAATTCATAAATGTTTTCTTTTAATTTTTTAAATTGATGACACATTTTTTAACAAATCATTATGCTTTAAAATGAGAATTTGTTCAGATTTCTATTTTATGGGTTCCAAAATATGTCTATATAAAAAAAAAATTACGATAATTTTAGCGAATTTTTTCATGAAAGCTGTTAGACTTGGGAATGCCATATTTCACAAATCCATTTGTGTTTATGTATTATAGCAGTAAAAGGGGGGGGGGACTATAATTTTTCGTTCCATTTCACTTGGAACAGCCATGTATAACTTCCAGACATTTCAGCGGTGCCATATCTCGGCCTTTTGGAGATAAGAAACCTACAAGGTTTTTCTTTAATCACCTTGACTTCATTATAAACGTCTACATTCTTCGTTTTTAGCCGGTGAATCGTCACAACGGAACTGGGGAGCAGACGCGCATTCCAAAGCTAAAGTTATAACTACTTTGTCTGCTACCATGAATAACAAGCTAATGTGGTTTGTGTCTTTAGCTGCAAAATACATTTATGTTATGATCTTTTGTCTTATAACAATTAACTTGTATGTGTTTTTAGAACAATAGATAATCTTGAAACTAAAGCATTTGGTGCTGATGCGAAAATGTAGAAGATACCCAAATTTACCAATATGTTAAAATTGAAGAGTTAAAACGACAATGGCCTTTATCGCAATTAAAAGCCTGAACAGTAATGTACTCGTATAAATGAGAATATATCAAGAAACAATGATTTTGCTTTTAAAGTTAGCCAGTTGAACGGTTAAACTATATTTCTATGTTTTTCTAATGCCCAGATGTATCTAAAACTGCATAAAAAGAGGAAAAACAACAATAAGGAGGATATCTATAGGCTAATTTCACTATAATTTACAGTAATCGCAAATATAGTCTGCTCCTTTACACCCAGTACAGACATATGACATCACATTCTTCTCCTCGGCTGTCTTACAAAAATGTTCCATTGCAGAAAAAGCTCTTTCTGCGTCCTCCTCGTTTGGCGACGGTTCTCGGTCTCAGTGCTGTCAGTAGCAGTGAACACGTGATCATCAGAAACTTCAGATTCGTCATATTTATCACGACACTTTCTTTTCTTCCTACCTCTTGCATGTTTCGCCTTATTCTCTGCATTAGGAAGTGATAGTTGAACAGGCCTATCTTTCTTGGTCCTGCGTCTCTTCTCTCCCTCTGCTAAATTCCTTTTATATGGGGCTGGTGTAGATGGCTTCCGACCACGGTTTGAGGTCTTCTTCTTTGACTAAGGAACAGGACATGTATGTGCTGCAGAAGTATGCCCGTTTAACACCTGGAATGGAACTGACCTCACTCAGCAGGTGTCTCATTTCGTTTAGCAAGTTGATAGCCCATCAACCGATCGCAACTCTAACATTTACTTTCATAACAAGGCGATACTTGACGAGTTCTTCTAACCCAGTAGGCAAAAGTGTCTTCCTTCCGAACATCCTCTGGAGATGTTTCCGTTTCTGTAACCAAACGCCTTCAGTAGTCTTAGAAACTAAAATGCCCAAACCGCTTTTTTAAATTCCATTCTTTTACCCCTGACTGCCTTAACAGCTTTAACCATTGCTTCTGGACCCCACTGTTTTCTTTTCTTAGGTTGCGGGGGGTCAATCTGTTTTATGGGCATATCTGAAATAATATAATTTCATCACTTGGTATTTAAAAGAGCTGCATTAATATGGCATCCCAAATGTGGAGGGATGCCCTATTACCATCACCGCCATGTTATACAATATACATTTTCTACTAGCTATGCAGGTTTTTAAGTTACATCAGTAATAAAACTAGTTCGTGTACTACATTTCTGGAAGCACAGGCAGTAGTAAACAAACAATGGCATAATATGCAGATCTTTACCTGTCAACAATAACTTCAATAATCCTTAAAACAGAAGACCACACAATGTGTCTATAATACTTGAAGAAAGAGCTCAACTGGTGTTTAAACGGTTTGAAGTAGCGTTCACTAATGTCAGCATGATACAAGGCCAAAAGCAGAGGTGCCATATTACCACCTTGTTCTCTGCTTCATTAATTAAATAAATTAAATCCTATACAACACGGAATGATGACCGCCTCCTTGGTTTTATGGTCAATGTGTCTACCTGAAATTTGGAGGTCCTGGTTTCGAACAGTTGCCTGGATAAACTTTTTTTTTTTCCAGAGTTTTTGCTTATCCTGGAAAGGTGAATGCCAAATCTCGAGCTGATCAAGAAAATGCAAGATTTAAGATAAATATTTTTAAACATTAGTCACCTTGTAAAGCAATGCATTTAGTCCAACGACTTTCCAATTTTTTAATAACCTCAGTAAAAAAAAAATGTTCATGTGTGAAAAATGAGCATCTGTCGTAGCTTCAACCTCATCTTTGTCAGCCGTTTCTTCAAGTTTGAGAACAAAGAGTAACCGCTGGGAGCCAAATCCAGCGAATATGGTGGATGTGGAAGTACTTGGAAGCGAAGGTCATGCAGCTTTGCAGATGTGTGTGAAGGGGCATTATCGTGAACGTTCTTTTTCGCAAGGTGTGAACGTTTAGCCAGAGTAGCATCTTTCAGCTGGTCCAGCAGTGAACCTTGGTGATAGTTCTGCCCTTCTGGAGGTATCTACGAGCACCACACCACGAGAGTCCCAGATAACCTAACCATGATTTTTCCTGCGGATGGAACCGTTTTTTATTTCTTTGGTGCACTTTCACCTGTTGCGACCCACTGTTCGGACTGCTTCTCCTTCTCTGATGTGTAATAATGAATCCGTGTTTCATTTACTGTTATGAAACGTCGAAGTAACTCACTGGAATTGCTTTTAAACAAGTCTAAGCACTCTTGCGAAATGTTCATTTGAATGCTTTTTTGGTCCATTGTTAACAAACGTGGCACCCTCTGAGCGGAAAACTTTCTCATACCCAAAACTTCATGTAATGTAATGGACAGGCTCGGCGATCACTGAGTAAAGCATTGTTCATTTTTGTCACAATCTCAACAGTCGTAGCAAGTTTGGGACGCCCTGAGCGCCCATCCTCTTAAATGGATATACGACCACTCTTAAATTAGGCAGCCTACTTTGTAACCGTAGAAAATAAAAGAGAAGGATTCTTTAAAATGGAGTCCAACTGCTTTTGCATTTCTGTTGGGGTTGAACTCTTCACAGCGAAGTACTTTATCACAGCTCGTATTCCAGTTTTATCCAATTTTGTAGAAAATGTTGACACTAGTTTGTTTACACGATCGTCGCTAACAAGCGACTACATTTACACGTGCGAAACTTTGCAGTGTGCCTTCTAAAGAACGATACTTAACAACTAGCACATTAATTTGGACATCTTCACGACATTTCTGAGTCAGGCCGAGAACTTTTTGAACATCCCTCGCAACATTAGGTGTTGCGTATTCCGGGCTCATTTACGCAAGCCTTGCTCACATTCCTGTTTTTCAAAAGTCACGAATGTTGGGAACAAGAGCAAATCCTCCAGGACATGTCCGATCTGATGCTCTTCTATTCTCTGACCACGAAAACTGAGATATGCTGTCAACCATAGAACCAACGTCTTATTTCTTCTCCTTAGTAAACAGTCAACAAAATGCCCACTCAGTTCAGCTTGTTGTTAATCAATAATCATATTAATTGTACATGACTGGTGTACACCGTGATCATTTTGGGATTAATGCAGAATATATGCGTTACTCCCTCCACGTCGTTATATTACGTTTTATCTTTCTCTTCCCAGCATAATCGCGGAAGGATTTATGGCTTGCTTATCATCTTTCGGTAGCAAATTCAAAACTATCGGGATGTTAATGCATCAGTGCGTCTGAAGAGGCTGGAAACTCCTGCTTACGGAATGTTAAAATCCTCTATAATTGTTAAATTGTTAAAATTCTGTGTTGGTATCATCGTTTGTTTCTGTTAATGTCGAAACTGTTAGCTAAAAATGTGCTTGCTTCTCAGGAAATAAAATCATGTTTTTGACTGTTTCTTAAAAGGGGCAATAACTTAATATATACTTCATTTGTTTATACTGTAGGAGAGTTAAATTACGTTCATAGCTTCTGTGCAATGACGCATACGTTCATATCGTCATTCATACATGCCGACAGAGAATGTGGGTACCATTAGCTGCAGACAGATGTCTTTAAACCCCTCGCGGAAGCGGTTCCTTACATTTTAACGGTAATGAAGCAAGGCTGATGCTTCATTTGCTAAACAACCGTGTCCCACCTTGGTGTTTGTGGTGTGATCACCGTAACGGTTGTGTTTATTAAGCAGAGATTAAAGAAAAGTTACACCCCAAATTTCTTACATCGCCATGTACTTATTATGAAAAAAAATCTATTTTTTCCTAAGCAGATAATTGCACCTATATTACATAGTTTTTAAACTTTTATTCTGTCTTAATTTTTTAAATAGGACTTCCGTTTTTAAATTATTACGTAGCGGGTTTAACCCACAAAACAAGGAAACGTCGTAATTGATGCTTTTTTTTTTCTTTTTCATTTGGCACCGAGTAGTGTTCGTTTGTTTTCTTATCTTGTCTCAACACAGCAGGGAACAGCTTGTGTCGGCACCTTTGATGTTCTTGCACCTAAAATCCGGCTGCGAGTTGCAATGAAGCTTTATCACTGCAGCTAAATTGTGTTTAGCATCATCTGTAAATGTGAAGTTAGGACTTTCTTAATTAAGACTTTAACCGTAATGAAAAATGCGCGCGCGCGCGCGCGTACACACACACACACACACACACACACACACACACATATATATATATATATATAAGAGAAGAATAAAAATAAAGTAACACTATTAACAATGTGACAAATTAACAGTAATTATAAAAGCAGAAAAGTATAAAACACTAAGAAAAAGTCACATCTGTAATCACAAGAAGACAACATATATATGTTGTCTTCTTGCCATAGAAGAACTCCAGTAGTTCGAAATAAGCGGTAACAAGTGTGACTTTAAGTGTTTTATCCTTTTATCTTTTATAATTACTGTTAATTTGTTACATTGTTAATGGTGGTACTTTATTTTTCTTTTTCTTTTATATATATAACATTTCCATGTTTGATATTGATATAAACGCAATTATGTGCAACACCACATTAATTGAGGTGGGCAATCTTTTTATTTTAATCCGATTTTCGGTTTTTATTTTTTATTGGTAGTTTTTGAATGACGGTCAAGTATTTTTAAGCATTATTATTGTTTATTTTTCTCCTAAATTGCTGCTTTTATATTCGGCTGAAAAAGTTTGAAAACATTTAAGAATTATAACGTTTCTGATATAAAAAGTTATGTTACGGAGTTGGCAAAAATAGCTTAGTTTTATAATTACCGTAAATGACAGATTTCTGAAAAGCACACTTTATATTTACAGCAGTTTTACTACTTGATACCTACTAATTACTAAAAAATCAAGGAGAGAAGAAACAGGACTGCTCTGCAAAATTACTACCAGTTTTCAAGAGCACAAATATCACCTCGAGTTCGTTTTCTTGACAGCATTTTACATATAAGAACATAACCTGAATTAATAACAGCAAAGAAAGAATTACGCAATTTGTTTTAGTATCAGCATTAATTATTATTCCTGGAACACTTTTCATGTTTTGCAGTAATGAAAAAGTGTGAATTTGGAATTTTTAGAGTCAGTTGATAATTATTCAGAGGAATTCGATTCTGCATCACATGGGGTAGTGCCAACCCGGTTACTTGAGCTTTAGCATCAATAGTAAATATTTCGGAATGCTCACATGACTGATTTTAATTACAAGAGTAATAATGAATGTTCTCGGATTGTATTCAATTACGCCACCCCTTTGTTTATGCAGAGCCACCTGTAGTGACATGCCCACTCGTGAAATACCCAAGTCGTCCCTAGCAGTGGAATGCCATCCATGTGTTTTGGGCAATTTTTAAGAACACTGCGAAAGAAGATTATACTTTTATTTTTCTCAGTTACGTCTGAACAGGAGATTTGGTTGGGGAGCAATATCGTTATGATATATTTTAGTGCTGATTAAATTCTTGGTCAATTAGCCACAATTTCAAAGATTTAGAATAATCTTTTAATTTAATTTTTTTTTGAAACTCTTACAAAATCATATCATGTACTTTGTTTTTCAGGTCATATAAAACTAAATTATTCTTTTGCATGATTTAAACACACTATTTTCAGTACGTCTCTGCAATGCTTAATTTGTTGAAACTAAGGGAAACATGCAGGAAGAAATGGTTTACAGGCGTCGATTAGGTTCGGGGCAGACATAATTATGACGCAAGATATAACTACTGCACTTACCGGCGTAAAAACGAAGCATTAATATTTTTGTTTACTAAATGAACACCAAAGAGTTGTGTGTATCAGCCATGTATTAGCATTCTGTTTTCTTAGTAACTCGTTTAAGCATTTTTAGAGCTCCACAGTGAAACAAAAAATGACTTCGTTAACGATAATTTTAAATAAGTTGAAACTTGAAACGTTTAGTTGTATGGTAGGTCACAAACTTGCCCCATGCTCTATTGGGTTAAGGTCTGGGCTGCGTGTTTTCAAACTTAACCACATACAAAGTGGGCAGTGTGTGGGCGAGCGTTGTCCTACATCAGGATAAGGTTCTCGCTTATAACAAGCCGCCAGCCTCATGATGCTTGATCTCAGAGTTCCGTACGGAGTCCTTGCAGGGAAAAGTATTCTCCAAGCCATTTCCAAAGTCTCTTTCTCCCACAATATTGCAGTCTATTGCGAACTGCAACCGATATAATATGAGCTATCACGTGTCGTTTTGTAGATCGTGTCAATTAATGATACTAACGTCAATCCTAATGCAAGATCGTCCTGCGTCATTAGGATTAAAATTATCATAACATTTTAAAAGTGACTTAGCACTAGCGGTGGTAAAATAGATTGGTTTTCTAATCGAATGAAACTCAACCTCCCACGACTAAACAAAGATTGATTAAGTTTAGTCACCTCATTGTTCGTGATTTTATTGCTAATTACGAAACTCCCACTTATTTTGTTGGCAATTAGTGCCAATTTCTTGTAGTGTTCTGTTAAACCCATTTTTTTTTACCTGTTTTTGATTTGGTTTGTTTTATTTACGGACGCTCTTTAATATCTCGGGTCACCAGCGTCCCATTCAATTCAGGGAGTGAAACGGCCGACAAATTTTGCTCAGAGACCTCTTCTTTCAAGCTTGAGGTTCTTTATCGTGCCGTAAATGTACGACACGGGACCCACGGCTTTAACTCCCTTCCGAAGGAAGCCATACTTAGGATTTTTTACGCCCGAAAAAATCCATCGATCCTGGGCAAGTTTGAGCCCGCGATCTTGGGTTTAGAAGGCAAGTATGGTTACCACTACACCACCAGGACCAAATGACTGCAGAGGAAGAACATTTTAAAGTTGTTTGGACAAGTTCCAGCATAATCCTAATGCATTCTGGCGTCGCTTTGTGACTGTAGACAAAATTTGGACCTAAACTATGGTTTAGGGAAGGTAAAAGTGCACCCAAAAAGATAAAATCGTTCTATCGGCGGGAAAAGTGTTGGCAACCTTTTTTGGGATTCACATTGTTTGTTATCATCATGATCGACTGTTTGGAAAAGGGTAAAACAGTGAAGCTGTATATGAGTATTATGCACATTATTTGGGGGGGGGGGGGGAATACGGAATAAGAAAATTGTAATCTCGCTACACTAATTGTATTGATCTCAAAGCTGATTATGTTCAGAAATTTTTATTTTTGGAAATATATATATTTACAATGATTTAAGCAGAGTTATCAATTTACCCTGTAGAAGGAGGGAATTGATCAGGGATTAATAAATTCCGTAAGTGCACCTTGACCTGTTTCGTATTTAATAACTTTTACTCACAAAAATATTATATATATATATCTTCGCCATTGAATGTACAAGTTTGTTGAACAAATTCGAAAACTTTCAAAATTCTGCGTCAAGAAAATGTAGCAAAAAGTACGGTTGGTTAACTGATTAGCTGTAACCCTGACGAAACGCCTCTCGTTTGCATTATTATCATATTTCAGTCTAGTTCCACGCTACTTTGTTTGCAATAGCGTTGTGAATGAGGTGGCTGGCTTTCGAAAGTAGCGTAGTAACTTCATAAATTCTTTTAAAAGACTCAGGAGATAATTGTTTAAATGCTAACAGTGGTAAATGTTATGACGTCTATTGACGATACCTGAGAAACATTTCTGTGAAATTGTGTTGTTTATCGTAGACACAAGAACAAAATACAATCGCGTCAGGAGCTCTTAATGAAGGTGCAACTTTTATGAATAGATCATGGCGATGAAACATCGGTCTGTGGTTGCTATTTCAAACGAAGTTAATGGGTTGGAAAAACTCCTCAGGTCAGGTCAAACAACAACAAAATGCTTTGGAGGTTTTCTTCGTCTTCAGGGCGTTATTCATCACAAACTTTATTACAGAGTCAAAGTAGATCTCTTCAGACGTCTCCGAGAAAACAAAACATCGGTCCTGCAGCACGTTAATGAACCAGCGCAAAACAAATGACTGTTCAACATCCCTCATGACCTTCTGAAATTGCGCTTGCGGATTTTTTTTTTTTTTTTTTTTTTTTATTTATTTCCAAAGCTGAAATCCGTGACGAAAGGACAAAGATTCAATTAATTTGAGGAGATAAAAACAAATTCGTAGACAGAACTTAGCACAATCTCCATAAACGCGTATCAGGACTGCTTTCAGAAGCTAACGACTGGGCAGAGGTGTATTAATAGAGGTGGAAGTTACTTCGAGGGGAAAAATCAGTAAGATGTAGGTAAACTTACATCATAAAAAATTATAAAATTAGGTTATTTTTTTAATAGACCTCATGTATTACTGTGAGACCGGCTTGAACGCTGCTGGTTGCGCTACGCCTAGTAGCAGAAACAAAATAATAATGATAATAATGATAATAATAATGACAATAATAATAATGATAATGATGATGATAATTTAATAAATATTATTGCCAAGACTATAGGTGCAGAAACGTGAAATAAAAAGGAATACATTAAATACTATATTGTAAAATTCATCATTGTTACAGTACAATAGGATTTATCATCAGTATCGATCTCTTATAAGAGTTCAGGAACAAACATCATCATCTAGATGACAGGTTATTATAGGCTATATATAGAAAACTATTTATCGTTTTGCTTATCGTATTTATATGGATATTCTCTCTATTTCTGGCGAGATAATTGTCATATGATGAATGGTTCATGTCCTTACATACAAGAGACAAGAAAATATGCACATTGATGGTAATGCAACTAAAAGTGATTTGCAACGTGTTCTTAGAAGAACTGCTGATATAACTTAAGTGCTTTCTTCTGTAAAATAAAATTATTAGCTAAGTGATGATTAGCTCACAAGGGTGTACCATAGTTTAAATGGCTAAATTTGTCCATGGTACACCATAGTTAATGGTCTTTACTCATAGTTTTTGCAAATTCCTAAGGAAGTAAGCGATTGCGGTCGTATCCGTGAAAAATCTACTCATTTTTGAGCGGTTTTTTAAAGCAAATTCCGAGGGAATGTATGCTATGGCGGTAGTACCAATGGAAAGATTGTTTAATGATCTATTCAAATGTACATCGATCATACCTACCAGGCACCTAAATTTAAAAATAAATAAAAAATAAAATTTATCTAAATGCGCACACACCATCAATTAACAAACGTTCGTCGAGTTCGTTAGCCAGCAAATTGGAACCATTGGGGCTGGGAGTTAACCTAAAGTGATCTTTTTTTAAAAAAAAACAGAAATCGCTCTAACGTTCGCAATTTTTTTTCTCAATGAAACTAGACAGATTTCTTTAAAATAAATTGATAAAAACAGTGTTCGAGTATCAGGACAATCAGGCCATTAAGAGTAAAAATCGCTGTAGCGGCCGCAATTTAAAAAAATTTTAAAGGAAATTCGGCATATGCCATTGAATTAAAATGAAAGAAAACAGGTTCTGAAAATCAGTGAAATCAATGTATTAGGAGGGGGTTGACCCAAAATTTAAGAATCCCTCTAGTGGCATTAATATTTGTTTATTCGCAATGGCATTCCGCATGTACTATTTAAATAAAACAAAAAAAAAAAAAAGGTTCTAAAAATCAGGGAAATAAGACCATTAAAAGGGGGGTTTACCTGAAATCGAAAATTTAAAAATCGCTCTCGTGGCATTAATGTTTCTGTCTTCACAATGAAACTCCGTATATAGTATTTAAATAAAATTTGAACGTTTCTGAAAAATTAGGGAAATGGGGTCATTAGAAGTGGGGTTTACCTGAAACTCAAAATTAATAATCGCTCTAGCAGCGCCAATATTAATTTTTTTACAATAAAACTCGGCTTATACTATTTAAATCAAATAAAAATATTTTCTGAAAATCGTCAGATTATGGGAGTGGGGGTTACCTGAAAAAAGGGTGGAAGTGAAATTTAAAAATCGCTCTGATGGCCGCAATTTGAATTTTTTTAAGGAAACTACATTAAAATAAAACATAAAATAGTTTCTGAAAATCAGACTGTTAGAAAAGGAGGTGGGTTATCCGAAATTTTAAAATCGCTTTAATGGTAGTAATATTTGTTTTTCCCAACAAAATCCGCATATAACATTTAAACAAAACAATACAAATTGTTTTCGAAACTCAGGGATATTAGACCAATAGAAGTGGGAGTTTACGCGAAACCCAAATTTTGAAAATCGCTCTAGCGATACGAATATTTGTTTTTTCACAACAAAATTCGGTATATGTCATTTAAATTAAATAAGAAAAAAAAAGTTTCCAAAAATTAAGGAAATTGGAGTAAGTAGGGGTATATTTGAAAACCAAGATTTAAAAAGCGCTCTTGCGTTTACTTTTCTCTATATTTTTAAAATAAAAAGACAAATTAATTCAGCATATGAACTTTGTTTATAACGATGCATATGTTTTATATTTAACAAAAGCATCGTCGTGAAGATAGCAAATGTGAAATATTAATCTAATATGTGCTTGAGAATTGTATTTGTATGTAAGAGCGCTCAGTAATAATCTTCAGAAAATGTCTGCGTCACATGTTTTTACTACAGTAACATTTAAATTAAATTTCAAAGCCAATTAAAATCGACGTACTTTCGGAATTTTTTTTTTTTTTTTTTGCTTTGTACATTGTAATTGTTTTCAAATAGTGGCATGTTTTGTTTTTTGAAACATGTGAACATAATCTTAAATACAGAATGTAACTCGAAACTTTCTGTTATTATTATTATTATTATTATTATTATTATTATTATTATTATTATTATTATTATTATCTCTTTTAGTGAATCAAGAGCTCCGTTAGTAAACATAGTAACATTTAAAAATGTTTAAAAATACTCACACATATAGTTTTGTGTACCAGTAATCGTATATTTCGTGTAATTAATAGTATACCATTAATTTTTGTGGTCTGATCTAAATAATAATAATAATAATAATAATAATAATAATAATAGTCATTCTAAAAATGTGGTTTCCCTTTTGTAATATTTATAGGTTGCAAGAATTCTAATTTGTTCTCTTAGTATCACACAGTAATGCCATGACTTATTTCATTTCATTAATTAATAAGGCCTAATTTGGTTTTTATGTTAATTTTTAAAGTTATCAAACTGCTGAGGAATTCGCTTAGTTTACGCAGTTTCTGGCTGCCGGATTTTGTTAAATTTACCTCTGTTAAGTCGTTCATCGATCGAAAGACAGAAAGTTGCTTTTGGAGGCGTAGAGAACGAAACACCTTGGTCGTCAGTAGTAGATAACTGTATCTCGCGGAGGATGACGATGCATGATGTTGCCGCTGGAGAAGGAAGTCCCATGCTGGTCTACCATTACGATAATTTGCCGAACGTGAGCTGGGCAGTACAACACGCTGCCGCATTCCACGATGTTCAACATTTGGTAAAGGGATTCCTACAAAACAGATCATTGTAATGCGGCAATTTTAGCATCCCATGTGCACTTGGGATCTTTTTTAAAACCTTCCAATGCGAGAGTGTTGACCCTGTGACTACTTTGGCGACGAAATCACAGAATCTTAAGGACAGCGTAGTGCAGCGACTGCGAGTTTTACGCACCTCTAATTAAATAACAATAACCTCTTGGTGCGTGTAGGAATGCGAGTTTTGGAAAGTGGAAAAGGAAGGGAACGGCAAATAGCGTGTCATATCTCTCTGGTTATTCTTCTTGTTTCCTGAAGCGTAACCATTGATGGCAGTAAATGCCGTACATTATTTGCGGCAAATTCGTCGGTCATAGCAATGCAAGTCCTAAATTAGGTAACTTCTTACAGTGATCTCAACTCAAGGAGGCAATATCTACCTAAACAAACCAATGCTTTAGACATCTGCTTAGCGTTCGTTAACTGCAAGCAAACTACATATACAGGATTAACCAAAAAACATCTCTAGGTTTTTAGGAGTACAATACATGTTGATCATTAACCCCATCTTTTCATAATTAGCTCAGTGAGAAGAAGATACTGTGAAACGTTTTATTTTATATTTCCAGCGGTGTATTTACTCCATTACTTCCTCTACCAGGTGGCATCAGATTAGCGAATCTCTACACGAATTAAGGAAGGGGGTGAGTGTATCTTGAGTGTCATATTTTTCAATTGAATGACTATGACGCAAATGACCTCGCACTCTATCGAAATCTAATGCAATCTTACAATCCTCTTTTAAAGTTAAGGGACAGCTCTGAAATAAAAAGTTGGCTGCTTGTGTACTTGGTGTCCAGCCGACACACCGCACAGTATATACGAAACGGGACCTGGCTCAGAGAATTCTTGAAGATGGCCAAAGATAGTTAAGTATTGTCCTTTAGATGGCGCTGTAAAGGTTCAGATGCGTAGGTAAGTGTAATCGCTTATGATTATATAAACAAACTAGTGTTAACACTGTCTACAAAATGTATAAAACTGAAATACGATCTGTGATAAAGTACTGCGTTTTGATGGGTTTAACCCCAACAGAAATGCAAAAAGGTTTAAGATTCTTTCCCTTCGTTTTCGACGGTCCCTAATCCTTTGAATGTTAAAGTTTCATTGTACATGGTCTCTAAATACTTTTTTCTAAGGGTGAATTCAAAAGGAATGTTTTGTTTTCAGCATTTTTGTAAAAACTCTGTTAAAACCGAACGAAATTTCAATTGCATTCCATGGAATGTTTGGCAGTGACAAACGCCCTGGTAAAGTCTGCTGAGGATGAAGTAGGTTGTGTCAGGTCAGTTTGTTTGCTTTGCTTTTTCTGCTGAGTTCTTTTCATATGCCCCGCCCCTTGCACATGCTCCCTTTCTTTTGTTGCGAAATCTAAAAAGTGTGCAAGTTTACTTAATTAAAATCCTAAATGTTGTATTGCCTTATTTATATCACAAAGTGTTATTACTTGGTTCGAACAACCAAAGCATGAATGACCCGTAAATGCTTTAACTATCGAAATTTTGTCTCAGTCAAATGTATAAGTATTATATTCAATGAAATATATTTAAACTATTGTTACATACCAGTTTACCACAAATCTCGCAGAATATTATTTTTACATCATAAATGAAGTGTGGAAATTCTGTTAGCCATTGCCGGATCAGCAAAGAGTTTGCATTTTTATCATTTGAGATATTCAACAAATAAACATTCAAACTAACCGAGATATAGCATTGTTGAAATTCTATTTGACAAAATATTTTTCACTCATTGTTGCATTTTCAGGTAGTGTAAAAAAAATACTTTTAATATTGCTTACATGTGAATAAAAGGCGAATACTAACAAGTTGGGCCATTTAGGACATTATCAAACCCTTTTTTCCTAAAGGAACAAAATAGGCACTTGCCCTAAATCTGATGTCTGGAATTCCTTAGCAAAGCACTAGATGGCACTTGAAGCGATGGGTTGACCATCTATCCTGACATCTGTAGATGCTAAATATGACCCTTGAGAATTCAGAACAGGCGTTAGGCCTAATCTTTGCAAGTCGATGGCAATATACCAGCTTTAAGGAAATATCCGCATCGGCTAAGGATTGGGTTACTATCTCTAGTTTATCAATTTGTTGGCCAGTGTAATGTAAAATTACTTTGTTAAATCTCGATCATGGCCGAACAAGAGCTTAAAATGACACAAAACGTTAAAAATAATATAAAATCCAAAAATACAATTATAGGTTTTTAGAAAATGGAGGCTGCGCAGTGACTCCAACAGAAGGAAACAAAATATGACATGTCAGCAAAATGCGGTTCTTCCGAAGTCATTTCCTGCTTCTCCCCCACGTAATATCTGTGGTGCTCGGTAGTGTTTTTAGTTAGAGTTTCATATACATGTGCAGCCGGAATAGAGAACCCAATTGCGTTCTGTGTCGGTCAGTGCAAATGACGTGGCCGGTGTCTACTGATGAATAACAAACGTGGTCATGTTCGAGAGTTGTCATGGAGGGGGCGACGACCCCGAGGACGATGCTTTTGGAGGAAGAAGCGGCGGCCCGCGGTGTGCCGATGTGGCCGAGAAACTGGCGCAACTGTTCGGTTGGCGTCAGACATACAAAGTGGAGAAACTGCAGCGGACGCTGCCAGACTCTGTGGCTCGCAGAAACATCCAACTGCAGCAACAGCACAGATCGCTCAGCTGCAGCAAGGTAAGCTCGCTATTTAACGACATTATTAAACATAGAACGGAGGGAGGTCACTAGATAAGTGTCGAGACACGGAACATTGGCATTGTTGTTGCAGGCAGAACTCTGTTGTGTTATTCATTTTCCTCCGTTTTATGTTTTAAGTCTGAACGTTCTTGTAAGTGCAATGAGATTCAGAGATAGCATTTTCTTGCGATGATTTTGTACAATTTCAAATGTGGCTTAAATGATACACAGTCACTTGAGCGTTTGGGGGCAGCTTTCAGGGACGTTTCTCCTTTGCATGCTACTGTTACGCTGGTTTGGAGAATTAAAGAGGAAGCGGCAGTTTCTTAAAAATGAAGAGAAGAGTAACAGACCAACATCAGACAGGACCCTGGTCTCAAGAATCTCCATTTACATAATAATTAATTCTTTAACATCACCATTCAGTGCATAGCGAGTAATGTCAAGTATTATGGTCATTATTTTAAAATTGTGATTATTAATGTATGTGTGTGTGTCTTTTTGTATAATAAGCGATGTTCAATATAAAGGGTTGCGGTTCTGTAACTTTGTCATAAAGGCAGAAATTAAAAACAAACGGACAGGCCTATCTTCTGTCGCTACTTCAGGCAAGCCCGTATCGCGACATTCAGGAACTTATGACTAGTTTCGCTTCGAAAGAGGCTGCTCTTTTGTTAAAGCTAGCACCCATTTCCCTTTTGCAAATCCTTCATAAAGAGTTTTTGCTGACAGAAAATGTTATAATGCTTTTATTGCAACGAGAAAGATCACTTCGATAGGTAGGGTTCAAAAGAAATGCCTCTGGCGAACACAAGTTTCTTAAAAGAAAACATTAAACATGGAAACTTTAATTTTAGAAAGTAACTGGGGTGAACCAAGACAGCTAATGGGTTTTATTGTCTTTGAGGGAGACAGCGAGTATTATGGAATCAATAGGCTAACTGCGTTTATCAGAGTCAAAGGATGCCGCTTACATATGACCAGTGTATTCTAGTGAAACTTTAGCGTGAGAGCCTTAATGTTAGAAAGTAAAAAATGTAGCGGGAGTGAATTATTTCAACCAATCACGACTCTAAAATTCTAACGAATAAGAAACGAATTTAAAATATAAAGATATCTTCTGGTGATAGCCGATAGGAAGTTAGAATTCCCAAGCATTTGAGGAAATATATTTCGCTGGCGAGGAGTTAAATCATACAACACGATTTTGTATCGAGTATAAGGAAAGAAGTTTACACAGAAAAAGAAGGTAGTTCGAACACATCACACACTACAGTACTCTGCATCACATGTTTACTACCTTCATCGAGTTGCCGCCACACCATTAAGATGGTAAAGTACAAGTCACTTTAAGTAAAGATTGAGGCAGTCCTTTTATCCTTATAATAACGTCTTTACATCGAAATGATCATTGTTATCAGAAAGTGTTACAGTAAAGTTATAAGTGACGGCCTTATCTTCATTCGCGTCAAGTTATTACAGAAGAGTAAAGTTAAAGTTACGTAAATAGTATCATTAGATCTTCCAGTGAATGCAGTGGACTTTACCCTGAGGGAAAATATAAAACCGAACTTCTCATCACGCGAACGGACGCCCAGCAGGTCTTAAAAATCTTCAAGTTTTCAATAAATCAAGACTTCAACTTGAGCCCAGAAGTGTATTATTCAAGTAAAGAATCCTCTACCTTCCCAATTGACTCCAAGTCATTAAAAACAGTCCATAATCACGCTGAGAATCCTATTCTCCGATTTGGAAACTGAGACATAGGAAACAGCGAACTTCAAACTCCGAAGAGAAGAGGCATATCAACATTAGTCATCTAAATTATTTAAAAACAGCCCATAATAACTCTGAGAAAAACCCGATGACCATTCTTCCCGTTCCAAACACTAGTGACTGAGAAAAATATCCCCTCTGTGGAAACAATGGTAAGGGAAGATCCAAGCCTACCCTACAAGATCATTGAGCTGGCATTAGCGATTTGATCGTCGAATGTTTGATTTATCTTCGTATAAAAAGTTTTCATAAAAGCCTAATAATTTGTCTGAAGCAGAGAAGCTCCACAGGGCGGAATGGTGCCAAGAAATGCTGCAAAGATTTAACTGTGCAAAGTCTCGCAGTGTTTCAGATATTGTTATAGATGACGGATCATGGATATATCAGTTTCATCCAGAAACAAAACGCCGGTCCTCCATTTGGGTTTTCACTGATGACCAACCAGCCGTCAAAGTCAAGAGGCCAAGGAATGTGGGATAGAAAATGGTTGCCTCCTTCTTGTCCACAAGTGATCTAAGAGCAACCATTGTGCTCGAAAATCAGAGATTTGTTACTGCAAAATAGTACACAGAAGTTTGCCTTCCGAAAGTGTTTCAGAGAATGAAAGTACGGCGTCCAAAGACAGGACTAAGAAGCACCTTTTTGCGTCATGATAATGCATAGACTCACATCGCTAATGTAACAATGTAAGGAACTGGGGCAAAACTAATGACTCCGTCCATCCTTAGTGCCGACCTGGCACCATGCGGTTTCTTCTTGTTCCCTACTGTGAGAATTGACTTCGAGGTCACCGATTTTCTAGCCCCAAAGAAGCCGTTGCAGCATACAAGGAGGAGATATCTGCAGTACCGGAAATTGAATGGGGTTGATGCTTCCAGAAGTGTCTCCAGAGGATGGAACGCTGCATACAGTGCCAGGGGGAATACTTTGAAAAACTGGGAAAACAAAACGTTTTTATGAGTATTCATTATTATTGCCTCAATATGTATTTTGTGACCCTCTTATATGTTTCGAAATTCTTGCTCTGTTGATAGCTCTGGCACATTCTGAAGCGAATGTCACGAAGGGCTTCCTTCAGTCGAAGTTACAGAGCTTGATAGAACATTTCCCAGCCCCACAATGCGCTGCATATGCTCGAGCATGTTCGTGAAAAACGATGGGTGAGTTCTGTAGAAAGGCTCACTGCCATTTTCTTAAGGCTGCTCGCAGACTGAGATCCGAAAAGGAGCATAATGCTGTCCTGGGGTAGACTTGCCAGACATTCTGTATTTCAGTAGAAAAGACACAGCGAGTTTGTTTCTTGATTGAATTGTGCTTTTTGAAATCGCACAGAACTCGTAAAACGATCTTCTAAATTTCTCATATTTATGGAAATGGGAATCAATCGCTAATGCCAGTAGCCTGTTGTGGAGGTGTGAATCTGGTGGAGATAGCGTAGCATGGGTGAGCCGGAATGTATACGTGCTCTGGTCCGTTGTTTCGAGTTTCTATGTTATTTCCCTCGAGTTGTATATAGATTATTGTTGTTTTACAAAGTTGAATAAAAACTCTATTTCCTTACAATATATGAATGACAAACCGTCGTATATACCAACTGAGTCAGCTGCTCTTATTTTTGTGGAAGACATGCTATCTGCCAAGTCATACGATACGAGATGGGCGATATTCTTGTGCTTGCCTTATAAAGGGTGCCTCCCTCCCTCCCAAAAAGGATTTTTGAATAAACATACATATTTTATCTGTTAACGCTCTAGTGGTCGCAATTTTGTTTGTTTGTTTTTTTTTTCAACGAAACTCTGCATATTGCGATCAATTAACAAATAATTCAATGAGTTCGTTTAAAAATAGATCATTGGGGTTGGGGGTTAACCTAAAGCGAAAATTTAAAAATCACTTTAGCGGCCGCAATTTTTGTTCTTTCTCAAAGAAACTGGGTATATGCTACTGAAATAACTTAATAAAAATAGTTTCTCCAAATAAGCGATTTTTAATTTATTTATTTACGGAAGCTCTTTAACATCTCAGGTCATCAGCGTTCCATTCTATTCAGAGCGTGAAACGGCCAACAAATTTTGCTCAGAGGCCTCGTCTTTCAGGTTTGAGGTTCTTTTTCGTGCGACACGGGACCCATGGCTTTACTTCCCTTCCGAAGGAAGCCATACTTAAGATTATTACGCCCTGAAAATCTATCAGTCCTGGCCGGGTTTGAACCCGCGACCTTGGGTTTCGAAGGCAAGTATGGTTACCACTACACCACCAGGACCGACATAGGATACTAAGGCAACACAATGTTGTACATATACATTTATAAAACAAGAAAAAGAAAACAAAATGTCATTCTAGTTTTGAGCCCAGGAGCTTACGCATAAGAACAATGTCTTCTAAACAGCTCGGCCACCGCTACTCTATCCTAATCTTCTCTTTCCAGATGCTTATGATTGTCACCATTCTTTTTACAGGAAAGCGCCCGCTGTAGTGTGCAATCACTGCATGCGCTCGTGAATCCAGCTTTTTACGGCACATAAAACTGCCTCAAGCCTGAAAAAAAAGAGGCCTCTGAGGAAAAGTTGTACGTTGTTTCACGCTCTAAATTGAATGGGACGCGGGTGTTAAAGAGCGTTAGTAAATAAACAAACAATGGCGGGGCATGAAAATCGTATTGGAATATGTCCACGTCACTAACAGCTTAGTCGAAGGTTGTCTTAAAATGACATCACAGCGAGCGAAGTGCTTCGCTCAAGGTACTTGGGAAGTCAACAGAAACGCCATTACGTAAGCTGCGCAGAATCAACAATCGTAGCAGTTTTAGTAATGATATTTTGATGTACATAGATTTTTTCCCCCTGCGCGAAAGTAAGGTAACCTTCATAATAACACAAGTTATTTATTATTTGTCTTTTAAATTAAGCAGGAAATTAAATTTTCTAGCTTTAATAGTTACAAGACTGCTATATCAGGTGAAAGTTGTTCTTGTAAGGCTTCAGGAAATGAGAAAAACAAGCTTCAAGTTATTATTGAGAAACGCTTAACAGCAATATGGCTAACGTATTTGCAGATCAGCTTCAAAACACGCGCTCTGGAGAAATGACCCATCAAATACACAGTTATTCCTTCCTTTCTCTCCTTTTTACCTTCTTTCTTTTTCTATCTTCCCTTTTTCCGTCCCGTTATTCCTTTCTCACTTTTATAATCAATCTCTCCTTTTATTGTTAAATTAATGACTTATGTACCACTCTGCAATTAAAAAGAACGTAAATGGCCCGAATTGTGTTATATTGTGTTCGATGTTCCTGTTTTACATATATACACATAGTTCGCGATTTTTATAACACTTTAAGAGGCAATTTAATTTTCGTGATTACTAACTAGCATATACAACCTCGGCCAAAAAAAAAAAAATGACAATTAAAAAGAGTTAGTCATCTCTTGAACACAAAATTCTTCCAAGTCCTATCAATACAGCGCGCGCTTCACAAGGTATCCAGCAAAGTTGTGTAGCCACTAGCAGTTGTATTATGAGACGGCATGCACCAAAGACGCTGGCTAATGTGTGTTCCGTTAGCTCTGTGGCAGAGTGTGCAGTTATGCTGTGGCTAAGAGCGCAGGTTTGTCTCCAGGCATGAAGCACTTCTTTTTTTTAATAAACCTTTGTAACATATTCGGACAAATAGTTTCGCAATATTGTTTTCCAATATTACTATATATATTTCCTTCACTATTAGGTCTATGTAAATGTAATATGCTGCTCATGCACGAAGGACAAAAGATGGCTTATGGGCTCATATTCAAGAAGCCTGGGATGTTGTAGCGACTCGTCCACACTACTGTAGCAATCTGACATCATCTATGCCCTGGAGATTGAGGGCAGTTATACTGCTGAGGGTTCAATATCCGATATTAATTTGTTTATTTCTGTCTTTTCACTTTGGCATATAACTGTTTCAGTTCATGTATTTATTTAGTTATTTGTAAAGAATACGTTAGTTTTTGTGTGTGAATAGGTAAATGTCGATAAATTGGGTGAATTTTTTACTATCTTCAGTGCCCAAAAAATTATAAGCAAGAGGGGGATTCGGTAAGATAATTGCCATTCTTTTAGTACTTATAGTATAATCAATAAAGTGATTTGGGTTATCTGAAAACAAACACTAATTTTATTACAAGCAGAACCGCTAGGAGTTCTAAATTAAATAGAATGCAACTGAACATTTTTATAATAATTACGATGTGCTACTATTTTTGTATCAAATAAGTCATATTTCGTGTTGTTGAAAACTTCTTTTGGCAGGCAGTGAGATAATCGAATCGAAGCAGAGGTGAGAATACGTTGTTTTTAGTTTTGTTTCAAGAAAGAATTAAATTATTGAAAACAAATGAACATTATAACAGTTCATAGTATTTTTTTTTTATTTTAACAGTAAATGTAAAGTTAATTTATAGTTTTGCATTTTTACTTATCATTTAATTTAAATCATGTTATTTAATGTTTTCATTGGAATGCTTTATTGTACAACTGTTGTAATTAATATAGGATGTTTTCTTGGGATTGGCGTGACTCGTGTTTACTGATGCTCACGATTTTCACAGCAAGCCCTGCGTCTTTTATCCCTTTCTTCCCTTGTGAAGTATTTTATAAACAATTATTGGTAATTTTGCAGTTATAAATAGTCTTTGACGTACATCGATGTTTGAATTATAAACTAACCATTTAGAGTCTGATATTTTATGATTGGCACCTTGCGCCAGCTTATTGAAAGGTGGATTATATTCAGTTCGTTAGGTTGGCTGTCCTTCATTGTTGAACTCCTCTTTGAAATGATGCACCAAGCAATTTGCTGCTTCTCCACCTCAAAAGCCACAACATAAATAAATTTCCTTCGAAGCCCTTCGGGGGCATCTTCATCCCGAAGTTTAATTATTTTTTTTCAATTTCTGAATTTGACAATGCAAGTACGCGGGTTAGGATTTGGTTGCAATATGCGTTAAGTGGGTCAATTCTTCTGTTATAATCATTGTATAGTTTTTCTTGAATTAGCTTTGCAATCACATTCCACTTTGCAACACCTTCTTTATAATTTTCACCGTTCTTTTTCTTCTTATTATAACCCAGTTCTCTAATATACTTGCAAATCTTTTATCGCTCGTTGTTTTTTCAATCTCGTAATTTTTACAGCCAAAAATCTGAAAGTGTATTCTGTAACGCTTCTTTAATATTTTGAATTCACAGATACTCCCCATTTTTACGAACAATCAATACTGAACAGGAAAGTGCAGGTTTCTTAGGTCCCTAATGAAATCCAAGCAGAGACTATAGGATTAAAAAAGTAGGAGAAAATTTTCAGTTATTAGTTTTTGGGGCACATGTTTTAAGTTCCATTCTCATTTGTGAATAAGGGTTCGATGAGACCGTACGTTGGCTTAAAGGCGCTCGCGTGCAACTATCATTGATGTCCTGTTGGTACATTGAAAAAATAGCTAACAGCAAATTTTCTTTCTTATGGCGGTCGTTGCCACATCACGCAAGACGCTTGACAAACAAAAGCCTGTCTCCATTGTGGACAACGCCCTTTTGCTTTTTCAACACTCATTTAGCTTTTGGATTGTTTCAATGGCAAATGCAACATTCTGTTTCGCTAGGCGGTGCTTACGTCACCAACTGGCTGCATCATACCGGAAAATGCCCCCGGATTACACTCTTACAAAGGAAGTCGCACTTAAGCGGGTCCTTTCGGCTGTGCATTCAGAGAGTTCCAACAATTAGGCGCGAGAGCTGTTTTGGCATTAAACCCACATAAAAGCGACACCATCAACCTTTTGCCTTAAGAAAGTACAAAAAGGGTGTGACTTTTGAAAATGCAAATAATTCTAAAGATACGTATGGGTTTGTTATGCTAAATAAGGTGGGAAGAATATTTATTTATATACACAGTGTCACATTCGCTTTATTTACATGGCAATAGTTATGTTCTGGGAACTTTCAATTTATACAGGGTTAGTTAAAAGTCCCACAACACCTAAATATTGTTTGAAGCAGGTGATTCAGTGACATGAAACTCGGTGTGTGAGGATAACTTGTGCTGAGAATTTAAAAATAATATTAGCGACTTTTAGAAAATTATGGAGGAATGTAACTATTGCAGTTTTTTTTTTTTTTGTTTGTTTAATTTTTAACGTCTGCAATACTTACACCTTGATATCTGGTACCGATATCAGAGCGTATTATTGCAGTTTTTTTATTATTTTATTTTACTTTTTATATCCATTAATTAATTAAATGTACAGATCTACCCTACTAAATAACTAGAGTAACTAAAACTGCAACAATAATTTTACGAAACTACAGTACTACAACAACTTTAACAAGATAGTACAACTACTGGTTACCAGTAGTGATTTAAATTTAACTATACACAACATTGTACAATATAATGTGTGTATTATAAATATTTAATTGTATATCAAAATGTTCGAAATTGAATTTTATAATCTTCAGTGTGCAATGCATTCTTCTTCACAGCTGCTGGTCTGAAGCTTCAGCTGGAATTTTGGTAGTTTTAGGTTAAGGTTAAAAGGTTACTATGCTATTTTTTTCATTTTCTTTGTAATGTATATTTCTTCCTGTGTGCTCTTCTTTTGGTTCCTTCTTAGTGTCTTTCATTAGTAATTGCTACTTTATCATTTGCACTTAGATGTTCTCCTTCAACTCGTTTCGTGTCGTACTTCTTCGCTTCTTCCTGCGTACCAATGTCTGCCAGTTGGCTGTTATTTCTTCTTTCTACTCAGTTTCCATGTTGCTAATCGCTTCTATCATTACGTTTGGAGTTGCATTCATTTCTTCGTCTCTTTGTGATCTTCTTAATGGAATACTTTTTGACCTACCTGCTGTTGTTTTTCTTCACTGTTGTACTTTCTTGTGTTTCTATAATTTTCCTCGGATATTTTTGTAAATTTGAAACTCTTCTTGTTGGTTTTCTTATTATGTTTTTTTATTTTTGCTTGGCAATAGTCTTCTTTCCTCACCGACCTCCTGTGTGAAATTGAGACACCCAAATAATGCATGCTCCGGTGTATCTTCTATTTTGCAACTGTCACAATTGCTACTCGGTTGTAATTTCATTCTTTCAAGATAAAGGTAAGGGCCGTGTCCCGTAATGAAGTGTACTAAACTTTTGGCAGGTTGAATGTGTTTGGATTTTATTCTTTCTTTTATTGATGGAAATTTTGTGTGGATTCTTTTTCTCTCGTGTATCCTGTCCCACTCCTCTTGCCATTCCTGCATTAAAGTTTCTTGTATTTGACTTTTATCAGTACAGTTTTTACCTATTATGTCTCTTATGTTTTTTTTGTGGTCGGTTTTGGTGGTGTAGTGGTAACCATACTTGCCTTCTAAACCCAAGATCGCGGGTTCAAACCCGGCCAGGACCGATGGAGTTTTTCGGGCGTAAACATCCTAATTGTAGCTTCCTTCGGAAGGGAAGTAGGTAAAGCCTTGGGTTTCGTGTCGTGCATTTAAGGCACGAAAAAAGAACCTCAAGCCTGAAAAAAGAGGCCTCTAAGCAAAATTTATTGGCCATTTCACGCCCTGGATTGAATGGAACGCTGACTACCTGAAATGTTAAAGAGCCTCCGTAAATAAATAAAACTCTTATATTTTGATAATTCTGTTTTTTAGCCAATAATTCGCTGCCCTTTGTATAACCTGAAAATTGTGACCAATGTTACTAGGAGTCCCAGTGTTGGAGTTGTTGACATTGCTCCTCCAATGTTAATATCGGTGCAAAAATACTCGAGTTATATAAACGGATAGCCTCAATTGGTAATTTAAATTGTCTTTCACCTATATTTGCTATTTTGAACACATATTCTCTGCCTTGTTCCTCATGCCTTCGATGTGTTTTTTGAAATTAATGTTTTTATCTAATTGCATTCCTAGATATTTTGTATTTTCTAATATCTCTACACTTTTACCATTTATTTTTATTGATGGACCCCTCTATTTTCTTTTTAAAAATGTATATGAAGATTTCGCTGGGGCTATTTACAATACTGTATATTAAGTTCGCTTTGTTTTCTAATTCCTAAGCGCTTTTCCCTTCAACGATGATAAGGTCATCTATGCAATTACCTCTTTTTGTTTTCATTTTTTTGTAATTTCTCCAGTAGGCTTTCCCCATAATATGGAGCTTAATACTGATCCTTGTGGACTTCCCTTAGTGATTTCTATTGTTACTTTTCTACTGATGCCAATTATATGTACCCTTCGTTATGACAGTAATCTTAAGTATTATATAGGCATTTAAGAAAGTTTCTCTCTCTCAAAATTTTCAAAATCGAACCAGAGAATATCGAACGCTCCAGCAGTATACAAAAATATGGCGGCTGCGTATTTCTGTGTTGTGTTTTTACACTAATCAATGCTGCATTAATAGCGTCTTCCGTTTATTTTCTTTCCCTAAACTCATATTGTTTCGTATTCTTTCCTTTCATAAGTTTGAATTCGTGAATTCTTTTAGCTATTAAATGTTCTTGTATTTTTCCTAGAGCGTTTAATAAGCAAATTAGTCTACATCTTTAGTTTGCGTGATGTCTTTATCTTCTCCTTTTTTCAGAATTATGATTAGAGTTTCATCTGGTGGGAGAAGTTTTTGTAATAAGAGACTGATTGATTTGAACCATCTCCTCTGTTCAGGGTGGACAAAGCTTCTGAATCTTTCAGTTTCTGCATGGCCATTTATACGGGGCTCCCCAAATGTTTTTGGATACATTTTCCTCTACAAATATTCTAACTTTTCTTACTTTGCTCCTTAATTTTTGTAAATTTTCATTGCAAGAAGACATACCTATACTTTTTAATCTTGGAATAGATTTCGAATTGATGTGGCTAGTTCTAATGCTTTTGTTTTATCTATATTATACATCTGTGGCATATCTGATAGTTGAAATTCCTTTTCTATTTTTCCTAGTTTGCAAGTTGGTGGATTGTGGGGAACATTTTCTACTTTCAGTTGTATTTCAGTAATTCTAATAATTCTCTTTCATCGTTACGTTTGCTGTTCCACCAAGGAGAATGAGCGTTACAGTCTGCCATATAGCTGATTGGTAATATAATTTTATATTCTACTTCTTTTAATTTATTTATCTACATGCTGTCGTAAAGTGATAATATTAGTTAACAAAAATCCAAGTTTTATCTAAATATGCCAGTTTAATGCACTTTGTATGCGTTTCGCACAGTTGTGTGATTTTTACGACCTGAATTTTAGGTTTTATGACAATAATTGCTGTCATGCAATTTACTTTTTCTGCAGTTACTTTCACAGTTGCAGACATATGTGCTGGTCTCCCATTTTAGCAATATGGCGCTTTGAATGCGTAGGATATCTAATTTTAATTCCTCTATCAATCTTCTTAATTCTATCATAATCAACTTTCTCCTTTGAGCATTAATTTTTCCCACTGTTATTAGACCTTTATCTTCCATTAGTAATATATATATATATATATATATATATATATATATATATATACATACACAATCCACGCTCTATGTATATGTAACTGGTTGATTCTTTTGAGACTGGCCATATGCCTGCTGTGCAAACTTCTGCAAATGGCAGATGACTGCCTGGCCGATACAGAACGGTATTAATCTGCATTAATTATGTTATCTTTGTGGTTACAGTGAGGTTTGATATATCGTTCTTGTTAGATTTGATATACCAGCTATCGTGTTTGTTCATTTCTTCAAAACTGTTACTCTTTTCTGTATTACTATTCTGTGCCTTTTTATGTGTATAGTCATTTTTAATATTTGTTTTGTTCATTATGGATGGTATTACTATTGTAGTGTTACCCACCAACTTTTGTTTGAAACTGTTTTTCAAATCACCATCAATCCAACTTTCTAAGCACCAAAATTGTGTGTATATCTGCCTGTGTCTGATAATGCTGTAACGATTTTTTCTCATCGAAACTCGGCATATAACAACCAATTAACAAACGATTCATCGGATTCGTTTACCAGCAAAATTGGAGCATTGGGGATGGAGGTCAACGTAAATAGAAAGTTTAAAAAACGCTTTAGTTGCCGCAGTTTTTGTTTTTCTCAACGAAACGCGATATATGCCACTGAAATAAGAAAAATAGTTTTTGAAAATCAGCAAAATCGGACCATTAGAAATGGGGGTGTACTGAAAACGAAGTTTTGTAATCGTCGAGGATGTCGATTAAGATGACTTTGGGGGAGATGTGGCATTCGCGCGCATTGGTATTATTAGCTGTAATAATTGGATATTCCCGCCAAACGATAAACACGGTGTCATTTGAGTATGTGGGAATAGTCTGCACATGCGCATGGACGAATAATTGGACTTGACCATACAGACCGTCCTGTGGCTTCATTCCGAAAGACAGCGGAAACAGCCGACTTCCAGAGAAGCTAGAGCCATGCACAAATATTAAGCGGTAGTGTATGTACTGTACCAACCTTGATATTAAATGTTATATACTTAAGTGCAATTGGAAACATTAAGCTAACAATAACACGCAAGTAAAATAATTCTTTAAGAAAAGCCTGAAAGTTATGTTTATTTTTATTTTATTTATTAAATGCACATGTATATGTTCAGTTAGCGTTACTTGTTCTCTGCTCTAGCGCTCTGTAATAACCTTCACAGATCCAACTTGCTGAGGAATTCTCTTAGTTTAAGAGGATCTGCGTGAAGGACTTGTTTCTACTCCTACTCTCATATTTTAACACCGCTATTATTTTTATGAGACATTCCAATAAATCTGCAGAAGATACACACAAAATGTTAAGTCAGCAAGGGCCGTTTCCAATGTTGACGCATAATTTTATTGGCAATGTGTCACCGCACTAGGATCAAGACTTTTAATGATGTGGAACTGAACCACGAGATGGTTCATCCCAGTGCTCTTGACGTGAGAGGGTAGCTTAGGTCTGCACAGAATACCGGGATGCGCGATGCTGTTCCCAGACTTCCTTAGAAGTAACCGAGTCATCGAGCAACACCGAGGTCGTTAAGGCGCGGACTCGTGAGCGGGAGGTGTAAGTTAGAATCCCCCAGGACCGGCCTCCCTGACTGAGTTTTTTTTTTCCTCCCAGCTTTTCCCCAGTCTTCATAAATGGCAAATGCCGGGTAGGTACCCCAACTTAGGCCTGGAAGTTTCCTTCTGATTTTGCCACATTGTCCGCTGTGTATCTGAGAAAGTCCTTTGATAATAAAAATGCTCTTCATTAACTCCAATCCAGCAGATTTATTCAGGCGAGGAATCGTTTTGTTGATTTGTTTTATTTACGGACGGTCTTTAACATCTCAGGTCATCAGCGTCCCATTCAATTCAGGGGGTGAAACGGTCGACAAATTTTCCTCAAAGGCCATTTCTTTCAGGCTTGAGGTTCTTTATTGTGCCGTAAATGTACATGGCACCCACGGCTTTACTTCCCTTCCGAAGGAGGTCATACTTAGGATTTTTACGCCCGAAAAAATCCATCGGTCCTGGCCGGGTCTGAACCTGCGATCTTGGGTTTAGAAGGCAAGTATGGCTACCACTACACCACCAGGACCGACAGAGAAGAATTGAAGAACTGCCTCAAGCATTAATGGAGAATAATAGATATAAAAAAAATTGCCACATCGAACTTCAGGATGAACCCAAAAGAGCTATATTGATTTTAATTGTGGTTTGAATAGTTTACTCATAAAAATGTGCATAATCTTGAGCCGTTACATGACGTCCTTTTATTTTAGTTTCACTTTAGAGTGGGGTGGTGACTGACTTTAGATACACTCTGTATGTCCTGGAGCCAAACATGGAAGTCCTTAGCGTGCCTTATGCAGTGGCAGTCCGTTCCCTATTCTATACTATCACGCTCGTGCTTACGTGAGCGGAAATGACATAAACGTTGTGCTACCAAGGACTCCATCGTGTAAGACCATAAGAAGTAAAACCGTGCAAGTGACAATTAATCTATTGATTGTATGTAACGATCACAGCATAACAGTCAGAAATAGAGTTGCACGGTCTTAGTTCTGTCGTGTCAGTAGATTGGCAAGCCTGATTCTCGTAATGGCGTTGTTTAAACTTCCAAGCAGATGCAAGTGCATTTCTTTGTTTGCAGCTATTTCAAGTGATCGGTGTAACGCTTTTCGTAGAAATGGATGAAAACGATTATCGTGCGGTGATGAAACATTTTTATTTAAAGTTTATCGGCACCGGCACTCAACCATTTATTACTGGATAAATGCATTTAAACGTGGCCGTACGAACACTGCAGATGCTGCACTTTCCGAACATCCAATTGAGATTTCTTCTGACATGATAGAAGAGGTCGCATTTAGATTCGCGAAAGTTCTGGCACGGTGTGCATCTCATATGAAGAAGCGGGGTGCGCGTTGGGTGTTGCATTTGTTGACCTCAGATCAAACACGCTGGACAAGTTGCAGCATAGTCCAAACGACTTTTGGCTGGTTTTGTAACTAAATGAAACACTACATCTGAAGACAAAACAGTGGGTTGGCGAAGGTAAACGTGCACCGAATAAAGCTAAAATCATTTTATTGGCGGGAACATTGGTGACAGCCATTTTTTGGGACTCGCAGAATGTTATCATAATTGACCATTTGGAAAAGTGTAAAAACAGTAACTGACTGTTATTACGCAACGTTATTGGACAGTTTGCTTAGTGAGTTGAAGCAAATGCAGCCATGACTGGTGCGCAAAAAAGTACTCCTACAGCAGGCCAATGCGCCGTCGGCCGTTGCGATAGCAAAAGTGCACGAGCTGGCTTCGAAATAGTTCCCCACCCAACCTAATCTCCAATTTTGGTCCTTGTGACTTTTTATTTCTTTCCTAACCACAAAAATTGACTTGGTGGAAAGAAATTTTCTTGAATGAAGAAGTCATCTGTGCTGTAAACGAGTACTCTGCATAGTTTCAAATACACTCAGCGGCAGAAAAAGCAAAACGGCCAGTTTTCTGAGGGAGTAAAATAATTGGAATCTGGCTGGACTGAATGTATCGAATTCTAAGGAGATTACACTCAGAAATAAATTTTTGTTTTTATAAAAAATTAACGTTTTAACTAGATTTATCAATCCACCCTTGTGTTTGATATCATTTGAAGATTGACGAGAGGCAAGACACTTTGAAAGATTATCCTCGCTGTGGTTGACCTCGGGAAGCTGTGAACGAGAGAGCAATTGGAGGAAAATCATTATGTCACAATTGAAATGCTAAGCACGGAAATTTGGTAAAGTGCGGGATAAACCTTAATAACCTCACACCATCCCCTCGAACTCCGAGTAGGTGCCTGTCGCTTTTGTCTGAAAAGCAACACACTATCAGTGTTGCCACTGTATTTTTGACACCAAAGAAACTATGAATATTTCCTGCTTATCATGGTATTAAGAATAAGCAAACCAACTATTTACGGTCACTTAACCATGTGCATACTGAGAGAGATTGCAGAGACGTGACGATGTTGTTTTCCCAGCGAATTTACATTCCTCATGCGTATCATGTCAACGTAAAAGCAATTGAATGCTGATGTCAATTGGTGGACACTGGTTTAGGTTTTGGTGGAAGCGTTCTTTGCACATTTTTTCTTCTTGTTCTTTAGGGAAAAGTCCCAATTTTTTTTTTTTTTTTTTTATGATTTTTGGACCTTCAAATGTTGCTGGAGTATGGTTTCAATACTGCCAACATATAGTGGCCTATAATCTCAGAAAAAAGTCATTCAAGGCTCCAACGTGATCTCGGACAAATTGAAGAGGCTTCCTTGATTGAAATTTGCTTCTCTGTAGTTAACGTTGCATACTGCGCAGCCTCTGCTGCTGTCAAACCATCTCTCAAAACTTGCTGTGTCTAACCGATGTGCACTCTGATGCAGGAAGTTCACAGCTTATTGCGCAGTCAACAAGATTCTAACCCCTCGAAACTATAGTGAATACTGCGCGAAAAGATGTTTTGTTAAAAAATCGCAGTAATATTGGCTTGGTTGCACAAGACACTCGGTAATACTGCAAAAGGCATGAGAGGGTGATTCTTAGAAATGAACATTTGTATATTTTTGTCCGTGAATAAGCACAGAAGCAATGAACATAACTGCATACGATACCCCAAAAACAATATTTACATAGAGAAATTGTTCTTTAACACTAGCCCTATGTAGGACATAAGTTGGAAATTAAAAGTTCTGGTCACAGCAGGGTCGAACCACGACTCTTCGTACTTCTACCCCTATATAGTTGATGATTAAACTGAAAGCCTGGCTAATATGTACTCGTTGCATTGCGGGTTGTCTCTTAAGGAATAAATCTCTCATAGTAGAAATATCCTTTGGAAGTTTTCTTGGGTATATAGAATCAGATGAGAGAGGTTCGTGATAGCCTGCTTGGAGAAACGCATAGTTGCTCAGTTGGTTAGAGCATCAGCACATAAGGCTGAAGATACGTGGTTTGAGTCCCAGCCGTGAACCGAATTTTTCAAATCTGATTATTAGTTTTCAACGATATTGTTGTCTGTATTTTTACATGTTCGAATAATGCTGATTTAGAGCTGTTCAAAAAGTATCTACACCAGATACTTCTATACACATTAAGAACATTACAAAAAAGTACCAAAAATAAGACGCTGCCTCTATTTGCTATAAAATATAAAATAGACTGTTCTTTGTTTATATCCATGGAAACATGTTTATTGATATCTACAGAAAAAATTATTCAAATCCGATACGGCAGTAACAAAATTTGCCTGCAGTTTTTCTTGTGATTGTCCCCACAGAGCCATATTAAACTCAAATCGCTATTCAAGAGTCAATAGATACATTCCAATATCAGTCATGAACTTCTCACAGTAATGAAATAGCTTCTTAGTAGCTATTTTGCTTTCATGAACTGTCTTATCGATTACATAAAAAATAAACATTCAAACTTTTGAACATTTACGATGAGGTACTTAACAATTTTAACATGCAAATTTGTTTAAAGTCAGTCTTGTTTTCTTGCAGTGCTAAAAATTTAGTAAAATAAATTAACTAACTTGTTTATTACTGTAATTAGAAGCTTTATTCAAAATAAAAACATATGATTTTCAAAAGTGAGTTACTTTTAGTGTTAGGCAACTTTTGTGTCAATATATGAGAATGGAAAAATGCCTAACTTCGGACGCCAGCTAAACTTCTGATAGACTGGGGCTTTGTTAGTAGTAGTGTAGAACTGTAGAGGAAACGGCATGGCATAAACAATAAACATTAAATGAGAGTATACGAAATTGCTCCGAGAAGACAGCGCGCTGCTGAAGGTTCTAAATGATATGGGTCAATAAGTTTGTCAAAGTAGGAGCAAGTCGTGAAATTCCCTTGCGACCATGCAAGTGTTCTGAGCTGGCACGCTATCTGCCAAGTCTGTGATAAGATAAGCGAAAGGTCATAAGCTAATATACAGCTTTCGAGTGGGTGGTAGTCGAAATGTTAGGACCATATAAACACATTATTTTATTAGAATCATTATGAAGAATTAGAGAAACAGTCGAAAGCTACTGTGTTGCCGGCCACTAATAACTCCAATGACTAGTAAAATATGTAATATAGACAGTAAAACCGGATGTTCAGACATTAAGGAAGGTAGAAAAAGAAAATATGTTATATAGACAGTAAAACCGGAAATTCGAACTTAAAGAAAGGTAGAAAAGAAAATATGTTATATAGATAGTAAAATCGGAAGTTCAGGCATTAAGAAAGGTTGAAAAATAAAATATGTTATTTAGACAATGAAACCGAATGTTATAGAAAAAGAAAGTATATAATATGGACAGAAAACCGATTTTCAGTTATTAAGAAAGACATTAAAAAGAAAATGTGTTATATAGAAAGTAAAATACATTAACGGGTGTTCAGGTATTGAGTAAGGTAGAGAAAGAAATTGTTATGTAGGTACTAAAATACTTAACGGATATTCAGGTATGAAGAAGGATAGAAAAAAAAATAGTAAAAATACATTAGATCTACTGATGTTAAAGCATTAAAATACTTTACCGGACATTTAAACATAAGAAGGTAGTAAAAACCACGTAAAATTTGTAAAATAGGCAATAAAAAGACATTACGTCGTATTATTGTTAACTAAAAAGTAATTGTAACGCAATGAAAATCATTGTTTAAATTTATTAGTTGTATGCAATTTATTTTTTGAATAACAAAAAACAATTTAAATAATTGTTCCTATATTTTTTCAACGCCAGTAAAAAAAAAAAAAAAAAAAAAATCACATTGAATATTTTCGCCTGTCAGATAATTCAGTTTTTAGAACATTTACTAGAAACTGACTTTTTCCTCAGTATTCTTTTTATTAAGAATGCGCAGATTGTAGAAGAAGAAAGTAATCCCTTGTTGAGTCTGACAAAGGATACCCCCGGATATTCGTGAGGTTCTGGGTTCAAATCCTTTGGGTCCGAAATCCTGACTTTGTTTTGTTTTTTTTCTCCTTGGTTTTCCGCGGTCGCTTTCGTTACCCCAAAAATGCTGGTAGTTGTTTTCTTTCCACGAATTTTCCACTCTTAAATATATAATTCATTCCGTTGGCTCCAAAACAGGATCGTGGACCCGGTACGATGATGACTTCCGCTTTGTCAAGGTTTCTGAGGGGCTGCATCGGCGATGGGGTCTTCTAACTGGAAACATGTTAGGACCTCGCCGCCTGGTGTCTCCCTCATCTCATCCGTTTCTCCCAGAAGTGTCCCCACTGGGGGAGTAGGCACAAACGGCCAGTCGTAAGCAAATAACCTCCTCTGCCGTAATCAATCCAGCAATCCAATCCGTGTACGTATGCGTAAAAATATACGCTAGTCTGTTTTCATTACTGACGAGGTGTTTAAAGTGTCAGGTCATCGGAACCGTGTCGGGCTGTGATTAAGTCAATAATGCAAACTGAGATCGGCAGCTGACAGACGAATGCCGCTGTTCCACAATGAAAACGAGACTGCAATAGCGACCTACTTACCTTATGAAATTCTTTCTAGATGAGATGAACACAACGTAACTTTATAATAAAATATTACTCCGCATTTGCCTCTCTACCCCTCCTCTTTGTTGCTATTGACTCTAGACAGAAACGCTTGTAAATTCGGGATTTTTCATAAAAAACTAGTTTTTGACAGAAATGCAAGCCAAAATATCTTATACACCGTGCAATCAGTTTTATTTCCCTCCAGAGTGTTTGCCTATGCGCGACCGCGTCGCTCGTTAGGCGGGCAGCCGGGTCTCGGTGATTAGCAGCAGAATAAAACAAACCAACCATACAACAATACACAAAGCAATTTAAGAGGCCCATTACTTACCAAATTATCAAAGGAGGTGTTGAAACTGTTCGCCTTCATTCTCCACACATTTTTGGCATCTCTTTAGGAAATTATTCATCACTCGCTGTAGTTTATTTTGAGAAATTCGGACTATTTCCTGACGAAAATTATCTTTGAGTTCTTGTATGGTGCGGTCTTGTCTTCGGAATTTTTTAATTTACCCCAGAGGTAATAATCGCAGGCTGTTAAATTGGGGGACCGAGGGGGTCACAAAGCCCTACAATTTTGTGGATACAATGTTGAATAGCTCTCATGAAATTATTCGGAGTGTGAGCAGTAGCAGACTTCTGTTGGGGGAGGGGGGGAGTCATATCACGCTTCCTGCCAGTTAATTCTCTGAAGAAGAAGAAGAAGAAGAAGAAGAAGAAGAAGAAGAAGAAGAAGAAGAAGAAAAAAAAAGGTTAGAGTGATTTTCACATATGTAATAGAATCAAATGTATGCTAAAAAAATTAATTGGTCCTATGATTCTTTCACCACTGAGGTAACACATATGAATCTTACACAAAGACACGATATACCGTTGTAAACAAACGGCATAATACACTTTATGTTTACTGTCGAATTAAGAAACGAACAACACAACTTACACCTGGGAACAGTTGCGCTAGCAAGGACAACAAATAAGCAAGGCAGGCATGCTACCCCCTCCATGGCGCGGCAAAAGAGTGGCGACTCGCTCGTACGAAAAACCCACGCCGCGGAGGAAAGCATCGCTGATCGCACTGTGCAATAAAATGATTACTTCATGCTCTAATTAACAAAAAGAAATAACGTGTATACATGTTCGAGCATATAAAATTTAATAATGGTACTACTTCGTGAGCTAATTTGGGAGTAAAGAGACTGGTCAGCAATCAAAATTATTTCAGCCACATGCTTCTATTGGCACCCACTATAAACTTACGAGAACGGGCCAAACCTACAGAATATTTCCTTTATAAAACCAAACCGTCGCAAAACATTTTTTATAACCGCTGCCTTGGAGCAATAATTAAAAAAAAAATGCTTTTCCAATAATTAAATAGAGCTTTTCCTTCCAGTTAAGAACTAAACTACAATAGATAAAAAACAATGCAATAGTAACAGAATAATTACAAAAATGGCAAAAATAGGCTGCAAGAAAAAGCAAAACAGCCACCATGAATATAATTTCTGAAGGTCACCAATAAAAAACGACGTTTTGCCCAAAAATCCTGGCTCTACTCAGTGCATGAAATGGTTGCAAAACTTCTTGAATACCTTACGGATAGGAAATAGTAATAACGAGTTTTCCCATGACCATGTAGAACTCCTGCTCTTCCAATTTAAACGTTTCTCACACTATCATCGCGATAATATTCAGCTGACTAGTATAATACAACAAGGCAGGACATATATTAACCAAATTCTCACCATTTTCCTTTCAACTAAAGTAATATATTGCCTAGAACCTTCCTCCAGATAATTTAGATTGTAAACTGCAATGCAAAGCATGGATGTCACAAATGAGCGGAATGGTAAACGTTACGTTTTGAGCAACATTTCACCAAGGTCATCTCTTAATTATTATTGACTTATAACGGATGAAATTGTTGGACAAACCTTTCCCTACAGGTGCATCAGGGGATGAGATGAAATTGGAGGGTGGAGAGCTTAAAGCGACCAGGAGAAACTACGCGGGGAGGGGGGTACATGGTCAGGATGGCCGACTGCGTTACCTCCACCCCGCCGGTTAATACGGCAGCAGGCTCTGTCAAACTGTGCAGTAGCGAGGAATTCGAATGTGAACTTCTAGAGGCGGGTGCACGTGTATCTGTGAGCTGCACAATGACAGGTGTAGGGCCCTCTTAGCTCCGTATCTGGCGGTTTGAGACCTCGGACATATATTTTAACACCCGTTGTTCACTGCTAAGGCATTACAGGCTGTGGACACTGATCATACATGAGTTGAACTGATCAATTGGGAAGGAGATGTTCTATTCTAAGTGTAGGGTACTACCTGGCATTTGTCATTCATGAGAAATGAGGAAATTCAGAAAAAATTAATATGTCAGGGAGGACGGCACTGGCAGGAATCGAATCCCAGGCCTCCCTTTCACGAGTCCACGCTTTAAGGCCTCCGTGTTGGTACAAATTGAAGTGATATTACATAAGGCACATATATATGTGGCACCCATGTGGTAATTAAATGGCTTTTTAAATATGATTGCAGTTACCACGCCCACTTATGTGTCCATTTAAACAGCATCTCTTTGAAAACACTACCAATATATATTTCCTTTTTACAGCTTTTTTATTCTGGTGCTTTTTCTCTCGTGTTATGGCTACCCTGCCATGCGAATGGCTGTAAGCATGCTTGACGTTAGCCCATGAGCCTATTCTCATCCTGGAGCATGCCTCTTTTCACAAACGGTAACGAAGAAAGCGGACTGCTTAGTATGTGATAAAGTGTTACTATGGAGTAAGGAAAGGCCAAGTAGGCTCCAGAACGTTGTTTATAAATGCATTGTAGTCTCTGTGTTTTATGTTTACAAGGAACTGCTAAATATTCCATTCTATATTTTAGTCATGCCAAGAATTAAGACGTTTAATAACAAGCGTGAATTCCGTAATAATAATAATAATAATAATAATAATAATAATAATAATAAGATGATGATGATGATGATAATAATAATAATAATAATAATAATAATAATAATAATAATAATAATGTTGTTTCTGCTGGAAAGGCTACGTGTGTATCAATTCCGGTAAGTGCTTCAAAAGGAAATGAAGGCAGATTAGTATGGAAAATGGTAACATTATCAAAGTATAGTGAAGTGCAAATGTTGTAACAGTGTATACAGATTTTGCAGGAAGTAAATGATAGCAAGGGTTTAGTTTGCAAATTACAGATAGTATGTGCTGCCTGTAAAACTCAGAGAAGTTGCATCACTCATTTTTTTTTTTTTTTGATTAGATTTATTTATGGACGCTCTCTAACATCTGAGGTCATCAGCGTCCCATTCAACTCAGGGCGTGAAACGGCCGACAAATTTTGCTCAGAGGCCTCTTCTTTCAGGCTTGAGGTTCTTTATCGTGCCGTAAATGTACGACACGGGACCCACGGCTTTACTTCCCTTCCGAAGGAAGCCATACTTAGGATTTTTACGCCCGAAAAATACATCGACCCTGGCCGGGATCGAATCACTAATGAAAACCTAAATGAAAACCTAAAGGCAGGTATTATAGAATTAATATTATTTTTGTTTAATACACATTTTTTTATTCGCACACTACACTAATCATATTTGTTTACATTATATGAGAAAGAATAGTTTCCTGGTGGTGTAGTGGTGACCAACCTTCTAAACCCAAGGTCGTAGGTTCGAACCCGGCTAGGATCGATGGATTTTTTTGGGCGTAAAAATCGTAATTTTGGCTTTCTTCGGAAGAGAAGTAAAGGCTGGGTCCCGTGTCGTACATTTACGGCACGATAAAGAACCTCAAGCCTGAAAGAAGAGGCTTCTGAACAAAATTTGTCGGCCTTTCATGCCCTAAATAGAATGGGATGCTGATGACTTGTGATGTTAAAGAGCGTCCTTAAATAGACAAATTAGAAAGAATAGTTACAAATCGTTCAATTCTATTTTCAAAATTTATAAAGTTGTAAAACCTTACGATAAAGTGAGTGTACACATTAATACAGCAAGTTTAGCTGCAGGAGAATGAGTACAGTTATTATTATTATTATTATTATTATTATTATTATTTATTACTATTATTATATTATAGCTCTGAGTTCCTGATCGCAACTTAGATGTTACGTTATTTATGAATGAAGCTTGTATTTCGTTTATTTTACCCACCAGGACCGGTCTGCAAACTATTTTCAGTAATTCGAACACCAATATAATTTTATCATATAGTACTATATTATATTTTTCATCGTTGCAAACACCTATATATAGTTTTATTAAATAGTACTGTATTACATGTTAATCGTTGCGAACATCTATCTAATTTTATCATATAGTACTGTATTTTATTATACTTTTTCAACATAAGGACATCGCCACGGACTCCACGGACTCGTGATCGAGTTGTCTGAGGTTCCATTTCCGCCAGGACCATCCTCCTTGACAGGTTTTTTCCAGGTTTTTCTCAGTCCTCATAAATGACAAATGCCGGCGAAGTACCTCAAACTTAGTTGTGGAACGCTTCCTTCTTTTCTTTAAAAAAAATCCTTTTCCAATAAATAATTTCATCTCATGGATCATCATTGCCCACCGCCTGTGCTTCCTCAGCAGTAAAAACGGGTGTTAAACATTATTTTAAAAAAATCAGGTCGAATCTGTGCCTGATCTTACGAGTTTCTTCAATAGCTTGTTTTTAATTGCCAACTCAAGCGTTATATAATTTAACAATGTACCAACCTGTTCGCACGGGACGGCTCCATTTAGCGGTTTATCGGTTATTTTTTAATTTTTAAGGCTCAATGTGTAAAAATGTTAGAAACTAGTATGGATGTTTGAATGAAGCAGTTATCAAATAAACAATTTCTAGTTATAAAAGAGCAAAGCACTGGGGTGTTGCGATTTCTAGGATTTAACCCAAGGTTAGGTTTAGGTTAGTTTGTGTGAATATGAATTTATTATTATTTGCATTTTTTCGATTTTTGTTCGTAATGGTATTAAAAAAAGTAAATTTTTGCATTTTGAGGGTGGGCGGTGACTCCGAAAACCCAAAAACCCTGCTATACACTTATACTATTGTGCTACTATGTATAAACAACCCAATACACGCCGTTTTATTTCCGTTGATACTGTTAACTGTTAGCATGGTTGCATTGTTCGTTTTCTGACGTCACTATATTTCGACTTGGCCGTGTGCAATTTTGCTATAACGCAAGTCTTAGCGCGGGTAGTTTGTTGTAATCTACATTTTCCCATTGTTCCATGTGTATTTTATTTGCTGCTTTGGAAGCACATTACTTTTATTTAGTGTCTTCAGTAATGCTATATTTCGGGTAACTTTTTACATAATTTATGGCATTTTTCCTTATTCACCGTTATCCTCATACATTCACCTTTCTAGTGTATTGGTTACTGTTGGTACAACCGTGACGTCACACTCGGCAGCATTTTCCTACTTCGTTGGATTTGAGCTATAAAAGTAGATGCACTTTGGGGGTGGGGGCTAATTGGGTGGAATACTATCTTTTAACCGAATCACATCATTTACTTATACCGTTTTTATTTCCTCTCCTGTTATTCTAGGTATGTTTAACTTTTTTATTTCTCCTGTGTGCCTATATGGAGGTTTCGCCTTTTGTTATGCTATGCGTTGTTTAGGCAAACAGGCGTATTTTGTTGTGTACCATCCCTGGCAAGATTTGAGGGATGTAATTTTTGAGAGTTTCAAGTGAACCATTAATGATAATTATGGCACATAAAATTATAGTAGAAAATAAGAATAGAACTAGCATAATTATGGTGCTGGATTGTATCCGCTCAGTTATAACAAATTTCAAATTGTTTTCTGCAATCTCTCATATACCTAAAAATCGGCAGAGTTAGAAAGCTGAAATGTTTATGGAGTTCACTCAAATGGTAATAATCCTACAAGTATATATTTAATTTTTTTCATTTTAAGGGTTTTATTAAAATGTTTAAACAAAAATGTTAAATACTAAGTACTTTTTTCTTTTAACTGCTTGTAATCCTAATTTTCTTTTGTAAACACTTGGTTTACTAAATGCAATATAAAAATTTGATTAGGCTACCTTTACTTTTTCACCGAAAATAGTACCTAAATATAACAATGCAGCATTTTATCTGAAAATTTTTACAACGTTAATTTGATAAAAAGTCAAAATTAATGTACATAGTCAAACTTTGAACTTTTAAACTACTGTAATAGGATATTGTTAGGAAAGCATACTTAATAAAGGAACCCATAAAGCAGAAATAGAACACGTTGCCCTGCGTTATTTTCTAAGCTGTAACTTGATTTATGGTGGGGATGGGAATTGGGTTGTATGGTAGCTGTGTGATTTATGGTGGGGATGGGAATTGGGTTGTATGGTAGCTGTGTGAGTTAATTTAAGCCCGCTGATCGCAGATTTCCCCACGGCTGTTGCAGACCACCAACTCTGCTTCCATGATACTTTCTCTCTAGGGCTTTCCGCTGATTTGTGGTAGGCAGGGCTGAGGAATGAGGATTTGATATTGAATGCGACGATAAATAACGCCTCATGATTTAGTTGCTAAGGTTGTTTATTTTCCCAAACATGAATAATCTGATGAACTCGTGTCTTACGCCGTACCACTGGCAAGGTAAACTTGGCAAACGTGTAAGTCTGGTTGCGTTCACCTAAATGGTGTCTAATATAAAGAAAGTGCTACTTCAATGGTAGTTAATGCAGCGCAGTGGTGCTATATGTGGCTCGCGCGTTGATTCAATGCCGGGCCTCGTTGACACAGGATCTTGTACCTCGGATTTAAGTCGTTCTTCCTCTAACTGTCCGAGCGACAGCAGCACTATCTTGTCTCGGAGAATTCTGAGACTGCCCCTTTTTATGCAAAATCTGTTTCTTATATACTCCAGAAAAACTGACGCTATCCCCTAAAGGCCGCGCGAAATATTCCCGCCAGTTTTGTTTTGTTTTGTTTTTTTTTCCACTAATCTCGTAGACTAATGCTTACATTATCGAAATCCATTCCTATTGCAGGACAAATTTTGGCAGAGCACACGTTACGCTATTCGTCAATTAGCTCATTTCAAACAAATTTTACACTTTATGCCAATGACCTGCGAATGCACACCTGTGTCTCGTACCGTAGCGAAAAGTGGCTGGTTTCTATGCCAGAGGGGCGAACATTCTTTGCCTGCTGCATATCTGAAAGGATTAACTTGCATTGTCTTACTTTTCTAACCCCTGCCTTGCCATGTGCAGAGTTCATGCTCAAGTCCATCTGTAGCCTTTGCTATATTACATATTATTTCTTAAATATAACTAAAGGTGCACATTGTAGACGTTGTGCTCAGTCTTAAACACTATATATTCTTAATTCTACATACATGAATGTTGTCATCGAATTTTCCTATATACAGAAGCACAACACACCTGTAAGAAATCACAGAATCGTTGATTTAAAATTACAAATAATAATTACCTCAATTACTTTATAATTGATGCGGAGCCAGGGACAGCTTCAAAGGGAAGGCCATGCGATATGCTTGAGGCAGTTATGACAGGTAAAACTTAAAGTACACTCCGTTAACTGAAAGTGAATACTTGGAACCTGAGGGTCACAGGTTCAAGACTTTCCTCTATGGGTGAAGGTCGGCCATAGTGCCAGGGATTCCGCTGATGTACATATGATTATTTGATACAAGGCGGTTGCCAATAAACGAAACGCTTTCAAGCAAAAATGTGAAATTTATTCTGCCTTGTTTGAATTTCTTTTGCCGGAAGAAGTGTGGAGTTAAAATCTTACGTTAATCAGTTCCCCCGTATCTCTGTCAATTCTGTTACAATGAGATATGCTCGTAAAATATATTCTGTTATCTGTCTTTCACACTTTAATATTTTAACTCGCTAGTTTTTCGTTGCTTTGTTGTTTAAAATGCCTGATTGTATCATTAAATAGCTGAATTCTTCTACACTTCTACAAAAATTAGAGTAATACTTGCCTTAAAGCAATGCACAATTTAAATGAAAATAGGAGAGAAAATAGTTTCCTATTTCAAACTAGCTATTTGTACATTATGTACATTTTATGCATAATGTTGGTCACTCTGAAAAGGAATTTGATCCTCTATGTCATTGTACTCAATCTTTTTTCTCCTTTTTCCCCTTGATACACTTTTCCAATCAAGTTGGTATCCCCAGATTTATGGTAATTGAAATTGTACATGACTATATTTTATATATATACGATTTTAACCCAGAGTCGGAGGAGGGCGTTTTTAGGAATTAATTTTAAAGTCCCTAATTGAGTGACTAATTAATTTTACATGAATTTAATTTTTTTATTTATACTATGTACGTAGTTTTTAACATAAAGCATGTTTGGATTAAAAGCTAGGTCCAATAATTATATAATAGTGAGTTGAGGCTTTTTATGTCCTGTATGTGTTATTCATCTGCAAAGTCATATAAATGTACAAAGATACATCAAGTAGCTTAATTAAGATATAATGATATAAACGTGAGCTTTTGGCAATCATAAATGAACAAAATATGTAGGCATCTTCACTAAAAACCAAAACTATTCGCAAATAAATAATAATATTAACATTTAAAAATAGCATACGCAAAATAGAAATGGAAATATAAGTAACACCAAAAGTTAAATATTTCACTTTTACCTCTCATCCTACAAGTCCTAAATAACTAAGCGAACTAACAAACAGAAAAGAAAAACAACAATCACATGACAAAGTTAACAGTAACAGTATGTCCAACATAATTGCAATACACCAGAGATTACAAATTTGTAACATCAAAGCAAACTGTTAAACATAAAAAGTAATGAGAAGTAAAGGGTAAAGTAATTGATAATTATTCCTAGCTGCATATGTTCTTGAAACTGTGATCTAGCAAATTGCTCTTTAGTCTTGCTTACATTGGTTTTATCGAATAAGATAATTTATTAAGTGTGACATCCATGTGCCTTATACTTTCGAAATATTCTGTTCTTATATATATATGTACTACATCTAGTATTATAGTTATGTACTTCATTATTGATGGAAATAAAATTGTTCCCTGCAATATTTTGTATCATAAAAACGAGTGAATATAAATAAATTTAAGAGGAGCCGGGTTCTTTTTATTAAAAATTCTCATTATCCCCAAAATAAAATATCACATCTTATAATTGAGTTCACACATTTAGGTGTCTCCATTGACACCACATTCACTAATTGCCTGAAAGTGTAACACAGTGTGCTCAGTTTACCTACCAGATGATCAACGTAGATTATTGTAAGCAGTAATGTGTAAGGAAGAGCAGGTGTGCTGCACTGCGGTAACTGATTTTAATTCCCAGTTCATAGTTTGAAATACAATACAACGAGGAGCTCTCGGAAATTATTAACAATAGTTTTTGTACCTTATTATTTATGCAATATGACTCACTCTCAATATACTCCCTTCCTGGTAACTTGGTTATGCGCCACTACTCGCGTACAGCTACCTGAATTTCTTGATGTCGCAGTAAGTACTAAGTTATCGAATAAAGCGTAATCCGGTGCGGCACAACGGTGTCAGTGTTGCTGGTGTGAGACAGCGCAGGATCACTGCCTCCCCTTTCGCCGTTGCTGAATCCTGCGCTGTTCCTTGAAGAAACCAATCCATGCCTGAAGTGTCCCAAAAGACGGTGATCATCTGCTTGTCCACATCCACAAACTTTCTTGGATGCTTGCATTGCATGGATTGAACCCTCTTTGATCGTGAGTGTGAGGTAGCTGACACGATGACTGGTCACAGTCACCAGTTTCTCCAAAAAATTCGAATCTTCATTATGAATTTCCAGTAGCTGACGTCGGACGGTGCCGTGGATCTCAATGTGCGCACACCTTTTCCATATTCAAATCGTCGTAAATAACGATGTGCAGGATTCCGCGGCCGATGCGTCTGATAGTACACTCCATCAAAGGTTATGCCCCTGTTGGCGATTATCGATTCAGACACAACCTCAAGTTCCTGGGAAACCGCAAAGTTGACCGATTCTTGTAAACACATTGATCCATTGTAAACGGTCTTCTTGACCACATATCGAAATTAAACGTCTATACTTTTCTGCAGTTTTGACGTCATCCTTCCACATTCTCCATATCTTTCTCTATTTAACAACAAATGAACACTGTCCTGTCACTATACACTCTGATTACAACCGCCATCTAGCGTCTGTATGCCATATTAGTATCAGTCCGTCGTCCTACGAATGGACATGCTCATAAACTGCGCGATATTAAACGGTGCTATTGTAAATCATTTTCGAACGGCCACTGATCTAATAGCTATTTATGCTACAAGTTCCTAAAGTGCCATATTTGGCAAAGTTCGTAACAATAACGTTGATTGATTGGTTTATTTATGGACGCTCTTTAACAGCTCAGGTCATCAGCGTCCCATTCAACTCAGGGCGTGAAACGGCCGACAAATTTTGCTCAGAGGCCTCTCTTTCAGGCTTGAGGTTCTTTTTCGTGCCGTAAATGTACGACACGGGACCCACGGCTTTACTTCCCTTCCGAAGGAAGCCATACTTAGAATTTTTACGCCCGAAAAAAATCCATCGGCCGGGTTCAAACCCTAATCTTGGGTTTAGGAGGCAAGTATGGTAACCACTACACCACCAGGACCGACTCAATAACGTTGAGAATGTGTACTATATAATGTTTTTTTTTCTACGACAACGCAACATGTACATAAATATCAGACCTAAGTGAATGAAAATGAGCAATTATGGTTTTTATGTTGCCCGTACCTTCTACTGACTTGAACTGTTAGCACCACCAAATACAAAGTTGTTATGACGCATTGTGAAATACAAGTGTCCGGCGACACTGGCAATAGCGTTACTAAGCGCACACATGAAATTAAGAAAAGGTTTATATTACACTTATGAGTTTAATATTATAATAACAAAGAAATTTACTAGAAAAAGTTTAATATAAAAAATCAAGTTACAGACAAAGATCGGGACGTCTGCAGTCAACATTCCTGCGACAAGCTCACGTGGATTGGCACGTCTTTGCAAATAGCAGCGTTACTGGTACGGTATAGCACGACCTTGTTTCATGGCCATGCCGTTAGTAGGAAGTTTAAGACGTGAATGTTCAACTATTATTATTATTATTATTATTATTATTATTATTATTATTATTATTATTATTATTATTGGGCATTGTTATGACACGGCCTGATGCAGCTAAAGCGCTTACATTATTACGTCACACAAGCAGTGCATACAGAATCTTCGAGCAGTGACGTAAGTGACCGTTGGCCTATTGGGAATAGTTTTTTTTTTTTTTTCCTTTTCTTTTTCCCACCTAATTAAAATTGTGTTCACTGTGATTGTGTGATGCAATTTCTCAACGTGCATTAATTTTATACTTTAAAGTCGAAGCTAATTTTTCTAATCGTTAAATAAGCTGATCGTTTAGAATTAGGTGTATATTAAAATTACTTAAGGATTGACGCTGCATCACGGAGAGGGTGAGAGAACATACTTAAGCCTCACACTCTGACTAATCACAAGCGTGCTGTGCCAACGAATCGCACGTGTGTACGCATTACAGGCCTTTATAAATCCTGAATAATTTTTTAACGTGTTAAAAAAGCTTTATAAATACTTTTGGGCAGTTTTTTTTAAAAATAAACACATTGAAACAAATATGTGATAATATTAATTTATTTATTTAATTTTACTTATATTTTCCATTGTTCTGAAACACAAAACTATTAGCATTTCCAAGTCTTTAATGTCAGGGCACTGAAATTATTATTATTATTATTATTATTATTATTATTATTATTATTATTATTATTATTTTCATTTTCATTTTAAGTTGTAAAACACTAATCTTAACTAGATCACTTTCCATTTAATCAAATTCAATTAGAAAAAATTTCAATTAATCAAGCTCGACTAGAACATTTCTTAATTACTTAGGTTACACTATACATTGATAGGCTTATATCGTGAAACTTTTTCTGTGTCTTTTAAAACATTCTTATAGTAAGTAAATGTACTCTCGACACAGCATGAAGTCATCGGTGTAAATTTCATTGAAGCCATTGCTGCTGGTCTCCACAATAAATCGTGTGACAATTGTTTCCCTTGAAGAACAGCAAATACATTTTCCATCGTTGCAAACCCTGGTTTCCGCTGCAGAATATTGGTGAGCTTCAAAGAACAGGCTGCGCCCACTGGCTCTGGTGATTTTATTTTTCTTTGAAGTTGTGTCAGTGATCTTCATTGCATCTTTTAGAGGTAAAGATGCAAATTCCAAGCGTTGAATAGCTGCAGGAAGATCACTAAAATTGGCCTTAACAAAGGCAAGTGGAGTGATGTTCTTATTGTGAAGAACGGTTTTTAGCCTTTGCAGGCTGCTTCGTTGACATCAAGTGTGTCTATAACGATATCTTCAAAATAGTTGGCATAGAGATAGTTTATTGACTGCAGCCAAATATCACAGCAAGTGATAATGGGTTCTGTTGGCAGAGGTGTCTGAGATTCTGAATGCGACCGGAAGCTTTCAGACATACTTTCTTCACGTATGAAATAACGTTGTTCACTCCTGGGAAATTGTTTCTAACCTTTTCAGCTAATCTGTGTAAGCCACGAGCAACGCAGGTTAGGGTGAAACATTTTCATTGTCTCTCACGTCTTGATCATGTAAGCCGCACTGTCGGTCACAAGCAGTAGAACTTTCTCATCGCGGTTTTCTGATGGTTTGTTTTGTCAGCCTCTTGCATAATATGAGATGGGGTTTACCGGGTTCTGTGGGATCTAACTTACCCACCACGACATTAGCAGTGAAGCATCCACAACTATTGGTGGTCTCATCTACTGAAAGCCAGATGTGATAGTCCTGCAGTTCTGTTCTGGTGAATTCAATCTTTTACTCGTATAGTTGGTGCAAGTATTTTTTCATTAAAGTTGATTCGTCTGGTATCTTTCGGCCATTGATGCCTTGAAGAAATTTATTGAATACGAGTTTTGTACCATATGCCATGGCGCATTTGCTGATAGTAGCGCCTCACATAAGTGTGGATTAAAATTGTCTTCTGAAGAGCCAGAGAAATGTGAGTTCGGAACTGAATCCTGTTTTCTCTCAATATGACATGTCCTGCAGATTATGCTGCGGAAAATGCGATTTTTGGTCACAGTTTACCCGCTTGGAATCGTTGCCGATACATTGTCCAATTAACCAGCTTTTAGAAACCTTTCCTTTTGACATCTTACTGTTGCTGTTAATAAACTGGAAGTATAAGCTTCTTAAAAAGTTACACCCGATAGTTTTCTTTAACAGAATATGACTGGCAATAAAGAAACAGAAGTCATTTGAGGAAAATAGCGTTGAACGTGACTGACAACAATTAAATTCAGTTTCTTTTAAAAATAAGTTAACTTCGACAATGTTTTGGACACATCATGACGATAACGGTATTACAAAATTAAACACAATGATTTGTCTTTGAAGTTCAAGGTGCACATTGTTAGCTAATGTTTTTAAAGCAATTTTGTCGTAAATATTATTAAATTTAATTTTCATAATTTAAAGTAAATTACATTAAAATTCATTTAAAATTAATTACAATTTTTTTAAATGATAGTTTTAGTCATTTTAGGTTTCATAAGATTCAGATATATGACTCTCATGATAAAAATATAACAGTTAGTTAGCAAGAAACAAAATAATTTAAAACCTAAGATTCCGGGTCCCAGTCATTACGGTGCACTTTTTGTAGCATGCATAAACTAAGTGATACCTTGTTTCGTACAAAAAAGAAGCAAGCGATCGCTTAGAAAGATGTTCTTTGTGAAAATGTTCAGCAAGGTTCACGTGAAGGGGTGGGGGGAGCTGCAACAATGTAAGCGTGGATTCCTGTGCCATGAATTAAAACGTAGGAACCAAAACAAACTGGAACCGTATTTTTTTAGGTGGTCTTTATGCCCCCTAATTCGTTCTGCTGACTTAAGCGCTTTAGAACTCACGTCTTAATAATGTCCTTGTGCCAGATAGAAGGTAAACAAAGATTTGCTAATAAATGTGGGAACGCGTCATTGCTTGTTGGGTCACATCGGTAACTCGATCCTAAATAATTGTTGAGTTAGGGCATGAGGACGATGTTTTGTTTTGCCGTAGTGCTCAAGTTTCACATCCATTATGACGGAAGCCGAGGTTCCATTCATCAGCGAAACCACCAGCTGGAGTGGGTGGGACATGTGCAATGCCAAGGATCTTATGAGAACGACCAAGTTTGCAGGCCTCGTGCAATAAAAAAGAAGCAAGCATGCTGAGTTTGAAGCCTACTTTCATAATGACATCTCCTAACCTCGGACTGTCTGACATTGTTCATTTCGAAGGCAGAGAGAACATGATATATAACGTATTTATTGTAATCTAATGCGCACTTTTTTGTCTGAATTTCAGCTCTAAATTTTGGTGTGCATTAGGTTCGAGTGCCATTCTAAACAACATTAATTGTTGTCAAGAAAATATTTGCCATGTGCGGCCGCGCTTTACCGTACAGCGTCCGCTTGTTACACGGAAATGTGGCCTTTATACGTGAGATATGGCTTTGGCCAGTCACAATTGTGTGAGCTGGTACGACATACTGGTAAACCATTTCGAAAAATGAGATAACTATAACTTTCCAAGCAGAAGCAACCACTTTTGATCATGATGGAGATTCCACATAGAACTTTGCTGTTTGCTCTCAAGACCGAAATGATATGGCTAGGTTTTGTGAGCAGTGACTGATTACTTTTGAAAGAACTTCTGCATCATCCTGTAACGTCATCTTCAATGCTTGGAAACCAGCACGCAAACGTCCTTTTCAGTCTTGGAACCCACCGTGCACTAACATTTCTCTCTAACACTAACACTATCAGCTACATACTGAAAGGTGTGAATGGCACTCACTGAAATGTTCAGAATTTCTCTCGACGATCCTCTCTCACCATGACAGCAACGGTGTTAATGTTTTTTTCCGTTAGGGAAAGCGGTCCACCTTCCTTTGAAAATTGTCTCATCTCTTTAGTGTTTTAAACCATTTCCGTGCTGTGCTATAGGGAAAATCAAACTCTCCATATGCCTTAGCTGAAAATTTTTTGAGACGAAGGCAGAATTCCAGAGCAGCGTACGTCGCGTGTAACTTCCATTTTGTTGTAGGCGAAACTTAACCTGTCCCGAGTTAAAAACTTCTCACAGGCGGTAACCGGAAGTGTCAACGAAACTAATATCACGAGTATATTGCGCATTAAACTAACAATATATTGTAAAGTTAAAAGAAGCGATAGATTATGCCTGAAGTTATTCTTTATTGAGCAACCCTCATAATTCTTAAATGTCATACATTGTTCTGTGATTAATTTGTGATTTATTCCGGGATAGCAAAAACAGCAATGTGAAACATAAGACAGCGCCATGGTTACCAACACTCTGTTTATTGTTATCTTCTAATAAATTGTCATTTACGCATCATCCAAAATAGAGTCAATTTAACATACAAGACCACAATTGCAAGCAGGTGATTCTGATATTCCGGTACGTTTTGTAATTGGGTGTTTCGGAATGTAATGTTAGAGTATTTGATCGAAGTTTTTTATTCTTTACTGATGAATTGTGGTTCGATTTATGTGGTCAGCTTCGATGAAAAATATCAGATACATCGATTTTTTGTCCTAAAACCCTTTCATGACAAGAAAAGCTGCGTATGGTGCGCAGTAAATGTATACAGAGTAACGAGAATCCTTTTTTTAATACCAAAAAGATGACATTCTGATCATATGTGATTTTCATTAATGAGAAAGTTGAAAAATGAAGTGTATGAAACAAACCCTTGCACATTAGAAGAACTAAAAGAAAATAATTTGGAGTCGACTCAATTTGGAAGATGAACTTATTTTCTAAAAGATGCAAAAAAAAAAAAAAAAAATGTGTCGCTGTAGCGGATAACATATCTTGTCAATAGCACGTATTAATTTTCGTGGTAGTTTTAGTTGTACAGTGCGATCAGTGATGCTTTCCTCCGCGGCGAGGGGTTTTTTCTATGAACGGCCCCCCAATCGTTTGCTGCGCCGTGTAGGGGGTAGCAAGCCTGCTTGCTCATTTGTTGTGTGTTACTCACTATCGCAGTCATGCGCAGCTGTTCCCGGGTGTGTGTTGTGTTGTTCGTTTCTTAATTCGACAACATACACATTGCCTGGTGTGTTTACAACGGCACAACGTGTCTTTATGTAAGATTCATATGTGTTAACTCGGTGATGAAAGAATCATAGGACCTATATATGTTTACTCTCAGTACGTGTTCAAGAGCTAGTGCTGGAAATATTGAGGTTTTAGTGTTTATTTTTATTACGGTTTTACTGTCAACTTTTAATGTGAACTCTTTATATTGCAAGTGATTTTATGAGTTATATATATATGTATATATATGTATATATATAAATTAACAGTAATTATAATTGTAGTAAAGGATAAAACACTAAGAAAAAGTCACACTTGAGATCACTATATTTCGGGCTCGTGGAGTCCTTCTATGGCAAGAAGACAAGTGACCAATATATATTTGAGCCTACAGTTGATTCTGTTACTTATATGAATATCATACTAACCCCCCCCCCCTTTTTAAAGAGAATTAACCGACAGGGAGCTTGATTATGCATTTTTTCAACAGGACTCTGCCACTGCTTAAGCTGTGATCCATGAGAGCAATTCACAGTGCTTTTTTTCCACAAGACAGAGTCATTAGTAGAGAATTGTGGTCTCCTCGTCTCCCGGTTTAACAGCTTGTGGTTATTATCTCTAGGGTAAATTAAAAAATGCCGTGTACAAAACGAACCCGCACACCGTACAAGAAAACTCAAAGAGAATATTCATCAGGAAATTGTCAGGTTTCTCAAAATGAACTACAGCTAATGATGAAAGATTTTCTAAAGAGATGCCAAAATGTGTAGAGAATGAAGGCGAGATGTTTTAACACCTCATTTGATAATTTGACAAGTAAAGGGCCTCTTAAATTGTTTTGTGTATTGTTGTATGGTTGGTTTGTTTTATTGTTTTACCCTCCCGCTAATCGCCGCGTCCTGGCTGGCCGGCTAACGAGAGGCGCGTTCGTCCATAGGCAAAACACTGGGGGAAAACAAAGCTGATCGCACGGTAGTTGCGAGAACTTGAATGAGTTGCGCAAACATTACCGCTTTGTCTGCCGAGCTACTAACGGGCGACAAACCCAAGAAAGCAATGATTTGCTTCTTTGTCTAATTTTCTTTTAATTGCTATCCATGTCCTGTAATCGAAACAAAACAAATTAATAGAGCATGCGCAGAAGAAAGTTTCAGGATCGTACAACATTTTTATAAAATAGTCCACGTCTTAATTTAGTCCTGGCTTATTTTGCGTTTATGAATACCGTAGTGTTAGTCTCATTTTCTTCAAGGTAATTTATGTAGTGTAGTATATGTCATTTGTGCTGGGGCCGTATTAGGCGCAGAGTTAATGAATTTGTACATACTTTCTGTTTGTCCAGGATGTATGAAATTACTCTTAGAATTTCCAACCAGCACTAAAATAACAATCTTTCGAAAATGTTCATTTTAAAAAATAGGACGTGTCAGCTGCAGCAGGAAAGTTGTCTAAACAGGATTTTCATACACAGACGTGTGTTCAGCGTCACAGCATATGTTCCTATTGTATCCCCGACAGCCGACACTCGTAGGCTGTGTGTTCATGTCTACAGTAACGCTGCGTTTAGCCAACTCTAAAAAAGAGATGTCAGAAATTACATACATTTGATTAAATTGTCCTGCTCTTCATATTTACAAATTTTAGAATTTTTCAGATGTTCATTTTTTACACACTTTAATTAAAATAAACTAATGGTAACTTAAATTATAGATCTAGAATATTTAAAAATGGTATCTTAAGTATTTATATTTAGTATATTTACAAACCTGAATTAATTCAATGGAGAAGAGCTTATTTTTTGATTGTATGAAATCCCTTTTTTTTATATAGAAGGTGAACATGATAAGGTATCTTTTTAATGCTAACCTGAACTTATTTTATTAGTGTGCATTTCCTTTATAGAGGATGGAAGAGAATTAAATAATATTGTACCATTGTAATAAACATTGTTTGGAGTGCCTACAACTTGTTACTTGATCTGTGTCTTTGCTGTGCATACCTGAGTTTTTTATGAATAATCTGAGTTGTCTACTACAAATAAAAGTACGTCTACTTGCAAGTTGATGGTAAAGCTTCAAAATTTTTGAATAGTGGTTTACAATGAGTTGGTTATTTTGCTAATGTCATTATTCTTGTTATTCTTTTTTGTTTAAGAAATATTTTATAGCATTTACAAACATTATTCCATAAGTAATAAAGGAATTTAAGTAAGCATAATGTACTGTTTTTAGGATCCTGTTATTTATTAAGGTCGTCACGTAGGAGCTGCGTAAACTAAGAGAATTTAAAAAAGAAAGTTTAATCCGTATTATGACCTCATTAATTAGTGAAATAAGTTATGGCACTACTTTGTTGTATTAGCATGACAAACTCTAAAACTATTAATAAATGAAAAACTCAACTATAATGCAGTACTTGCTTGACTGGGCTGCCTGTTTTTCCCTTCAAAATCACTTGAAAATAAATGTATGCATTGAAATTACTCAAATTTTCAAAAGTCAGAGGAGCAAAGTTAGAATTCTTCTAATCTATATGTATCATAAAAGAAAACCAGTTTTTAGAATTATTATTATTATTATTATTATTATTATTATTGAGATTAAGCCACAAAAAGTAATGGTATACTATTAATTAAATGAAATATATCATCAATGATAGACAGATATAATGTGTTAGTATTTTTAAACATTTTAAATTGTAACCATGTTTATGAACTGAACTCTTGACATCATTGTTACATTCATTGTAATAGAGAGAAATAACAGAAAGTTTCGATTTAATTTGCATATTTAAGAGAAAAGTTTATGTGTCAAAAGAGCAAAAATATGTTACTATTTAAAAACATTTACAATGTACTAAACAAATATACACAATCAACAATAAACAATCGAAAGTTACATCGATTTTCAGTGACTGAAATATAATTTAATTTAATTTAAATGAAGGTTATTACAGAGCGCTCTTACATACAAATATAATTCTCACAAATATATTAGATTAATATTTCACATTTGCTATCTTCGCGAAAATACTTCGGTTAAATATAAAATAAATATAGTTATATGCTGATTTAATTTGTTCTTTTATTTTGAAATAATAGAGAGAAAATGAAAATAGAGCGCTTTTAGCGAACTCCGAAGGAAGGAACGATTTATAAAATTTTTCTTCAGATATTTATCGATCCTACTAATTAGGTATCGAAAAGGACAATGAAAACGATGAAAATGTGTGTGTATGTCAGTCAACGCTCTAGTAGTAGCAATTTTTGTTTTTTCTTAAAAATCGGCATATAACCATCAATTAACAAATGATTCGTCGAGTTTGTTAACCAACAAAATTGGACCACTGGGGGTGAAGATTAACCTGAAGCGGAATTTTAAAAGAAAATTTAAAAATTGCTCTAGTGACCGCAATTTTTTTCCTCAACGAAACTCGGTATATGCTGTTAAAGCAAATTAATAAAATTAGTTTCTGAAAATCAGGGAAATCGAATCATTAAGAATGGGGATATACCTGAAAACCAAAATTTAAATAGTGGGAGTTAAAGCGAAATTTAAAAATCGCTCTAGCGGCCGAATTTGATTTTTTTTTAAAAGAAACTTTGAAATAAAACAATAAAAATAATTTCTGAAAACAGTGAAATCAGACGGGGGTTTACCTGAAACTCAAAAATTAAAAATCGCTCTAGCGGCGCCAATATTTGAGGAGCCTCGTTTCAAAAAGCAGTTTGTCCGCAAATATAAACTTTTCGGGAATCAGAAAAAAATGCACAGCAACCAAACTAAAAAGGATAAACAAAATGAAACATGATTGTTTGGAGATCAAGGCCTTACAAGGCTATAAGGTTAAAAAACAAATAAATTGTCAATGTTCGGGTACAATCCCCTCTCAAAAAAAAAAAATGCTTGAACAAGTTGTCTTTTGCATCAAACGCATGGACTTATTAATGAAGACAACATCTCCAATCCTTCTTCCTCTTCAAGGCAATCACAAGTATGTCCTCATGAGCATTATCTTCATCAGTATCTTGCACCGTTTGATCAACGACACCAAGATAAAATCAGAAATCTAGGCTTCTCCAATTGTGATCAAATTCTCTGATTCACCAGCTTGTCTACATCATTACTTGTGGCAGATTAATGTCAGATTGTATGGATCACAAACATTTTGCTCTTAATGTCTTCTTTTCAAAACTGATTAGGATTTTTAGAAGGATCATCTAATCTACAAGTAGGCTCCATTAACCACTCCTCCCTTTTCTGATTTCTTTCCTCCATTATCCTCTTCTTATCCCTAATGCTATCTAGCTTTTAGCACATTAGGTAAAATTACTTAAAATCCCTAGCAGTTCAATCTTTAACCAATACGTTGATAGTGCCTACTTTTCCATAAATTTTGTGTTGTGGTACTCTTCTAGTGTTTTTATTTCAGACATATTTTGTAACTCCGAACATTCCATCTGTGAGCAGAAATGAATGTCCTCTGACTGGAACAGTCATTGAAATGTTGTTTTATCTGTGGAAGAGAATGTTTCAAAAGCCACCATAAAAGAACATGGACAACATGACTGTTTCAGCTTGTCCACCACACCCATCATAGAAAAGTCCTACAATTTTAGTTGAAGGATCAAATTGGAATTTACTAAGGAAATCAGAACAGAAGACACTTCTACAACCCCACGACCACCCTGGTTTTCTGTCCAGCAATGAAAGCGTGAAAATATGTCAGTTATGCAAAGGCATAAAACGAAATCTGGCATGAATAATAAGCCTCTCTTAGCGAGCAGCTGAACTTGCTGGAGATCAAAGCAGAACGAGATGAGACTTCTCCTTCATAAGTTTATGTCCTCAAGTTGTGATGACCTAAGGCTGCTATTTTGTTTTCATCATTGGTGGGTTTCAGTAGATGGGGCATTCGTGCACAATGACTACAAGCATTTGTTGTTGGAGAGCCAAATCCCAAATTGGCATTGTTGGAAAAAATGTTCTGGGAAACCACTTTTTTACTTTGAGGTGATATGGAACTCTGGCGTTATACGTCTTGAATAATTTATTAATATTGAGTTCTGGGGGTAGGTATATCATTCTTTCTTTTTTTCTCGTGCTTCCAAACTTAATAGGAACCTAACTATAGACTTCTTATTTTTATCAATAAGCTTCTTCCTCTTGCGATCACCTCCTCTTCGCTCAGCAATGGGAGTCGCTGCTTTTACAGCATTCCTGGAACGGAATGCATTTGTACCGATACACTAAAAAGAACTAAATGCATTAAGGTACCGAAAATGCAATTTGAGCTTTATAGAAAGACGTCGTTTTGAAGAGGAAAGACATAGTCGTACTATTACTGAGAGTAAGAAATCACAACAAACAGAATTTTGTCCACGGATGGACGAACTGTTTTTTGAAACGATGCTCCTCATTTGTTTCTTCACAGCAAAACTGGTCATATACAATTTAGATAAAATATGAAAAAAATTCTAAGATTAGAGAAATCGGACATTTAGAATAAGAGAATGCCTGAAAACCGAAATTGAAAAAGGCTCTAGCTTTTACTTTTCTCTGTATTGTTTCAAAATAAAAAGACAAATTAATTTAGCATAAAAATGTATTTATAACGATACATATGTTTTATATTTGACAAAAGTATCATTGTGATGACAGCAGCTGCGAAATATTAATCTGATTTGTGTGTGAGAAGTATATTTCTATGTAAGAGAGCCCTTTTATAACCTTCAGCAAACTTTAGCGTCATATGTTTTTACTACAATAACATTTAAATGACATTTCAAAGCACTGAAAATCGATGAAACTTTCGATTGTTTTTATTTTCTTTTGTACATTGTAATTGTTTTTAAATAGTAACGCGTTTTTGTTTTATTGAAACATATGAACATCTTAAACAAGCAAATAACAATGTGGTTTAATCTCAACAACAACAACAACAATAATAATAATAATAATAATAATAATAATAATAATAATAATAATAATAATAATAATAATTTGGCTTCTCCTTTGTATACTTATAGAAATTCTAATTTTGTTCCGCTAATATCAGACAGTAATGCCACAACTTATTTAATTCCTTTAATTAATAAGGCCATACTTTGTATTTTATATTGATTTTTGAAGTTACTCTACTAGATAAGAAATTCGCTTAGTTTACGCAGCTCTTGCGTGACAGACTTTTAAAGTATCGGTTTTTCGGATATACCCCACCTACTACTGGTCTGATTTCCCTAATTTCCAGAAACTTTTTTTTTTTTTTTTTTTTTTTTTTTTTTGTATTTTATTTCAATGGCCCTTACCGAGTTTCGTTAAGGGAAAACAAATTATATGGAGAGAAATGTATAAGAAGGGGAAAATATATGTCTTTTATTTTTTAGTTCACCTTTTTAAACTGCGACCCCTAGAGCGATTTTTAAATTTTCGCTTTAGGTTAATCCTCATCCCCAATGATTCAATTTTGCTTGTTAATGAACTCAATCGTTTGTTAATATATCGTTATATGTCACACACACACACACACACACACACACACACACAGATGTATATACTTTTTCATTGTAATTTTCGGTTCCCAATAGAGATTTGAAGAAATTTGTCAATAATATTTTCATGGGTACAACCGTAATAGCAATTCCTTCGGAATTCGCTATAATCTGATTGCAAAACAGACCGAGCTCGGTTTGGATAAGCTCTAATCAAACAGTTCATAAAAATCAATCATAAGATAAAGTAATTTTATGTTAGGTACCAGATTCTATGGTCAACGTTAATATGTATCATTATTGCTGTTTTGTCGTTTATTATTGTATATGTTGAGAGCGGTTGTTAAAGTCATTTTAGAAACACCGTGGTGAGCTAAACGTTTGTTCATTACAGTGAGATTATTTGAGTTACGATCCGGCAGAATACTGTGCAGGTAGTTCTGCAGGTAGAACGGGAAGAAAAATTGGTTTAAAAACAAGCATTTCTTACTCGGTGTCGGCAATGTGTTGTCGCTAAGGGGCATCACTTGCAACATCTCTTATAACACAGGTTAGCACGTATTATTATCAGTTCTAAATATAGGATCAATTTATGCTTTCAATTAAAATATAAAGACAAAAATAAAATAGTAACTTTACCCGCGGCGACTCTTGTCTCCCTTTTTCCGGCTGGGCAGTTGCACTTCCCCAGTCAGCCCGTAACTCAGGTAACCTTAATGTAGCTATGTTCCACTGAGATGCCCTACTCTGGTGCAGTAAGTAAACAGGAAAGTGTCTTGTGGATAGATCGAACCAATGATGTTTATAAAAGCATATTGAACATAATGTCCTTGGTTTCCTCCTTGTTGCAAACTGTGGTGTAAAACCAAAATCCACATGATGGTATGAGTCACTGCCATAATTAGAGGTGCATCCGGGCACACAATAAGTCGACCCATGTTGTACTAAACACTTCCTATTACACAAGTTCCTGAATCAATATTAATTCTAGTATTAAAAAATGTAACCAACACGCTAATGTTGATTTACTTCCAACTATAAACCACATTACTGAAGAAGCATGTGTTTAATAGTGGGAACATCCTGAATCTCATCGCCACGTTTTCGTTCTTTTAACATCACTTTTAGTCTCTTCCGTTTCGAGTTGTGTCAATAGCTTTATAAAAACTTATTAGTGAATTGCAATGAACCTGCAAAATGACATGGTTTATGTGTGACAAACATGATTTTCACGATGAACTGAGGGATCTTTGATTTGTTTATTTACGGACGCTCTTTAACATCTCAGTCATCAGCGTCCCATTCAATTCAAGGCGTGAAACGGCCGACAATTTTTGCTCAGAGGCCTCTTCTTTCAGGCTTGAGGTTCTTTTTTCGTGCCGTAAATGTACAACACGGGACCCACGGTTTACTATCCTTCCGAAGGAAGCCGTACTGAAGATTTTTATGCCTGAAAATATACATCGATCCTGGCCGGGCTTGAACCCGCGATCTTGGGTTTAGAAGGCAAGTGTGGTTACCACCACACCACCAGGACCGACGAACTGGGAGTGATAAAAAGAATATCTTACTAAAGGGGAATCCAAAGCCAATTATTAATGTGTCAGCGTAAAAGGTGGGAAGGAAAGGCATGAAATACTACTACAGAAATTTGGAAAGTTAGTGGTATATTAAGTATGAGTGATTTGAGTGGTAGTTGCTACTTGCAGAAACTGTTTTGTCGGAATAAAAAAGACAGTGTGGAGTTCTAATGACTTTTACCAACCTATCATTGTATAAATATTCAGGTTCTGATGCAAATCAAATGCGTGCTGCAATTAAAACAGCTTGAGAAATATGTAAGTTGCATCACATATTTTGTCTGAAAAGAGCTTCACCTATGGTTTAGATGAGCAGTCCTCTTTTTTGCATCTTCTTCAACTTTGTTTCACCAAAAATAAGTAGTAATGAAATTGAAAGTCTAAATAGGTAGTTGGTTGAGGTTGGTTTATTGAAGTCTTTCTCTGCTTCAGGTCCAGAGTGCGATGGTGTGCTGTTAATTGCTGCAGTTAGTGTCTCTTGCAAGGAGGAAGGCACGCTAATGTTGGCATCTGGTCGCTTTGTGATTTCTCACGGGACAACATTCCGCAGTGCTTGTTCAAGGTCATGACGGAAGAAGGGTTCTGCCCCTCTGTCTGTTTTGTCATGCCCCAGAGACTACCGCGCACAGCTCTCATGAAGTTAGGATGTTTTAACTTATAACTTTTTATTCAGGTCGGGCAATTTTAAAGTGGAGGCGGTTGGAATAAGGGAGTGAAACCTAATAAGTAATCAACATTGGCTTTAAAGCTCCTCCTCAGAGTCTAAACTGACATGCTTTTTATTTATATTAAATTTATTTTTAATAGGAAGTTATTCAAACTAGCAGGTTTTGAAATGAAAACTCCGTGCATGCACCTGTGATTTAGGCAGCTGTTCTTCATACAATGCCAGATCAGCTGATACCACATTACCTTTTTCTTTGGGAAACTGGAAAAATCTTATTTATTGTATTAAAAAGGAAAATAATATTAATAAACAATAATAATAATAACAATAATAATAATGATAATAATAGACACACAACTTACAACAACTTGAAAATAAAGGCACAGTATTTCCTTATCCTTAACATTTCCTAATAAATAATGGTGATTTTTCCTTCGCGGGACCGCTGCACGCTTAATGGCCGGGCGGTCGTTTCAAGCTGGACAACGGTGAACGGGAGTCAGGAAGTCCTCAGCTATGATTATCGCATTAAAACTATTCAGCATTATCAAGCAAGGAGATTCTGAAACTGTCTCCCTTCCTTTTTCATCCATATCTGTCATCGACTTATGAAATTAACAATTTCTCTCTGCGGTTCCCTCTGAGAAATGGAAGAAAATTCTTCACAAATGTTATTTTTCAGTTCATATAATATGTGTGAATGTCTCGTGTACACTTTTTCCTTTAATACCCCCCAGAGATATAAATCGCAGGGCGTTGAATCGGAGAATCGAGGGGGCCATATGTTAGTGATGACTCTATTATTGGATATTTCATGAATTGCAGGCAAGAAGACATGGGTTGTATGTGCCGTTGCAGAGTCTGTTGGAAAATCTCGAACCTACGTTCCGTCACAGTTAATTCACGGAAAAAGAGTTGCCAAATATTTTGTACCATTAATTGTTTGTTAAAAAAACTAGGGCCCATTCTCTCGTCGCTAATGGCGTACCAAAGTCATACTTTTTGATCATGCAGGAGTTCTCGTGAACAGGTTAGGTTTTTCTGAACTAGAGTATCAGCTGTTTTGTGAATTAACATACCCACTTAATGGTACCAACATTGGTTCGTAAAGAAAATTTCTGTCATGCACACTATTCAAAATTCATTCACACAATCTACTCCTGGATTCCGGGTCACACGTTTAAGCACTTGCACTACAGTACTATTAGCTTTGTAGCCGTTCGTATAGAGAAACAGGACATTCTCGTTTGCTAAGAAAGACGTCCAAGTGATTTTTAGGGAAACATTCCAGAACATGTCCAATGTTATCTATGGTGTCTTCTGTATCTGAATGTGTACGCTTTTTATCAAGTATACTTCCCGTTTCACGAAATTTATTTGCCTATATGTGAATTGAACTTCAATTTGAAAGTTGAATGTCAGGGAATCTCTCTTGAAACAATCTCTCTGCAACACAAACGATTCTGTCCGTAAGTACGAATGGTAAATGAATACTCCTTAGGGAATAGAATTCCTGGTTTGTACCGTATTAGCATAATGCACTGAAGCACAACGTACAAGGATCCGTCCGTACACTCCTAGAGTTTAACTCGTACTGACCTCACCTTCTTCTCCCGGCCGGGAACGAGATGAGAAGTGCAGAGCTCGCACGTGAAGGGGTACCGCGAAGGAGAAAGAATCCAATACATAAATAAAGTATTTGAATAGTGATGCTCGTTCTCTTTGCAGACTGTAAGTGCCATTGCATATAAAATTGACACTTAAGAACATCACACGCCAGTATTGCCTATACAGAGTATCCTGCTTAGAGCACTAATAAAAAAAAACGAGCATAACTATCAAATTAAAAGCCAACTTTATTTTTTCTCATTCAATAGGAGTCTCAATCACAATTTTAATCTTCAGTAGATTTCAACATGACCATAATTTTTGGCATGGCACCTCCATCTAGATATTCCTCAGCATAATAGAAGTGTCATTTTAAATCGCAAGGTGCCTTCTGCCCTTCAAATCATCGAGGCAAGCCACTGGTGTTCTATAAAAATTCCAATAAGAAAAAAGTTCAAGGGCGTTTGTTCTGGTGACCTTGACGGCTGTGGTCTCGGATTCCCTGCCAACCCATTGTTTCCGAAAGCTAGGGAAGTGAGGAGGAGCACAGTATTGCTAAAAATGGTTCCAGCAGGAAACTGTGGCATAACGCGGAACTCAAGATTTATTTTCAGCAAAAAGGAAGCTACCTATCACATCATCTTTTATTATGATGCACGAGACATTACTTTTGGGCGTTCAAACACAACACGCTTCCCCAGATTCTGTAATTGTATCTGTTGACACACGTTATCTTATGCAAGATATTGGCAATATAGGCCAGTCTTTATCTTCAGGCTTGATCGGCTGTATCATTCGGTTTTTTATCGGAGCCTGTTGCGCGTACTGCGAGGAAACTGAAGTTGTAAATCAACTTTTTGGTTGATTTTCTTGGGCTTCTTGTAGAGCAAGTTAGAATGCGTTCATTGTTATATTCAGACATTTTTTTCCCTACAATGCTTAACAGTTTTCGGCAAGAAGCTTCCTGTTTGCTTGAACTTTGTACAAGGATCCCTAGATACGTCAAAGTGGGATTGGGTAGAATCACTGCGACTGTTGCATCTTTTCAAATTACTCTCCACCACATTCTGTATACTTTCTCTCCTCAAAAACCACCTATCAAAGCATTCCTGCCACTCGTTTTCCTCAAAAGTGAAACGTTCATTTTTATATGCAGTCACAACAAACTCTTCAGGACTGGAAAATCGCCCTCCTCGCATGCTCTTTTTTTACCATTGGGAAGAGAAAATGGAGCCAGAAAAAATATGGACATTTTCTTCCCAACACTTCGCCCATCTTCACTTTCGTTGGTGGGTTGTCATCTGGGAAGATCGAAAGTGCCGAGTGTCGTTTGGTCTCCAGGTCAAATTGGTAAATCCGTGTTTTATCACTGGTGATGATATCAGAAGAACGCGTTGAGCTCCCTCCGTCGAATCTCTGCAGCATTTTTTCACACCATTCGACGCGATTCAGTTTTGTACCTCTGTCAAATTGTGGGACACTTAACGGGAGGAAATCTTCCTGACATGAAGATGATCGTGCAGAATTTTTGACACTGCTGGCGATCCATTCTGAAAGCTGCCTTAATGTCCTTAAATTATAGGCGATGCTTTTCGCGTGCCATTTTTTTCTACCATGACAATGTTTTCCTCGGTCACTGTCGTTGCCGAACGCCCACTTTTCATCTCGCAGTGATGTTCGGCCCCTTTTCAATTCCGCAAATCAGCGGGAAACCGTTGTCCTATTTGGAGCATGGTCCCCAAAAGCTGTTGCAAGCGCTCAAGGCTTTTGAGACTCATTTACACCATCCTTGAAGAGTGAATTGCTCCCTCGTAACGATTGGACACCTGTACGCAGGAGGGGTTGTTTACCCTTACACTCTGAAATGCGGTAGTGGCGAGGGTTGTTACCTGGTACCGTTTTACTCGTAAGGAATGGGGCTACCGCATGCCTTGTTAGTGGGTCAACATTCACTTTGCATGAACCTCGTATCCCGGACCATTGTTCAGGAATGCGATCGTGTATTCTCACGAAATCGGCGTTGTACAGACTTTGTTTCTGCCAACCAAAAACGCCCACAAAGTTCCAGGTATACAAAATTATCATTTTTATTTTGTATTAATTTCTCAATCATCATGACAACCATTGTTGCATAAATTGCAAAATCTGCACTACCAAACCTAGGTACATTTATTTCTCAGCCAGCCTCCCGCCATGGATGGCCGAGGTTGTTAAGGCGCGGGATTGTGAGCGAGAAGTCTGGGGTTCGAATCCCACCAGGGCTGTCCTCCCTGATTGAGGTTTTTTTCCGGGCTTTCCTCATTCCTCATAAATGGCAAATGCCGGGCAGGTACCCTAAATTTAGGTTTGGAACGCTTTCTTCCTGTAAAAAAAATCCTTTCCCAATTTACCATTTCATTTCATGTATCATCAATGTCCACCGCCTGTGGTGCCTCAGTAATAAAAACGGGAGTTAAAACACTAATCAGAGTAATCAGCCAGCCTTGCGCAAGCGCAGGGAGAGGTGAGTTGGGCAGCCCATGTGATTGTCCCCTTCAGGATTTTGTACAATCTAAATTTTAAAATGTATTATTTCACTATTATGTTAATATGAAATTGCTTAATTTTTAATAGTAAATGCAATTTACTGCGACTAATTGTTTTTAAAAGTTATTCTTGAAACTATTCATATTTTAGAGGAAACGTGCACTTTATGTAGGTTGGTGTATATCTCTTTCCCCCTCTATTTTTACCTAATATGCTCAGTGTGTTATTAAAATTATACAGAAATGTTTACTGAAACATCAAGAGTACAAGGGTTACCTTTTAAGTTGTTACAAAAACCACTAGGTGGCGCTATTGAGATATTTCGTTTCTAATTTCTAAATAATTGACATTTGTTATTGTGAAAATAGTTGCAATTTAGAAATTGACGAGTTGTTTGTTTACAATGAGTGTAAGCAAACCAATTGGCGAAAAAAAAAAAAAAATGGAAATTTCACGTGAAGATTTTCGTTTGATGATTTTTTTATGATTTTAGTAAAGGCCTAACTCAATAACAACGCATAGAATAGCTTCGTTCATCTTTTGGTATTGAAACACCAACAGAAAAAATTGTGTACGATTGATTTTAGAATTTCGTCTTCGCCTTACCTCCATCAATGATGAATTTCGTGAAGGTCGACCAAAATTGGTTGTCATCCCATAAAGGTGATAGTATAAAACCAATTATTGTATTTATATTTTTTTGTAATTGTGAGGGGGCGCACCTAAAATGGCCTGAACCAGATAGGTGGTAGTTTGTATTTGTTCTTAGCATATTAATAAATTTCAATTTCATTTTTTGGATTATAAAAAAGCATACGACCCAGTACATAAACAGTAACTATGGGAAATGTTGGGAAAAATTAAGCTAATATAACGTTTCCCATAATGTGATTAAATCACTATATGTTAATAGTAAAACGTTAATCAAGGTGTTATACAGGTATGTAGTTTGTCCCCATTATTATTTGCTGATCGAATCTGAGAATGATCTGTAAGAAAATATAACAAAGTTAAATAAAGCTTTAGAAACGTGCATATGAAAATCTTTATTAATGAAACTAAAGTTATGGCTATGGAAGGAAAGTGTAGTAGAAGAGCTAAAATTGTAATAAAGGATCAGATAATAGAACAAATGAATAATTTTGAATATCTGAGATGGAACCATTCAATCTATAGTTTGAACCAAGATATAGACAACAATGTAATAAAATACAAACGAATTAATCAATAGATACTTGGGAAATGCAATTAGGTAGGAGTCAAACTCAGATTGCATAATATTGTATCGAAACTGTATAGTTGTGAACTTGGTTAATGAAAAAAGACAATAATAAAATTGAAATTCAGGAATGAGATTTATGAGAAGATTATTAGGATTGTCTCTAAGAGATAAACATAGAAGTACAGACATAAGAATGGAACTGGATGTAAGAAATAATACGGCACAAGAGGTAATTACTTTCAAAAGAACTGTCAACAGCATATTGGCTTTTTTTTATAAAGCAAATGGAAGACGGGATATACAATGGGCGAAAACTAGGTGGAAATACTCATTTAAAGATTAAAATATCTTTGACGTAGGACGGTTAAGCCCAATCCTTGGAAAGATAGAACAAGAAGTGTTATAAGTCATGGTCGTTTTTACATGAGGAAACAGACGAATTCGACTCCATTGTCACGTACCTTACCAAAGAAGTTTTCTGAAACATGGTACTTTCTTAACATGTGTTAAGAAAGAGACTTTCTTTGAAGCTTTAAAACTTAAATGAACGATTCGCTGACCAGCAGTGGCGCAAGGGAAGATGGCCGCTGAGTTATTTGGCAAGGAATTATGTGACGTAATGGGGCATTGCCCATTCCGGCGAGCTGGGTGTGCATACCCTCCAGGCGTTGCAGAAAAGTTGCGGGTGGGGGAAGCAGAGCCCGCAGTGCAACAAAACAACAGTTTGCGTTCGGTTGTGCCACGTGTAACGTGCGTTGTGTTTTACGGCTGAGTATGTTTAGGATAGCAGTAGGTAACAGAACTGAGTGGCTTTTAGTGCTCATTTTTCAAGATACCACAAACGCTGCCTTCATCTTTTACAAGTTGTGATATATTTCTGACACAATGCGGCTTTGTATCTGAGCTCTCTCTCACTTTTGATTTGATAGTTCACTTTCTGTGCTACTGATGTTACTGCACCAAGGAGGTTTTATTTCTGACAAAATCCTACAATACAGAGAAAAGGGACGTGTCTTCTAAAGGACATATGGTATAAAACATTAAATGCTATTCACTTACTTTTGCTCGTGTAAGGATTTAGTTTTGATCTAGGTATGGTGTTAAAGGAGAAACGCTTTGTTCTTTCTGTCATCTAGATTTTATTTACTTTTGGCATTTTTTACGTATGGTGTTTTTGTTGTACTCTAAGGTGTACCAAGAGTTTTTCTTATGTTTCTACCCTTTTATGTACAGCAACGTCCCAGAAGTGATTTATAAATACTCTGTGGTAGATTAACAAACACACACACACAAATAAATCGCTGTTGTTCTTCCATCAGGACATAAATATGGGAACGCTTGTTACATCTTTCTCTAACTCAATTTAGATTGTGTGGCAGTGCAGAATACGGGTATTGTTTCCGCTCTGAATGTAGCGTAGCAAGCACACACTATCCCACTTCTAGTTGAGAAGGAATAAATGTTGTTTCAGTTGTCAGAGGCCGCTCTGAGTCGTGCGATAGTAATCGTGACAAGTCTGGTGTTTAGCAGCATTCCAGAAATGTAATTTTATAAAACTTTTGACCTCCTGATTTCTTTTGTTCTTCTATCAGTAGCTTAACAGGCATATTCTTTTATGTGTTTCGGAGGGGGGGGGGTGTTTTAATATTGCTATTGTTAAACTCTCTTTTCATACTATTGGCATTTTTTCACTTTCTAATATATATATGTGTTCACTGCTCACAAGGGTTTTGCTTTCGGTCGAGACTGACCCCTCTCCAATCACGAGTCTGTGCGGCATAGTTCAACACATATAATGTTGTTATAAATATGAACCAGCTCGTCGCGTTCTTGAGGAAGCTATTTGGCAATTGTCTGCTTCCAGAACTGCAATTTAAGATCTTGTGAATAAGTTTGATACCAGATACACGCGCAAAGACGTACAGTTACCAGAAGAAAAATTAAACGAAATTGGCGCATATCTTGGAACGTTCACCAACAAAATCACTACCGAAACTAACACAGGACGTTGGGGTATCAGTCACAGCAACAAAATTGTTTCGTGTGAACGCTATTGGTGTTCTGTAAATGCAAATTGTATGCAATAAACTGCTCTTTATGATAGGTAAAGTGAAGTAGGTGTGCGATTAGTGCAAAACGCGCCTTATGTCGATTATTTCTATAACCTGTACATTGTTCATAGTTCTTTATTTGTGTGATTTACGATTCTTTAACTTTTAACCGCTGAACATTTTTCTTCTTCTGAGATTATATTTCATCAGTATGAGATGAATCTTCTCCCATATTGTCCATTGTTCTCACCTTATTTTTGGGACTATAGTGTATTAGTAAATTGGTTTCATCCTATTCTAATCATTCCATTCTTTTTTTGTCCTGCATATCGGCTCCAGTAGTTACGTTTTGTTTATTTATTTTGGTTTTCATTCTTCCTACGAGTTTCTTTATACTATTCATAGTTCTTATATTTATTTTTTTATAATTTAAGTATTTTTTCCTTTTCTTTGCTGTTAGAATTTTGGTTTCTTTCATTAACCAATTTTTTTTTCTATTCATATTTACTGTTCTTTTACCTATTTTTTCATCTGCTATTTTTGTAATGTTCTCTCTTAGTTTTTCCCGAACTTTTCTTCGACTTAATCGTTTGTTTTGTATTTTATTACGTAATATTTTTTCAGTCTCTCTTTGTTGATCGAAGTCTTTTTAGACTTAACTGAAACAGATTCTATGTTGAATTTTTCCCCACTGTATATCAGAATATAATTTCTATATTTTGTATTTCCTTTGCTCTTTTTTTTATCGCTTTAGAAATAGCGGCAAGATTAATTTCATGTTTTTAACTCTGTTAAGGTATCTTGGGCATTATTAAAGGAAGCCCCTTTCCAGCATCCTAAGCTTATTATTTTAAATGCTGTTTTCTACCATCCTTTGCCCTTAATTCCTGCAGTAACACCATATTTAAATGTATCTGTTCCAAGGCATATTTGGTTCTGTAAACAATGTGTTATACCATCGTACAGGTTGCTAAACTCACTGGATAGGTTTATTATTATTTTTGTGGGGGTTGCCTCCCTTAGCTGGTGTGAATTTTAAAGTGTTTTCTAGTTACACCCTTGGTACGCCATACATCCAGGGATAATGCGACTAACTGGAGAATGTAACATTTATATTAAGAGCGAAACGTCAACAGAAGTGAAATTCCTGAAGGGAAACGCATGTGAAAAATGTAACAAAAAGTCTACTTTTTTTAAAAAAAAAAAATTCTTGTTATATTTATATAATGAAAGCAGTCGTACTTTCACTGTAAAGACATATCGCGGGACTGTTTACACGGGTAAAGATCATCCCTTAGATTGAAAGTCATTTTTCTCAAACCGTTTTTTTCTTGCACAATTTGCTCCTTGCTGTGCTAAATTTCACTAAATAATTATAAATTTTCCACAGAGGCTCTTGGAACAAGCATAAATAATATATACCTATATTTGCTAATGTTTAAAATTATGACAAAATTCCGCAAAGTAAGATTAAACTTTTTTTTATTAATACTTTATTCAAATAAAAATTCATATAGTTTTTCTCTTTATGTGTTTAAAACACAAATATGCATTTTTTCTTAAAACTTTAAAAACTGCATCTCAAGAAACATTTTATTAGAGGGCGCATAAAAATCACAAACCTTTTTTTTTTTTCCAAGACATGTTTCATAAATGTGTCTGCTTATTTTTATTATATGCCATTAATGGTGGTAAAAATTGAGGTACTGAATTTATAATTTTCTGATAACGTTTCCTATAATGCGGTTACCAAATCAACACGGAATACTATCAGAGAGAAATTCTAGAAGGTGTAAATGATGTTCTATTCGATTTAAATAGATTTATACAGCAAGATTCGTCTCCTGTAACGAGATAGATATAACCCAAAGATTGATGTGTCCATTACATGATTTCATCTAGATATCTTAATCCTTTTGACTATAAGCTTTGAAATAAATTAGAAAGCCGATATTCTCTATCTCATAACACTTTGTAAAGCCTGAAGAGAGATCTGATCTAGGCACCCTCGTGATTCCTAGCATCAGAAACCGAGTAGGGCACATGAATAACTTCAACTCCACTGTTCTTTGATAATACGTTAATTTTATGTTGTCTATTTCATCTTCAAAACATTCTTTTATCAGCACTGGGTGCTTTGAGATGACTTGCGGAAAGGATCTGACCCTTTGCCGGTGGCAAACTAGGAGAAATCGTCACGCACGACGCTTGAGCATCCTGTCAGCCTTAAACAGCGAGTTGGTCAGTCAGAATGGACATTTTTGAAATTGCAGAAAACAAATGTTGCAAGTAAGGCTCTCTGTAAGCTTTCTAAAACATTTGTTTGAATTTGGAATAATGTTGTTTTTTTTTAATGGGAAAAAAGCAGTTCAAATGTTTCCAACAAAGTCCTGTTATCTTGTGCATCCATGGTATTTTTTTTTCAAATATTTTTGAAAGTCAAGATTTCTCTGTTGCTATATAAACTTTTCTATTGAGCAGTTTCGCCAGAACAAGTCCTGCAGTCAGAGCTCCGCCTTGACCTCCTTAACCACACGCCTCCAGCCTTTAATGCCCTTTTCTTCATTCATCAAAATTTTATGTAAATATTTTCTTTACTACGCGGGTTTATGCCATTCTTTCAGTTCATCTTATTCTTTTTGCGAATTCTGAAGAAATGATTCTATAGCTGTTGTACACAAGAAAAGCTTTTTGAAAACTTTCTTCAAATCTCCAACTTCTTACTTACTAAACACCAAAAATGAGGATTGATTTTTGATTTGCTTTATTTACGGACTCTCTTTAACATCTCAGGTCATCAGCATCCCATTCTATTCAGGATGCGAAACGACCGGCAAATTTTGCTCAGAGGCCTCTCTTTCAGGCTTGAGGTTCTTTTTCGCGCCATAAATGTACGACACAGGACCCACGACTTCACTTTACTCCCTTCCGAAGGAAGCCATACTTAGGAAAAAGACGATGAATATCTGCCAACTCTTTAACGGCCTCAATGCTGTTTTTCTCAACGAAACTCGGCATATACGATTTAAATAAAACAAGAAAAATGGTTTCTGAAAATCAGAGAAATCGGCGTTAGGAGTAGAAATATTCCTGGAAACCGAATTTTAATAATCGCCGAGGACATCGATTAAGGTGAACAGGGGGAAAATGTGGCATACGAGGGTATTGCTATTGTTAGCATTATAAATTGGGTATTGGTGCAAAGCGAGGTGTCATGTAAAAAGTATGGGGAAATAGTCTGCGCATGTGCATGGATGAATAATCGGACTTACCCTTATATATAGCGGCCATCTTGCGGCTTAGGTAACGAATGGCAGCGAAAAAAGGATTCCAGGGAATGCTGGAGTGATGTACAAATCTTAGGTGGTAGTGTATATACTCTAACAACCCTGCAGACAGAGAGAACACAGAGAAACAAGCAATAGCTCGCATAAAATTAATTATGTAGCTTAAATGTTAATCACATTCCGCTTTCGTTGTTGTACAGCTAGGTGCAGTTGGAAATGTTAAGCTAACAATATAACACATAAGTAAAATGCTAATGATAAGGGAAAAGCGTATACTTTTAAGTCTGAAAGTTGTGTTTTTTATTGAATACATACGTATATCTTCAGTTAGTATTACTTGTGTGCTCTAGCGCTCTGTAATAACCTCCACAAATTCAACTTGCTGAGGAATTCTCTTAGTTTACTCAGCTCCTGTGTGAGGGACTGTTTTGTTTAATGTTTGTAATTATATTTGGCTTTGCAAACAATTCTTGTTTCTTGTTCTACAGCATTCTCTTCCACATATTGTCTCAAAATCTTCCTTTTGTACCTTAATGGTCATTCGTCTTATTTTTAGGTGATCACTCCAATTTAATCGCTCCTTGTGGACAAGTGGTAACCTACTTGCCTCGTAGACCCAAGATCGCGGGTTCAATCCTGGCTAGGGTCGATGGATTTTTAGGGCGAAAAAATCCTAACCTAAAAGAACCTCAAGCCTGAAAGAAGAGTCTCTTAGTAAAGTTTGTCGGCCGCTTCACGTCCTGATTTGAATGAAACGCTGATGACCTGAGATGTTAAAGAGCGTTCGAAAATGAACTAAACCATAACAATTACTCCAATTTCTGAGTTAAACAGTTTAGCTCGTCTAAATGTAACTTTACACGTTTTTCTACTTATGTTTTTGGATTTAAATACACCTTTTTTTTTTTTTTTTTAGGGGACACCGAAGTGAAGTTTGGAATATTTGAATGTTACACATTTTGCACACATATTGTGTAGGCTTTTAGTATTGTAACTTTCAGTTAATTGCTCAAAATTTCACTATTGTATTAAACTTGTTTTTACTCAGACTTATTGCTAAAAGTCTCCCATAAAAATTGAAAATTTTGTGCAAACTTTTCTAATTACACAAAATTTGGCATGGCTTTAATTGTAACTAGATTAAAAAAATGTTTCATGCTTGTACATAAAGATGGTAATTGGAGATAAGTAAACATACTTAAAGCTAAAGCTGACGAAAATACGTCTAAATATCTAAAAGTCGAGAGACCTGGATTTAAAGAGTTAAGGTTGCAAAAAGTTATTCCAAAGGATAAAAACCCCTGAAGTTTCTCTAAGGCTCAAAGCAAATTTTAAGAACAAAAACTAAAATTTAATTGTTTTTTTTTTTTTGTACGAAAAATGCCATTTCTTCACTTTGGTGTGCCCTTAAAACATAATAGTAATTATTTCCTTTTGGTGTGTTGTACTCTGTCATTAGCAAGCGCAGGTACATGAATTCCTATGCATTGGGCATTTAAATCGTCGAAAGTATAGCTTTAATGGTGGCCGAGGAAGTGGGTTGAATAGAGGTCGAACTTACAGACAGGAAACAGCGATTGGATGGAAAGTGTGAGAGAGCTGAGTTCGTGCTGTATACTTGCGTTGAAATCTCCTTCTTTCTTGTTTCTGGTTACGTTTCATGGCGTATCCCCGGCCCCAGTTATCATTCATTTCAGAACCTTTTCATTTTTCTTGACACTAATAATCATTTGTACATTAAGTTGTTGCGATTTTTTCTTAGATTTTCCACCTTTTAATGTTTGTTATTATATTGCTCGGTTAAGATTTGGATTTGTGCATTTAACAATTTGAGTTTGTCATATTTTATTATACCATTGTTTATTAAATAATGAAGGATGCTAAACTGCTATACATGTTCTTCATTGATTTCTTGCTACGTAGTCAATACAGGGACATCTTATCTGCATTATTGTGGCATGTGCTTAGGTTCTTATAGTACTAGATTAATCATAGTGTTTTTTTCCTGTAACTGATATCCTAATGTAATGTAGGAACAAAGAAGATATTTTTCAAAATATAGGCCTTTATTTTCGACGATGTTCATCCATCTGTCTGCCAGCATTCAAATTTTGGCCAGAGGCAAAAAAACTCTGAACATGTATTTTTGACATCTCCAAGATATCGAACCGCCTTCCTTAAGTTGCATAACCAAGTCGGAAGGCGCAATCAATTCTATTCCTCCTAATCAATAATCGATAAGACGCAGTGTACGTGTGCCGGTGTTTCCCTTACCTCATTCACTTGAGCAAGGCTTAAGTGACTGAAATGACTGCTCTTATCCAACATTGTGAGAAAAATGTCACCTTCTCTGACCACGTGCACTGTGCAAGAAGCGGCTGTTTCATGAACTATTGCGCAAGCGCATATTTCTTTATTGTATGGTGCGTTGTTAAGATATGTGCTTTTCCGTGAATTTTAGAATAAAATTTCCGTTGTTTAACTACTTTCCCCCATATTTTGCAGCAGATATGAATAACTGATTAAAAGTATGTATTTATCTGCCAGAAAATTTGCCAGTGAATCACTTGCTTGTGCCGATAGCCTGATATATGAAGACTTTAGTGATATTGAAAGGTAAAAGGTGGTAGTCAGAATGTCCGTGTGGAGAGCAGCATATTTGCCTCCTGCCCGAATGGTGCCGACATTGTCCGCCTACCAGCTTCAGGAAGCTGTTGCCAGAAGTTACATGGTAAGATTTTACACAGAAATGGTATATTCAATTACAATCCCCATGTAGTGTTACAAATAAGACAACATTTCCATTTGTTAGAGAAAAAGCGGTACAAAACTTTGGGCAAACTTTGCTCAGTGCATCATGAATGGTCAAAAAGTAGGCTATTCAAAAAAAAAAAAAAACAATAATAATAATAATAATAATAATAATAATAAACAAAAACTCCATTTTAATGCCACACTTATGTAATAAACTTTCTTAGTTTGTTAAAAAAAAAAAAGCACAGAAACGTTTAAAAGACAGCAAGGAAATTTTGTAAGTGTATAATAGCTGTAATAATTAATATCTTTGCTTCCAAGTCAAAGCTAATCAACACAAAGGGAGGGAGAGAAAGAGAGAATACCTCACCAGTATATAAAGGGACAACAGCGGCAAGCGATAACAAGCTTAGATAAAGTGTAGCTAAGACTGCACGAAACTTCACCGCCCAATTTTACCTCAAGACACGGTAGTACTCGAAAGCAAAGATTTTAATTAACTATTTCAACTATGAACATGAGCAGTGGAAGCTTACGCGTTCATTTAGTGTAAAATATCATAACTAAACTGTGGTTTTAAAGCTGTATTATTTCTGTTTTATATTACTGGTAATATGTATTCATATTTTATCGGTTCTGGTGATCTAGTGGTAACCATATTTGTCTCGTTTACCCAAAACTTGAGAACTTTCAAAGTTCGCATCTAACCAATGCGTGAATGCTTTAATTTTCATAAGTAATACTTAGTATACACATAATATAACTTCCAATTGCAAATATTTAAGACAAGTTATGCTCATACAAAAGAATATAAAGTAATCCTCTTGTTTTTAAAAGATTCTTAAGTGAAAAACTAAAAAGAAAATGTAAATAAATTCAGCATGAAGTATACAAACCCTGTGTCTGTTTACAGCCCGCATTTTTGAGAGCATGATTGAAATATTGACAGGAGCATAATTCCAAGCGTTCAGTCTTCCGCTGTCATACAGGTCGATATACTTCTTCAGTTGGATTCAATCCTTCCCTTTGCGAGAACCAGTTTGAAATCTATTTATACCTGTGGACGATTATTCTGTTGAAATTCAGTGGTTCCTTCAGGATATCTCATCCTCACAGAAGGAACTGCGATGTATTCAAGGATATTTTTATTTTTGTCTATGTTCGAGCCGGCACAACAGCCGTAAAATCCAACTCAAATGCAACCTTGACGATACAGCTAAGACATTTATCTTGCGTCGATTCGTGTTCTGGGATAGTGGACATTTATTTTTCCTGTTTCTTATTCCAGTTTCCATTAACACTTTTTTTCTGCAAAAGCGAGTAAGTAATCTGTGTTTTTCCCTAAGGCAATCCTTTTTAGCAGCTGATAGAGCCCTTAAGACAGGGACTTAGAGAAATTACTTCTCACTGCAGACTTGAAGGTATTACTGTCAGAGTAGTATTCTGTTGAGCAGTGGAGACGCATGTTCGTCCTGAACGAAGACGGCAGCAAACAAACTTTTGTCTCGTGGCTGTACATGTACTGACTTCAAGCTTCAGACACACAATAGCCTGCAATGTTTACTAACGCAAAGAGTGATTTCCTTGAGGTTTCAGCTGTGTATGCGAGCCATAGCGGAACTCAGTACACTGGTGGCAAGCAAAATCACAGCTCAAGATGGTTTTAATACATAACATTCTTTAAGATGAATGCGCATGAACTAGCGTCATTGATAACCGATGAATGAAGTCAATAGTGCAAGCTTTTGGTTTACAACCCGATATTAAGATAATTTACATTTTCTTTATAGTTTTTCACTCTAGAATACTTATTAATGTGGCCTTTATTTTGAAAACAAAAATGATTAGTTTTGTGTTTGAACATAAATGCACACACAGTGTTGTCCTCTTGGCTATCAGAGAACAACGTTTTGTTTATGGCATAACTTAAACATGAACTGAAGGCGCTATTGTGAACCCAGCATCCTCTCCCTTTTCCCGAATCGGTCATGGTTTCTAACAGTTGCTTATTTTCTTTTTGTCTTAGGGTATACATCATTGCCTGAATTAAATTCTTTAAGAATGGGGCCATAACCATCATTATTTCGTTTCAGATGGTTTTTCACCTGAGCCCCAGGTCATTACGAGGGTCGCTAACCGTCCCGTTCTGTACATTTCCCATATTTGACTGTTTAACATCTTATTCTGTATGTATTGTTAACGGTAGGTACCTCAAATTCATATTTCATCGTTTTTGAAAAACTACTCGCATTAATTTACCAAAATTACGTTAACATATCAACCATTGCAGTACTGTGTAAAATACTGTAACAATGAGGCTGCTCTTTAAGGCATGTACTCGTATTTCCAAGCTCCACTACCCATACCCAATGCAGGATCGTCCTCGCCCTACTACTGCCAATAGCAAACACGAAACTATGTTCACAAGAGGACATTATTTATCACTGGAAAATATTTAGAAGGTTTTTAAGAATCTGAAATTATTTACACATTTCTCATATGTAAACGAAACATAAAATAATATGAATCGAGCTTACATAAAATACGCAGATATAAAACATGGTTAATCAATTACTGTTCATTACCGTTTACTGCAGTGCAACAGGTAGTGAAATGTTTATTTTATTTATCAAATGTCACATACAATACGCCACTAGTATATGGGCTCTCCAGTATAATAAAGCCACTTAATGCAGAGCACACGTCCAAAAGTTCGGCCGTCATAGGTTGACGAGAACCACATTTGGAGATACAGTACAGGTGGGACCTCAGACAGTTATGTTTCTTCAACAATCGAAAGCGAACGACAGCCGTCAGGTGCACAAGTAGTGTTCTCATTAAGAATCGCCCAATTTTAGTCTTTAAATGTCAATGTGGCTTCCGCTTTAAAGTTATGTTTAAAACCTATTTGTGGAACCTTTAAGGAATGAAGTGGTATTGTCCCCGTGGATTTCTGAGTCAGTAAGGCTCCTTTTTTTAGCAAGAAGGTCAGCTTTCGTTTCCCACGATGCCACAGTATGCAGGTACCCATTGGAAAGAGATTTTGTGAGTAGGATCCTTCAGCAATGGTATGCATTTCAGAATTTGTTTCAGATCGCAATGGTAGTTTTGTGAGTGGAAACTTGGAATCCGAGAGAACCTTTGCTCTGTTAAAGCAGATTTCCTCAATAATAATTGTTGGGCCGGCACTGCAATAACCTCTGTCTCACCATCCAAAGGCTGTGCCCATAGGTAAATAATAATTAAAAAGGTTACAAAATGAGTTACTTGGTAGACTAGAATAACTGCCCTTCTGTGTATAGCTTTATGAACAGGTTTCTGCACAGCAAGTATAGCAGTAGTTTTCATTGCACCTGTTATGATACGGAGGACTTGATTTTAAAACACCTCGAGGCATTGTATGGTGTGATCCGGTACAGTAATAAGAACTTCATTGCAATAGTCGATAACCGGCTATATGAACGTTTTGTATGTAGTATTTACAGTCTCCCTATTACATCCCCATCTAGAACCAGTAGTCGTTTCCGACGAGGAGTCTCTTCTCGGCCTTTGCCATCACATGTTCCGCATGTTTCCTCCAGTTCAAACGGGAATCAAGTACACGTCCGAGATAGGTGGTGACTTCACTAAATCTCTCCTTGAAATTTGAAGTTGGGTATAAAGTCTATTCAGAGTAAATACAATTTTACTCTTATTAACCCTCATCCTATTTTCGCGGCACTAGGGGTCCAATTTCCTCAAAGCATTATTTAAGGTCTCATTTAAGCCGTCTCATTTCTTCTTCTCTGCACTATTTCACATTACAAGGTCGTCGGTAAATAGAGCTGAGCCTACCTTGTGCCTGGTACATCATTAAAAAGCACTGGACTTATTACTGTGCCCTGTGGAAGGTTTGTTTCAGTTTGTCTAAATTTGGAAATACCCTCTCCATATCTAACAGCCGAAACCCTTTGAGACAAAAAGTTCTTAATCCAGACAAACATTGCCACGTATACCCAATGCTGTAGTTTTTCCAAGACCCTAAGCCCCCATACTCTAAATCCACAAATGCAGCAAGGACAGCCGTATGACCGTCCTGGGTGTCTTGAATGGCCTGAGTCAAAAAAAAACCACCTGTCGTACTGTTGAATGGTGCCGTCTAAAGCCTGCCTGACAGAGTGATAATACATTACCACTCTCAAGAAACCAAGCCATTCTACAAACAAGCATCCTTTCTATTCATTTTGATAGCGCACTTGTTAGTGCAATTGGACGGTAACTTTTAATAGAATCTGGTGGTCTATCTTTTTTCAGAAAACTGGAATTATAATAGCTTTCGTATATGCTGCTGGAATCATAATATTCCAGCTTAGATTTAAGATATCTAATAAAGCTAGAAGAGTGTTGAGTGCTTCTCAAATTCTGGATGGATATTATCAGGTCCAGGGTTTTTGCCATTCTTGAGACATTTAATTGCTTCTTGTATTTCCAGAAGTTCAAAATTCCTGACAAAAAGTTCCTGCAAATTAGAAAATACCCCCTGATTTCTACCGATCTCCCTTTTTATTTTCGTCTGATTTCTATCAATATCTACATCTTACCGTTGATTATTTGAATAAAATTTCATGAAAACATTTGCCATATCTTTTGTCATAATATAAATCCTTCCAAGTAATATTCATGGGCTCTTTAGCCTGTCTTGAAAAATCACCTTTTACATTTTTAATAAATTTAAAAACCTTCACACATCTCGTCGATAATCAATACTACCAATAAAATTGTTGAAAACTTCACGCTTTGCCATATTAATTTTTCTTCACAATATTGCAATGCAACTCGTGAATCTTGTGTTTCTTCAGCTTTGGGACGTGTTTTTACATCTTGCTCTTTCAATAAGGATAGTTGGTCATTCCAAAAGGGTTTATATTTATATTACTTCCCTCTAGGAATCCAACATTTTGCTGAATTAATAACGATTTGGCAGAAATCAGCTAGATTCCCTTTTCTGACATACTTCCGTATTCTCAAACTGAAATTCTAAATCCTGTGTAAAGAAGAACCATTCATCCTTCTTGAAATTCCATCTATTTCTGGTGTTCTTATGATGAGTTATGCATTTTTTGCTCTGACTATTAATGGTTATGATACGACCCGAACCAGGAGCATAGAAAGTTTCTCTATCGGCATCTTCGGCTGTGGCTGTGGCCAAAGTCAAATCAGGGTTAATACTAGTTCCATTATAATGAAGGTTTGTGGGAATATCAGAATTCGTATAAATTAATTCCAAATTATCAAGTTCAAAAGTTCCTTCACTACTTTTCCTGCATTGTTAATGTCGCTGTACTACCAGCGAGGATTCTGTGCATTGAGTTCCCCACGTAGAATAGTCCTACTTGTAAGTTGAAGCCCATTAAAATTTAGTTTTGTGTTGCCAGGAGAGCTATAGGAAGCACTGGATCTGTAATATCCACACATCTCAGCCCCATTATCTGATAAAAGACCACTGACTGTGTCAAATGTAGAAGTTAGTTATCTTTTATTCCAAGCAGAACACCACTTGCATTCCGTCTCGATTTTGGTAGGAGTCTTAAGTAATATCCGTGAAAGGGACATCTTATCAGGTCCTCTTGAGGTAGAATTGCTTCTATAATTATAAAAACATAGATATTATGAGACTTTTAAGATGTCTGTTCTTGAATACGTTTCTCTGAAAATAGTCCGTTATTCCATTGGAGCAGTCTCATTCATAAAAGGACGTTTGGTTTTATTAACATCATCAAAGAAAGTCTGGAGACGTGGCAATGCTGTAGCAGATTTAGCGTTACCCAGGGTGCACCATGTGGAGGCCTGCTACATTATACCCCAGTAATGAAATATTAATTAGAGCAATAATTATAACACCAACAACACACACAAATAACAATAACTTAATGAAGCCTTTTTCATTATGAGCATACATAAAAAGTATTTTAAGCAAAATTAATGAATCATTTAAACACCCTTGCATCTATATACAGGTATGATTTTTACTTTAGCAAAGCCACACATATATAAAATGCTTAGTAAGCTCTCTAAAGTAGAACAAACAATCTTAACCAAACTACTGGAAAAGAAAACGTAATGCAAAATACAATTTACCTTATATATGTGTAAGAAAAATATACTGCGCATATCAAAAGCTCTGCTGAATATTGATTTACATAAGAAAACTCTTACTGTTGCAATGTAAAATTTAAGTTACCAGCATTCTGTATGTCCAAATCGTGAACTAGTTGCAAACTTTTCTTAACAACGTTTATTAACGAAATCAGTCTTTCAGTGAACGAGATATCATTATTATAATTAGCAAGGCGACTTACCAAATTATCCAAATTACAAATTTATCTCCATACTTCCACTGCACTCCAAGATCGAACTGAACCACTGCACAAATCTTTAAAGAACAAACTAATTTCCAATTACTGGACAACTTAAATCTACTCGATGACACACACACACATACACACACACACACACACATGGAATAGCACGATATTTCATTGAAAAGTACATCGTCTCCCGTGTGTACTAGTAAGGTCTGAGATTGGAGTCTGTCTTGGTATTTCTAACTGTAATACGAAGTCGCAGACAATATTAAAAATGCTTATTTTCAGAAAACATATTTTATTACTGTTAAAAACACGAAATATTTGCAACAAAACCTAACCTATATCACAATTTACACCTTGCTTACTTTCTGAAAGAACACAAAATGCACTGTGCATTAATACGTAAAGAAGTTTTGACAGAATCCTAACCTAACGTGGTGTTTATACTTACATATAAGGACCATCTGTCTTTCTTGTTACAGTCAGCGGACTCCTGGGTTGTCGTACATAGCCTGCAAAGTCAGAATGATGGTGGAATTCTGGACCCTGATGATCGGCTTTTGGACGTTGCTGACGATCGTGAGCAGATCATTGCCAACTTTGAGGATGCTGATGGTCCACCACCTCATCATGGAGGCGGAGATGGGGCAAGTGGCAGTTCTGTGGGAACAGGGAGTCCCGATATCTTCCAGGTATGTTTCATTCCCTTTTTTATCTGGTTCTTTTTTTTAAATTTTGCAAACACTTTCATGTTTTTATTCATGTATTTACCTCTTTTACCTTACATATGATTTATTTTCATTGTTGCTATTAATGAAAGAAAACTTTGAATTTTGACAGGCCACACAGAGAAGATAATATTTGTTTGCTAACCGCCAAGAAGCTATGCATCAGAAAAAACGTTTTGTAGAAATGAAAATGTTTTTTCCTGATAATTTAGTACAAACATTGTTTTTTCACAATTGAAAATTTACAAATAAAACTTTTATCGGCCAATCAATTTTGGTTCGTTATCAACTAAAGTTACGTATAATATGCCTCCAAAGAAATAATCGAAAGTCGAACGCGCCACATGTCCTGCTCTTCCTATCCAATGTTGCCCCATTTCTGAGGTTAAATGTGCGCACACATTAAGCTGGAGCTCCATGTCCCTGCGCACAGCAAGTGACACATCGTCGATCAGGTCCGAAGTGTGTTCTGCATTAGCACAGATGGACAAACTACGCACGACTGCAGACTGACAGTGGAAAGGACCTAGGGCGCACACTTCATGCACAAAGTGCTTCTAAAACCTTTATTACACGGTGTAACAAAAACATATGTCAAACTTTGGGGAAACATTCCTTGTATAAAGGGGGTGCAAATATGTTATATACATGGGTCTGGAAATACTTAATTTCCTTGTTAGAACGCTTTATCTGCAACTCAACTTACATGGTGTGATGTGCAAGGTAGAATGTCAGCATAGCGTCCTGTGGCAATAACCTCACAACAAAACAATTGCTTAATACATATAGTAGGTAAACATACACTTTTACCTTTGGTGGGGTTGTTGTAACTAGGTTCACGGTTCCTAGGTTCACGGTTGTTGTGATCTTTCTGTATCACGTAGTTCCTTATTGTGCTACCGCTTCACTGCTGGACGTAGCATCGATCACGTAGTGTCAGTTCTGTGTGTTCACGGACTTCGTTCTAGGTACAGTAAAAGGAGGTATTCAAATGCGCAGTTGGCAGATGCTCATATGGATTAGCCGAAGTTTTGGAATCTTCGTGCTGCCAGGCAATACGAGATGCTCCAGGAATACATCAGCGCATCAGAGTCCGTGCGACTGCGGGTTGATGGATGTGTCCGTGTTAACGGACGATATTTTGAACATTTCATATGATTTTCTGTTTCCCACAGTTCTGTTTTTGAATATTCTGCTCTGTGGTAAGGGTTATAACAAGTAAATAAAGATATTCAGGACCCATGTCCATATTAAATTTTTTTATTCTATATATGTATGAGCAGTGTTCCCAAAGTTTTGACTTAACTTTTTTGTTACATCGTGTATAATCATTAGGCAGGTGTCAGCGAACATATCATCCTCTCTTTGAGATCTATCATTTATCAAAGTTTGCCGCACAATGCCCATTACACGCTGTATAATTGTCTATCGTACTATTTAATTTTAAGTGTGTATATAAGTCAAAAAGTCACTTCAGAATTTAAACCATTATTAATATTATAATATTTGAGATAGGGGGAGGAGCAAAAATATATTGTGTTGGGCAAAAGAACGGGCTTGGAAAATTCAGATTTGAAAAAAATTTAGGGTCACGGCCAGGATTTGAAATGACGCTCTAACAAACTGCACTACAGCGTCCTCTTCCAAACGCGAAATCAAGAACCTCTCTCGTCTGATTTTATATATCCCGGAGACCTTACTTAGGTGAGATATTTATTTCTTAAGAGATGGCTCTTAATGCTATGAATACTTTTAACCCAGACTAATAGTACAAATAGGGTTAGTTAAAAGTCCCACATCACTTAAATAACTTTTGAAGCATGTGGTTTAGTAACACGAAACTCGATGTGTGGGGATAGCCATACACTGAGAACTCAAAAATTTAATTATCGACTTTTTTTCCCATTTTAAATAGAATATCTAATATATTGTTACATTTTCAAAAAATGTGCATTAAGAGATTTTTAAAAAGTACCTACACTAGATATTTCTGTGCAAATTTATTGTTGCTAAAACAAGAAAACAAAAGTTTAACGAATGATTAAATTCTTTAGTTTGCTTTGTTTTATCAGTAATTAATACCATAATGTTTTTTGTTTATATCCATGGATTCATGTTTATTGATACAGAAACATCTTATTTAAGAAATTAAATGTGACATCTAGTTTATTAAATAATTCTATGTGATGTTGAGTGAAAGGGAAATAATTCTAATTTTAATTATGGTTGTCTCTGCAGACAGGCAACGACCTCATCGAGAGGTCGCGAAATTATTTAATGATATGCATATTGATTGATTGATTTATTTATGGACGCTCTTTAACATCTCAGGTCATCAGCGTCCCATTCAACTCAGGGCGTGAAACGGCCGACAAATTTTGCTCAAAGGCCTCTCTTTCAGGCTTGAGGTTCTTTATCGTGCCGTAAATGTACGACACGGGACCCACGGCTTTACTTCCCTTCCGAAGGAAGCCATACTTAGGATTTTTACGCCCGAAAAAAATCCATCGGCCCTGGCCAGGTTCGAACCCGCGATTTGGGTTTAGAAGGCAAGTATGGTAACCACTACACCACCAGGACCAGGATATGCATATTGATCGCAATTCATTTTAACATGCAACACGGCAAGGATCGTAAAAAATTTACTCAAATTGGAAGCGTAAAGTGCATCTGATGAGATTACTTCATTGGATGTTCTTTTCCGTGAGCGAGAATATACAAACGTTTCTACTACAAATATGTCGTTAGAGCCAAAGTTCCGCAATGAAAATCCTTTAAAGTGCCAAGCAACATCCTTATAAAATTCAACTTTTGCAGGAACTTTCAGAGGACCATCCCCATAAAAGAAAGAAGTTTTGTGAATTAATGATGGAGCGCATTTGGGACAATCCAGTTTTACTTCGACAGATTGTAATTTCAGATGAAGCCAAACTCTGCCTGCATGGATTGTCAACAGACACAACGGCCAATATTGGTCAAACGAAAATCCACAATGGATAGAGAACCACACGCAGTCCCCACAAAATCGTAACATTTGTGGAGGTCATCATATCATTGGTCCTTTCTTCTTTAGAGTAACGCAAAACACCAATAGATATTTAAATTTATTTCGAAATCACTTAATATCGGCTATCGCAAATTTGTTCCCGCGTCCAGTCAACCATGATATACCCAGAGGTGTTATGTTTCCAATTAGATGAAGCTTCAGCTCACTATGGACAGAATGTTCTTCATCACTTAAACCAGATTTTCCCACAATGATGGATTGGTAGGAGAGGTCATACAGAATGGCCAGCAAGATTCCAAAATTTGTCCCCTTTGAACTTCTTTTTGTGGAGCCATTTGAAGTCGAGAAAGACCAGACAACTTAGAATATCAGTAGTATGGAATAATGGAAACGGTGGAAGACATTCCTAAAGTCTGGTTAAGTCATCCTTAACACTGCCTCAGGTTTCTGTGATAATTGGCACAAATTTAACAATGACTTGTCTTCTAGATTTGCTCTTATCAGTACAGAACCAGTTCAAACTTCCTGAATAAATCTGCATAATTACGAATAGAACTTGGGCCTTATGTGTTCTAAATTTTCTCACATCTTGAGGAAGTTTTATTTTGTTTTCATAATAGTATTATATCAACCATGGCTTGCGACCTATAGCTGTAGTAATAAAATTAAAATATTAATGCTTTAATCAACAACATGAAAACTGTGGAATGCAGAAAGAAATTTAAAACAAGTCCCAATTTTTGCCCAACACGAATGTTTTTGTTTTTTTATCTCTATATTAACTTGTAGGGAAAGTTTGAAGTGACTTTGGAAATGTCACATTATTTCTTAATCATAATTCTCTGTTTTTAAACGTAGTTGCTTTCTAATCGCACATTATTTATGTTTGCATGCTTTTTTTAGGTAATGGGCAACTTTAAACCATATAATTGAGGAGCGTTTTTTTTTTTTCATAACATTATAGGTGTAAAATTTTACAGAATTGTTTTGTATATGATGCGAATACAGATTTTGCATAACTCCCGTCTATTCATGTGTAACGACTTTTTCAAAACTCGATAAATACTATTAACTTACGTAATGTACAATTTCTGCAAGTGTTGATAAACCAAATTTTATCCCTATTGCACCGTCAGAGGTGGCCGAGGTCGTTCAAGCGCGGACTCGTGAGCGAGAGGTCTGGGTTTCGATTCCCACCAGGACGGTCCTCGACTGAGGTATTTTCCAGGTTTTCCTCAATCCTCATAAATGGAAAATGCCAGGGAGATACCCTTAACTTAGGCCTGGAACGCTTCCTTCTTTAAAAAAAATCATTTCCCTTTACCATGTCATCTCATATATCATCATTGTTCACCGTCTATGATGCCTTAGTAGTTAAAACGTGCGTTATACAGTATTAAAAAAAAAAAAAACTCTTGCATTCAAGAAGTTGCATTTCAAGGTGAGTGCACAGCGAGTCATTTCGCATTCTAAACCACCAACAGAAAATCACAATATGCATGTAGAAGTTCAAAAAACTTTTCCTGTGTAGGCAAATGTGATTAAACCTGCAACAGGGTAATGCCTTTATCCTGAACAGTTCCCAAGACAGTGAGCAAAGAGAAGGAAAATGTAACAAAGTGTTTTGAAATTACATAAAAAAAAAGAAGCATTTAAAATGACATTATAAAATAGGAATGCATTTAAATGCACGGAACTTGAAAAGAGATAGTAATGAGTGTGTCATGAATGATGCACAAGTGATTTAACTGCATTTCTAGCAATTACAGATGAAGGCAAGTTCTTGAAAATTGACACAGAACATTAAGAAACATGTAAATACAGTTTATTTCAATATACAGAAAACTGTAGAGTAGAAAGACAATACCAAACTAAGCATTTTGAGGTTAGAAACAAGGAGTCGCAGAAGCTGTTTTACAGCGCTACATGTGTCAACACTAAATCTCAGATTGTGAAACTTGTTTATTGCGTGCTGATGTAAACAGAACACACTGTTGTACTGTCGCTAGGAGTTTGATGTTCAATGCAGCATTTCTATTTTGATAAGGTGGTACCAAACGCTACCAGAGATAGTCGGATAATAAAGCAATTTAAACGTAGATTAAATTGTCACCTCAACTCTAGGAATCACAACAGTTAGTCTCTCGCTTCTTCTTCTTCTGCTCCTCCTGCGCCCCTTCTTCTCCTCCCTGGCCCCATGTACTTGAGAAAAATGATTGAAGAACAAGTGGAATTCTAACCTAGCTGTATCAGCTTTCTAATTATATTAAAATTGTGTAATATTTAAATGCAATATAATCTTTAATTTAGTTTTTTTTTGCCCTCTTTATTTTATATAACTATGTATATTTTACTCTGTAATGCTGCTGGTTTTATTCGCTTTGTAGAGTGGAAGAAAAGGTCTCATCGTCTGAACTTTTGTCAGGGCAAATGAATGAATATATAAATTAATAATAATAATAATAATAATAATAATAATAATAATGTACTGAATTTATCAAATAATTATATTTGCAGATTAAGATCAACTCAATGGCTCGTTTTAGCTCATATGTAGGTGAAAAAAAAAATTTCAACTATTGTGTTTTATTTCATTATTTTTATATTATTATTTATTTACGCTAGTTAACATCTCAGGTAATCAGCGTCCCATTCAATTCGCGACGTGAAACGGCCGACAAATTTTGCTCAGATGCCTCTTTTTTCAGGCTCGAGGTTTTTTTTCGTGCCTTAAATGTAAGACATGGGACCCACGGCTTTACTTCCCTTCCGGGTTTGAACCCGCGATCTTGGGTTTAGAAGGCAACTATTGTGTTTTGAAAACACTTGGAGATATAGGACTGTTTTAGTCAGAAGAACTATGCCAGTAATAGAAATATACTATTAATAAAACAGAAAAAAATCTCTTTTTCTTAAAAACATACATATTTTGTGCATCTATTGAGTTTTTAAAAAAATGCTCCTCAATTTTCCACCATTTATTGACATCCTACTTTTTGGCACTTTTGGCAAAGGCTTTTTGGTTTGGAATTGGAGTATCAGGGAAATGTCACTTAGGCTGTTACAAGCTGTTGGCTTCATCCAAATACTTGCATGGCATGCATGTCATTTTAGCTTTTTGGACTCATTACTTTTTGCATTAAGAAACAACATGTTCAGTATTTACAATTAATTTATTTAGTTTCACCTTCTCTGTGATCTGGATATCATTAAAAATATCTTGTATACAAATATGAAACACACTGTTTGTGTTAACTGCTACTCTATATTTAAGTAATTTATAGCATAATGTTACTATAGCTGCTCAAAAAGAAAGAATCAGTTTTTAAGGAGAATGTATTGCAAATATTTAAATGCAAAAACTATAGTTCTTGAGATTATTAGAAAGAAGAATGTAAATTGGAAGATCTATCATATGTAGTAATGAAATTTGAAATCTGGTGATATTAACACACAATGTCTGTGAAGTTATGGAAAATGGAAATAGTTGAAGTTTTAGGTAACAAATAAGAAATGTGAAGTTTGCATTTCATTGCAGTTAATTTTTTTGCTGACTTAAAAAGCAACAATCACTGTTTGACTACAGTAGTTTTTCATTCACATTCATCGCTTAAATTGTCAAATTGATGATTGTGAACAGCAAATAGGTCATAATGCACTATACCATCCTTTAATATGCTATGTTTTGCCTCACAAACTTCTAAAAAAATAAAGCATTTTTGCTCTTTGGTACTATGGCAGGGCACAGCTAAGAAAGATCTATGAATAGGAAATGAATGAATGAATTAAATGGAAAAAATATGCATTTAGAACAATCTTTTTTTAGATCTGCATTGTGAAGATCTGTTTATAATTCAAATAGGCTGGGGAGGGTCCCAAATCTTTTATTTTTAATCACACACACTTATTGTACCAAAGCAACACTATGTGAAACCAAGGACTAAGGGGAGTATATGCAAAAATTTCAAACAAAATATGTAGACATTAAGTGCCATAAAAACATGGCTTGTGACTGCAGACTTGTTTTATCTGCTTGAAATGAAAGATGCATATCAATCATATAATTAAGCATTTTATTTGTAAAAGTATACAGGATTAGTTAATAGTCCCACTCCAACTAAATAATTTTTGAAGCATGTGGTTCAATGATGTGAAATTCTTATGTTTACTGAGAACTCAAAAATATATTACTGACTTTTGTCTACTTCAGGTTTAACCAAAAGTAACTCCAATTTTCTTATTTACCCATTATATTTTTCTATTTTTGAATAATGAGATACTTCTACACAAATTTATTATTGCTAAATCAAGAAAACAAAAAAGTATAGTGAATTACAATAATGCTTCTTTAGAATCGATATGTCAATAGACTCAACTGCTGATACTAGTCAAACATAAGACCACAATGGATGGAGGAGAACCATAAATAATATCCACTAAAACTTATGTTTGCACTCATATTGTTGGTGATAATTATCATTGATCTATTCTTCTTTAGAGAAAGACTAAATTCAAATAGATATTTGAATTTGCTTCAAAATCAAGAGTACCAGTCTTGCAAACATGGGCTATCTGGAAATGACATCTATTTCTAACAAGATGGAGGTTCAGCTCACCATGGACAGAATGTTCATCAGCACTTAGACCAGGTTTTTCCACAATTGTGCATTAGCTGGAGAGGTCACATAGAGTGGTCAGGAAAATCCCCAGATTTGAACTTCTAATACAAGTGGTGCATGACATTCCTGAAGTCTGGTTAAGTCATTCCTTAGATTAGATTAGATAACTGGAGTTTTGTCGACATGCTGCATGTCAACCTAAAACCCCATAGGAAGAGATATGCTTTACTGTTTCCCAAAATTTGTTCCTTGAGTAAGTTGCATTATTCTGGTTCCAATGTCAATGTCTGTTCCCAGGTCTTCCCTAGTTATAGAAAGAGAAAGTCTCTTACCAGGAATGAGCAATTAATGTGGGTGTGAAAGGCAGTCTCCTCTTTCTGTTTGCACAATCTGCGAAAAGGTTCATCTTTGCAAGAGTCCCACTTTACATGGATTTTCTTAAAGTGACCATGTTCAGTAATTAATGCAACTACTTTCCATATATCTCTTCTGGCCAGTTTTAGGAGAGATGAGGAAACAATTTTCCTTGGATGTAGGACCAATTTATCCAGGATAATTATGCCACCTAAGTTGGTGTTTTTGCCCAGTCCATGTTTTTATCATGGTCTTAGCAGTACATGTACTGATTTGAACCATGTGTTCAGGACCAATAAAAGTATATCAGTATGCTTTTTTTGCCAGCTGGTTTTTTTCATTTCCATAAATGCTCTGATGCTCTAACATCCACAGCAATTCAAGCCTGTTGTGAGATGCCAGGGCATTTAGGCATTCTCATACCATTTAGATTTTACCTGGTTGGAAAAAAGTGCTTTCAAAGTACTTTGGCTATCTGAGAGGATGAGAATTCATTTACTATGGTAATCTTTCTCAAGTCATTTAAAAGCACAGTTCAGGATAGCAGATAACTCCTTCTTGAAAAACTGTGCAATGTATCCCAAGGTTTATACTCATATTTGTCCTTGAAAATAGACCATATATGCCTGTGCCTGAATGTGTTCCTATATGGGAGCCATCTGTGAACCAAACAGGTTGGCCACATCCTTTTTCAGGCATATTTCCTTCCACCCAGTCTTCTTGAGATCCAAGAGTTACCTTAATCTTAATTAGAAGGGGAGAACAATATTGAGTATTCATTAGTTCAGACTTATTCTCAGCACTTAAATATCCAGAAAATTTAAAGTCATCCTTTAAATGGTTTCTATGATCTACTGACAGACTGTCATATAGCTGAGGGCTACCAGTTTGAACACAGAATTTAGATGTTTAGCTATATTTGTTTTGTTAAGGAAAGAACATTTTATTATTCACTGCACATTTTTGTTTTCTTGATTTAACAAAATAAAAATGTATAAAAGTCATATTTTGAAATGTAAAAATATATTGGACATTCTATTTCAAATAAGAGAATTGGTGTTACTTCTGATTAAACCAGAAGCAGAAAATATTTGGTAATATCATTTTTGGGTTCTAAGTATATGGCTATCTGAACACACTAAGTTTCTTGTTAGTGAATGACATGCTTAAACAATTTTTAGATGGCGTTCAACTTTTAACTAATCCTGTATAATTACTTTTATTTAGTAAATTGATAGCTATTTTGTAAACTTTTCTAATATAAATTAGATGTAACCTTGTTTACAGCAAATGCAGTGATAAATTTGAAAACTTTTGATGTGTAAGTGCGTATAAAATAGAGAATATATATAAAGAAGCAGGGTGTGTTTCAGCATTCTAAAAATGTTTGACAATGTGTGAAGACTTGGAGAAAAAGAATGAGTTAATAACTGCTGAAAGCAGGCTTAGCATGGTACAGATTGCACCAGGTAAATAGGTATTCTTTTAAATAGAATAAAAAATATTTGAATCCAAAAAGGAGAAAAGTGATAGCAACTGAATGGGTAATCTGTGATGGAGTGACAGTGCTGCAGAACGCTTGAGCAATACTAACATCTAACACCTGGTTAACAACGCTTGCACTAAGACAAGCTGTAGGCTGTGTGTGGTTGCAGAGTGAGAACTCCAAGTTCGCTGTGCCATATTCAAGGACAGACATTGAGGTGACAGGAGAACAGATAGCGTCAGGTCTTCAGGTGAGGCGTGGAAGTGAACCAGCATTGAACCAGCTGCCTGTCACGGAGGGCCAACAGTCCAATCCAACCAAGCGATGGTCTGCCACTCCCATCGTCCTGGATGGTGGCAGTGCTGACAGCTGCTCAGATCGGCTTCGACCACACAGGAAGGTCTGATGAGAAATTTTTCCATTCCTGGCATTGCTTAGTTATTACCTAACAAGATGACAAAAAATAAATTGATATAAGAAAATTCTTATGGTCATATACTGCTTGACAAAAATATCTATGGGTCTGCACCATTTTCATCAAGGGCTGTAGGAAATGTAGGTTACAGGGAAATTAAAATTAAATTTAAGGTCAATAGGAAGCAATTTTAACAATAAAACAATTTTTTTAATTATATGAAAGTTAGTTTTTAAAATTTTTGTTAATTAATTTTTATAGAATAAATGATTTATCTAGAAATTAAAGAGAAACTTATAACTAGATAGCAGACTTTTAAGCATTAAAACAATCGTTTTTGGTACCTAAAATAAGCTGTAAAAAGGGGGTTAAAAATATGCACTCTAAAACTGAAAATGGGCATTACAAATAGTATATTTGATTTTAATTTCTTTTTTGGTATGAAAATAGAAGGAGGAAGAGAGAAAGATTTGCATTTAAACTGCTTATCTCATTGATGAGTAGTCAGATGATTCTGCCTTTTGGCTATCTGAAAGCTATAATGCTGACCACTGAAATAAAAAAGATATTTGTGATTTTGTAGTTTGCTATTGGTTTAATTTAATAATTGTATGGTTGTATGAAATATTCTACCTGTCTATTGGGAAAGGCACTAGGGCCAGAACGTATAGTCTTTTTTGTGTGTGTATTTTGCTTACAACTCTGCAAATAAATAAATAATTATTTAATTTTTATTTTTTAATATTTATTAATTGTTCTTTTTTAAACTTTCACAACTACCCCTTAACTATGAACTAAATGATTTATAATATTGCAATTTTTAAAAGGAAATCATATTTCACTAATTTAGTTCCATTTACTTAGACATATTTCGAAGGCTGTTGCCTTCATCATCATCATGGTTCCACTGTCAGCTTCCTAGGTATTGAGATATTACTCTGTAGAATTTTATAATTTAATGATGAGGTTACTGTTGTTTAGAAGATCAAAATTAACTAAATTTTCCATAATTGATATCATTGTATGATTTAGTTGAAGTTCTTTAGCTTGGCTGATGATGAGAACTAAATGTTCTCGAAACCAGTTCCATGCATTATGACAACTAAGTGAAGCATTAAGAGTGTGTAGTTCAACTAAATCATACAATGATGTCAATTATATGATTAGTTTCACTGTGCAAGTTCCAATTTACATTTTAAATTTTCCTTGTTTTTATTTATAATATATTTTCACACACTGTTAATTCTATGGGTTTTTTGAAGAACTTTTAAAAATTTTGGTTCATTTTGGAATTCAGGTTTTTATTATTATTATTATTATTATTATTATTATTATTGTTGTTGTTGTTGTTAGTTTGAAGATGTGCATGCTATCACTGATTTCCTCGTATGTTTATATTTTACATTTCATGCAGAAGCCAGCAATAGTTTACCACTTCTGCCCTCCCCCCCAAAAAAAAACAAACCACATCACTAAATTTGTAAAATCTACAGATGATGTCTTAACATCACACCGGAACTATGCCGATAATGAAGCAACAGCCTTCAAAACATGTCGATGTAAGTGGATCTAAATAGTGAAATTTGAGTGATTTCCTCATAAAAATTTAAATATTATACTATATATCACTATAAAAATACCCACTATTTAAAAACTACTTAAATTATTCAATTTTGTATATATAATCCCTATTTTATTAACATAGTATTTTCAAGTAAATACATTTAGTAGGCTTAAAAGGTATATTATTTAAACTAATAGAAATAATATACAATCTCAATTTAAAACTATTTGAATTTGGTACCTAAAAAGGCAATTCTAAACATAAAAAAATATTGCTAATCATCATAACATATCTTACAGACCCAGTTTATAATTTCATTTTTACAAATAAACTATAAAAATAATTTTTGAAATAAAGTTTAAATGAGGTCATTGATCTGTTTAGATAACTGGGAAAAAAATAATGATTACAATATTAAGATCATTATGTGATTGAGTCATACTAACACTCTTTTGCTCCTCTTACCTGTTTAAATATGTAGGACCGGTTTCACAAACCCTTCTTTCACATTGTCAGCCCCTAGTCAACTGGAGGATAAACCATTATGCTGTGGGAATGTGTAATCTGCTCTGGCAGAGGTGTGATGAACTTAAAGTTTATGTTTTCATCACTGGAAGTGTCGGAAGTTCATTAAACTGTCTTTGTACTTGTAAATGTAGATTTTCTCCCATGTTGCTAATTCTGTAGGTCCTTGCACTGATTTTAATAATTTTGTTTTATTCAATATGTTGTGGTTTTCTGTTCAGAAATGATATGCCACTGCTGATTTTTCCAGCTGTTTTTATTTAATGTTTCTGAAATGTTCTTTTAACTGTGTGCCTGTGTTTCTCTTTGTTTTACCAATGTAGATTGTTTCACATTCTGCACAACTTATTTTATAATACTTGCTTTTCTCTTGTGGAATACTGTCATTAACATTATCAATCAGGAGATTTTAACATAAATCTATTTACAGTTACTAACCTGATCTTAAAATCTTCAAGAATATTTTGAAATTTTTGTGTAGCCAATTGATGATATGTGAATTTTTTAAAAATTAGCATATCTTTTTTTGCTGAAAGTGTTGTGGTTTCTTTAATAAGTTTTTGCCTCTTTAATTTGTGTACTTTTTTGTATACTAGTTTTTTGTTATAATCATTTTTAACTGCTGTTCTTTCTATTTTTTTGTATTCTTTAAGGCATTCTTCTGTGCAAATTTTTAGCTTAACTAGCTGATGTGTTAAGCTGTTGATAACTGCATATTTGTGCATTGTGGGGTTAAAACTATCAGCTTTGATGTAATTGTCTGCATCTGTATTCTTTCTGTATATTCCATATTTCAGGTTTTCTTGACATTTCATTATTTTTATGTCCAAGAATGGTAATATGTTATCTTTCAGTTTCTTATGTGAATGATATGTTTTTATCTTGTAAATTCAGAAATTTTATGGCATCATCAATGAGTTTATTGTTAACTATGGCAAATGTATCATCGACATATCTGAACCATATTTTAAATATATATGAGAAAGTTTTGGATATTGTGCTACACAATTTCCATTATTTCAATGTTTTTTTTTTTTACATAGGTATGCCTGATTGTACCAGTTTAGTAATACTTGAAGCTAGTGAGTTGAAATTTGATTTGGTCTGCAGAATTTTCATTACAGATGTAACACCTCAATATCTTCATTTAGATCATTTTTACAGTCATGTTGATGCTTTCAAAATGTTCAGTAATATGGCTGAGTTCTCCCTTTCAGTCAAACAAAATTCAATCACTCAATGCAAATTTAAAATTAATTTTGTGTTGGAACTAATACAGTAAAGCAATTATACATTCTTAATTAGCTACTGAGTCGATTTAATACTCTTATGCTCTACTTACCATTGAATTATACAGAACATGTTTCGCAGGCTTTTCCTTGCACCATCAGCTGTGTGTCATGTTCTGTATACTTCAATGGTAAGTGGAGCATAAGATATTAAATCGATCACTAGCTAATTAAGAACAAAATTCAATGTAAAAATTACAAAAAAAAAAAAAAAATTCATTTATCATGCATTGGTTGCATTTGGAATTTTATAATTAAATGTGCAAGTTTTAAGCTTGAAACTATGAAATGTGCACTAATGTCAAAGTGAATCTTTATATGTACTATAAAACTATAGATTTTAAGCTTTTAATGCCACTAAACATAAATATTCTGGAAAATAGTAAGCTCTTGCCTGAAGATATCTACTGTCTACTTATGACACATATTTCAGTAGAGAATGAATAACTAAATTTAATTCATGTTTCAAATGATGAGCATTTTTTCAAAACTCAATAAAGGTACAAAACTTAATTTTACAAAAAGCATATATTGTAATTCTACTGTATAGTTTTTTATTTATCAAACTATAGTTTTTTTCTTCACAGGATTTTAGCCTGGGACAATTTAAACTGTTGTTCAGCATTTGACAAAACATTTAACTTTGCATTATATTGTACAGTGAAAAATAAAGGATTTTTCGAAAGTCTATTAGAGACCATGTAATAAAAAGTACAATTTTCTCAATACACTTCAATTTGCTGTTGTGTGTTAATTTAATTGTGCTATATATTTTATTTTTTCTTGTACTTTTTGAATTTTGCTGACATTTATATTATACTTTTGTTAAAGCCTCTATAAACATTGAATGATAGAAAAAGGGATGTAACTTAGCAAAATGTTGCAAAAAGTTAAACACTAGTGTAGCAGTAAGCAATGGACTAACATTATGGGCGAGGTCGCTATGCTTGGGTTTCGATTCCTCCCATGGCCATTCTCCCTGATTTAGGTAATGCAAAACTCAAATAAACATTACTCTAATTTAATAAAAGTTAGACAGTGATGTTGATTGACTGTACACATAAAGAGGTCAGTATTATGTGACACTATATTTCACTAATTGTATTTACCAGACAATATAAAAATAATTTAAATACCTGCCAGATATGGTAAAAAACAATAAAAAATGGGACCAAACGAATCCATTAAGGAGAATCAAACTATTATATACATTCATTTATCTCTGCTGTTGTTGTGAAATATTGACTTATTCAATAAACGTACTAGACAACTGCAGAGAGAGGAATGAGGGATAAAATATTTTCTGTTATACAGTCATGCAAAACATAAAGCCATATGCCACCAACAATGAGAAATAAGGAAAATATAAGCTAACAGAAATCCTTTTAAAACAATAAAGAATTTTTTTCAAAATTTGGATTCTATCCAGTTTTAAAAAATCATGGCTCAAATTATATCTGAAGATAGAATCATGAAAAATAATAGGCACTGTGCAATTATTGTAAAGAAGGAAATACCGGAATTGCTTTAGCTGATGATCTCATAACTGTGATAGGATTATGACATGCCATCAAAAAAATTGCAGAATGGGATCTAAGGAAAAGCAGTAAAATATCAAAGATAAATAGTACTTAAAAGGGATTCAAATTAAAGAAATGGTTTATAAATGGAGACCGAATGCAGATAGTGAAAGAATTTTATTATTATGGGGTGAACTTTTTCAGTAATAGAAGATGGGAGGTGCAGTTTAAATGTATATAAACTAAAAATAAATTAGCTATGAAAGCTTTCAGAAGTATAAAGTTGCCATGTTGCCAATGAAATGCAAGAAAGACTATATGAGGCTGTGGTTGAGTCAAAGATGATGTATGCAGTAGAAATTTGGGGAGTGTCAAAAGAGTGGACAAAGGTTTGATGTGGTATATAAAATGTTTCATAGAGAATTTTTCAGGATATCAAAAAGTTTTCCAATGGGGGTAAGTTTGGCAGAACAAGGAAGAGTATGAAGGAAAGATATAATAGTGTAGACAATCATAAAATAATGGCACAGATATTTGAAATTAGATAATAACAATGTGCTAAAAGAATGTCTTAAGTATCAAAGAGATGTACTGTGAAGAGAGAGTTGGTTTGTGGAGATGGGGAAACTATTAGAAGAAATTAAAATGTGGAATGTGTGGTGACTGAGACTTATATAAAACAGTTATAACAAATTGGAGCCTGGAGATATTTGTGATCAGTTTGGAAGAAAAGGCCTTGCATTGATTCTACAGGGGCATCATTTCTAAAAGGAATAAGACAAATTTTTAAACTGGGATCTATCATGTTTGGGAAAGGGGATAGTGTTTACTTATTTACTCTCTTTAACATCTCAGGTTATCAGCTAAAGGGGATAGTGCTTTCAATTATCTAATAGAATTTGAAATGGTAAAAGGATGGAGGGATATCTTCCCAGATACTGGAAAGAAAAATGGGACAAACTACAACATATAATGGCAATTAAAATCTTGTCAGATATGAGGGTAGAGAAAATAAACAAAATTAGGGAATTTTTAGGAAAAGTAAGGGATTAAATGGATGAGAAGTTTAAGGATGGAACTTGAGGGTGCTCGCAATGTGAAAATGGTGATTTATTTTTGAGGTACTTTACTTTATATTTAAGATATGGGATTAAGGTAAGGGAAAACTTTAGTTTTGGTAGTACTAAATGCTTAGATATTTTATTTGTTTGTTCACCTGTTTTTTTGATGAATACATAGCTTAGAAATGAGGGAATAATTTAGTTTGTAGCATTTGTATGTAACTGAACCTGAGTCTTCCAGTGAATAATCACTGATGAGCCAAAGACCAAGGTCCAGTGTTATCTAATTGATAAAAGTAATGAATTGTTTTTGTAGAAATATTATTGATTAATAAAATGCATTCATGTCTAGAAACCCAACAACAAACTCTGTTTAGCACTGAAAAGTGTTAAATTCAGGGAAATGAAATGAGTTCTGTTCTTTACAAACTATGAAATTTCAGCAATCATTTTATACAGTAAACTTCAGATTAGATAGAATTTACATTTTACAAACTTCACTGTGTGAGTTTCGACAGAATTTTTTAAATATTTCTTATAATTTTTTGAAAGTTCTTAAATGAAGTAAACTTCAAGACTAAATAGTCATATTGTAAGACCTGGCAGGCACTGTGCATGCTGTGGAGTCTCAAATTTGAATATGAAGGAAGGTAATATGAATTCTTCAGCTGTTTTCTGCTCTGCATTTCTTTGATGACAATTTCATCTAATAAATTTACCTAGAATGGATAAAAATATTCTTACTTTGATGCCAAAATTAATATTGTCCTCCCTTGCTAGCAAATGGTTTTTCTTTCATGAACAACATTTAAAAAACCTTTAAATGCTCCAGAATCCTTAAAATGAAGCTTGTACCATTTAAAAAGCATACCTTCTTTGGGTTCGGCAGTATGCATATAAGTAATTTTTTTTAAAAAAATGTAAAATTTTGATTAAAAAACACAAAAAATGCAGATTTTGTCATATTTTATAATTATAATGTAAATGACCATTTTCTTAATTTATTATTACTTGATGTATTAATTAATTACATTTTTATTAAGTAGAGGGCAATTCATGCAGTTTGAATAAGCAAGTAAAATATTAAAAGCAAAATAAACTTCCATATTTTCTATTACTGCTTGTTAGATCAGAAAACCTAAAAGCATAAATTAATCATCTTTTTTATATAAATAAATGGAATATCAAACCTGTTTGAAAGTAAAAAAATATATACATAGTTGCATTTATTTAATTTAAAAATAATTATTAATTTTATGCTTATTTTGGAAAAAAAATTACTTCATGTTTTATTTTTTTATTTATTTATTTTTTATGAATGAACATAAATGCTTTACAATTTTAATAAGTTTGGTAATTTGAAGTTATATTATTATGTGTAAACTGTTGTTTACTTGCAAGAAATAGCAAATAATTCCTGCATGGGTAGGATTCAATCTTTGGTAGCTCTCATTGCTTGATACCGGCTTTTAACTGCATATGTTTGTCATGGAGAGGTTGATGTGACTGGTGATGACAGAATGAGGCCCCCCTTTTTTTTATAACCATTCCATAATTTGATCTTTTCTACTGGCTGTAACACTGGTTGTTACTGAGGTGCTTGTTGTAAATTAATATCAGAACACCTTGATATGACTCTTATCCACAAGATAAAGTTTCAGAGTATGTTCTTATTTTTTTGTATATTTGAATACAAAAATATCCATGCAAGAGCAACAGTTTTGTGCTTTCATTAGGAGGCAATCATATAAAGCTTTCATCCTATTATTTATTATTTTGTGAACATTTTGTATGCTTCATTAACAAAGTTTCTATGGTGAAGTCTTTTTAATAACCTCATTGTTCCATTTTCAATGCTTTGGAAATTTTGCATTTTTGCCAGTAATTATAGAAATATAATGACCATAATTTACACAGCAATCCTGAACATTTAACAGTTCCACATTTACACAACATTCTCTTGCTGTTTTTAATTTTGAATTGAATGTAATAATTTGTTTTGCTCTTTTAAATTCTATAGGGTCTATTTACTCTTCTTGGTCCTCCCCCCTTGAAATTCAGAGTTGTTTTTGTCAAGTAATAATGACTTTCAATGAATTTTCCATTTGTTTTTATTTATTTCTTCTATGTTTGCTACATACCTCCCTTCTTTATTTAAGTGCTTCATTATTTTATAGCCCATTACTTTTCTACCATGAACCTTTGCATAGATTTGCAGGATATAAACATGTCACTTGTCTATGCCAGTATACTTGCCCAAAAGGAGATAGAAGTATGTTGGACAAATTGTAGGTAATCAGGTATGATAAATATCCTCAAACGATTAAGTTGTGAAGGTTGGTGATGAAGCCAAATGTGCCTTGTAGATATTCTCTAAAACGATTCTCGTTATCTCAGGACATCTTTCTGTTGAATCTTCTCTGAAACTGCTCTGAAAACTCCTGAAATATTTATATCTTTTAACAAACATGTCTTGTTCATGCAGAGCTAGATACTAGATAATAAATTCAATAATATGTTTATGTTTTAAAATAATGTCTTTAATTAAAGTGCATCATCATTTAAGGTAAGATCACCTTTTAATTTTTGTTGTATTTATGATTCTGTTGTTAGAAGTAGAAGTAAGGTATATTTGAGTATTCCCTATTGTCTGTGAATAAATGACATAAAGGCTGTATATTTTCAAATTTAGAACTCAACATTTATTTTTGTTGAGAAATTTGAGAATTTTGTTTTGTTTGTAAGAAATATGAACTTCTCTTTAGTATTGTGTAAATTCATTGCAGGCACTATTTTCTCCTTTCTACCACCTAGTGTTTGGATTGTTAAAGGAATTATAGATGCAATTTTGAATTGTGCTATTTTTTCCTTCTTCTTGTAGTCTTTATAGATGAAATTGGGATGCAAGTGTGGGTCTCAGGAAAGATTTTTGGATTTAAATTCAAATATGCATTTAGGCAGTTCAAAAGCAAGATTTTTTAGTATTTTAAAGGATAGATGTTAACTAGAACTACAGGGCTTCCAGAATATGTCCTTACTGCTCACATGGAGTTTTGCATCTCGGCAGCTGGACAGTCACAGCCAGTCACATCTATATTCTGACTTCACCTTAAAACTGTGTGTAAAAGCTTACCTTAGAGCAAAAACTGGAATTGCCCCTCAGCTAAACAGGAATTTTACCAGATAAATACATTCTGGTTGATATGATTTAGTTTTACCTCTGTAATGTTTCTGATTTCATTTTGTATGTTTTCCTTAAGTTCTTCCAATGTATGAAGATTTGCTTTGTACACTTTGTCCTTCACAGACTGTTACATCTGGAGAGTGAGAGGGCCAAGCACTAACATTAATCACTATCTTCAAACACTTCCTTAATTTTACCCACAGATTGCACTGCTGCATGAGCAGTGTTGGAATCATGTTGAAACTACTTATATGATTTTTTTTTCCATCAACTTATTAAAAAATGGGATCAGAATGTTGTTTCATTATCTCTCTCCATTTACTGTCTGTTCGTTAAAAATCTGAGATTATGTGTTTTGCACTAATCACACAACAAACTCCAATTTTCCTATCATAAAGAGGAGTTTCTTATATACAGTTTGGAATTTCAGAATACCAATAGCAAGTGTTGTGAGTGTTCTCGAGACTATTTTTGTGAAACCACACCTTGTCTGAAAAGAATACAAGCTTTGGTTCAATTAATCCTTCAGTCACTGATGAAAGAAACCACTCACAATAATGCTCACATGCTACAGGATCATTTTAGAGACAGTGAACATGTGAGCACTTGTAAGGTTTGAGTTTTAACAATTTTGTTGCTATATGGGCAGAAGGCACTGAAACCATAACTTCTTGTGCTAATTTTATGGTAGTTTTGTTGGCACATATTAAAGATTTGTGCTTATTTTGTCTAATATACCTTCTGTTAAAACTATACTGCTTTGCCTATGTTTCTCATTTTGTATTGAACCAGTTGTATTAAATTTATTCACTAAATTGTGAATTGCAGCTCTGAAAGGAGGCAATTGCCCATGGAACCTCTGAATAAATTCCTCATGAAGGCAACAAGATGATTATTATTTATAATAACATTTACACACAAAAATACATTGCTCTGAAATCAACTGTCTTGCCATCTTTGCAAACGATTGTAGACTGTGACTGCTTGGAAGTTCAAGGACAGGCAGCAGCTTTGGCCAAGACACAAAACTCTGTGTGAGCAGTGAAGATATATTCTGGAAACCCATTATATAGAAATATAAAAATGGAATGGGAGAGAGAAATATGTAGACATATATGAAAGTAGGAAGAAATGGATATGCCTGGACAAGAATGGAGGTTATTTATTTATATGGCATAGTTAAGGTCTTAGGACCTTTCCTACCATTCAACCAGTCTTATACTTACATATGTACTACATACATAGATATACATATATTGTGTATTTTCATCCAATTAGTCGATGACATAAAACAAATAAACTTGTAAATTACAATAAACGATAAAAAAAAGTACAAAAATAACAGAATTAAGGAGTAATTGAAATTATTGTGTGATTGAGCCTAAACACTCTTATTGCTCACTTGTCTATAAATGTAAAAACAGTTTCATGAACCCTTGTCTGCATCAGTAGTTGATGTTTTAGTTGATGATGCAGACAAGGGTTCATTAAACTGGTTCTATATTTATAGACAAGTAAATGAGCAATAAGAATGTTTAGTTCTACTTAATCATACAATGATTTCAATTATATGATTAACTTCACTTATAAGTTTCAATTAACATTTCTAGAATTAAGGAGGTTTAGTAGATTTCGATATGAATTAATGAAATTAAAAGTCAGGAAGCTATAGACAATGGAATGATAATATATCCTATTAGAAGGTATTAAATATGTTAAACTAACTCCACTTACTTATATAACATTAGGACATGCTTCATGGGCAATCACTCCCATCATCAGCTGTTGACATACTAATCAATTTGGTGGCTGAATCTGCTTCTGTGGTGGTCTGTGATGGTTCAAGGAGGAAATTGCTGAATTTATATGTGGGTGGAACATCAAAATTTATTAAATTTTTTTCTATTTTTCAGGATGAAATTTTTTTCCTAAGTGGATAGTTCATTTGGGTTGTGAACTTCTTTCAGCAACTTAGCCTCTGGTTTAATTTTATGATTTTCAATTCAAAAGTGAGCTGCCGCTACTGTTTTATCAGTTTGTTTAAAATTAATATTCTTAGTTTATTTCTCCAAATTTTTAAATTTCTCTTTATTTTTCTGATATATTTTAGTAACAATTTGCGTATTTAAATTCCTGATTTCTGTTCTTTTTATATGGTATCTTTTACTGTGGAACCTAATAAATTTTTGGAATATATTTGTTCTTTAGAGCTAACTTTATGCCATGTTCTTTGAATAACTTATTGAATTTGTTGTGGTAAAATTAAATTCCATTCAGTTCAACCAGAGGCTAAGCTGCTGAAAGATTTTTACAACCCAATAGAGCTATCTACTTGGGAAAAATGTTTCATCCTAAAAATAGGAAAAACTTAATGAAATTTCATATTCCACCCATGGATTCTTCTTGAACCATCAAATACACAGAAGCACCTTGGGAAACCACCAAATTGAATAGTCAGTTAACAGCTGATGATGGGAGAACATATCCTAATATTGTATGTATATGTAAATTCAGTTAGTGTGAAGACATTCTAATTTAATGTGAAACTTTGCCTACTCTGTGGTAAATCGGATGTATGTAATACTGCACTATGCCCTAAAGTACAAGAAACAGGCATCAAGAAGCAGTGCTGACTTGAGAAATGGCAGTCTGGAGAATGATGAAGTGGCAAAGAAAATTTTCATTAAAAAGTGAAATGAGTTTATTATAGAGTTAAGAATATTTAGAAAAATGTGAGAAAAATGTTAGAATAGTAAGAAAATGAGTGGGGAAGGAAGATATTAAAAGTTGTAAGAAAAGAGTGGGGAAGGAAGATATTCAAAGTTATCTAATAACTGGATTCTTATACCAATAACTCTGATGTTTCTGTGTGTAGAATTCAAAGTCAAGCAATTCTTAAAGGTAGAGGGCTAGTAGATTACTTTAAAGTTAAATTTTATTTGAAATAAGTGTAGAAATAAAGAGAGTACTAAGTCAAAGTCTTTTGAATATTCCTGTAGATGAATCAAAGACTGGGGTTTAACTGGGGTTAGTTAAAATTTAGTTAGTTAATTGATGTTTGTAAAGTTTCATTTTTATGTAACATTGTTTAAAATAAATTTATTTAAATTCATTCTTGTAGTCCTTTACTTACTTCTTTCACAAGTCTTTTTAAGAGTTGTTACTTTATTTAGAATTGATTTCCCAATGCAAACTGCACAATCACTAGCTGCTTACCTTTTTGCACTGCATAATTAGCTCTCTTATTGCTTACCTACACATTTTTATAGCACCACCTAAGTAATAAGTACTTTGTATGATATCTAAACTAAGGAAAGGAAATCTATAAAATTGTCTGTCATACACTTTTGACTTTGGAAATTCTCTTATTAGATATTTTAGATAATCCAGTTGCTATAAATAACAGTTAACATACTCTTGGATATAATACAGATATTTAATAATATGCATTTGGTAATTATGAAAAATTAATTAAAATGCATAACTTCAATGGCACTAGTTACATCATATTTGTTGTATGGGCTGAAATTAACCACTGCATAGAAACCTTAATCAAATTCTACTCAATTAGAATTTAAAAACCTGTGCTCTTTTATTAGCTAATTTGTGTAGATGATGTATTACATGTAGATTGGTGATTGTGTTTACACATGTACCTCCTTTTTTTTTAAGTTTTTTATGAGGGGTATTCAATACATAGCATAGCAATTTTTTTCTGTCAGGTTTATACAGTAAAAATACTATATTTTATGTTATATCTTATGTAGTTTCATGTTATGTTAGCTCTAAGCAATATTCCTCATAAACAAGACATTAAAATAATTTCTTTTGATAGAAAGTGAGACCATTGCCTACATTAAAGTGCAATAAGCAGACCTATGAATTATATTAAATACATATTTGTGTTTTCATAAGGTATAGTTAAAATAATATCATATGTTTATAAGTAAGGTAATTGGGAATAATTTAAAACATATTTTACTATCCATTTCTACACATAGTGCATATTTTTACATTTTTGAGAAAAACTATATATCTTTACATATTTCAGCATTTTATTATAAATTTTCCATATTTTATGGCTTGCACTTTATTTTTATCAGATAACAATTTAAAATGTAGCATTATTATTTCAAAATTTGTTATGGTTTTTTTATGAAATGTGGAATACAGGAAACCAATCATAACCAGTGGTTATTTAATTTATTAGTTTATGCAGAGGCTCCAAAGTATATTAGCAGTATTATAAATGTCAATATACATACAGTAAGATTTCTTATAATATTATCAACAAACCCCAAATAAAATGAAATACTAATACATAACTGAAAAGAATACATAAAACCATAGTCTTTATACAGCTTGATAACCTGTAAATTAATTAGTGATGCTTATCATCTATCAAAGAATTCTTCAGTTTTATATAAGCAATACTTTTTAAGTAAGTTATTAAACTATTGAGATAGTAAAATACAATGTACTTAACTTGAAGCCATCGAAAATGTGTTTAGTGTTTTATATACTGACAGCATTTCATTGAATCTATATAGCACATGTTTCATGATAGAACTATGAAAGTGATATAGCATATGGGCTTTCAAATAGGAAGTCAGAGCAGTAGTTAACAGAAGGCAAAAATTGGGGAAGTATTGCTGCTTCACTCATCTGTGCTCTTTATTATAGTTCCCTCTGACACACGCAACACTAGCTACCTATAATAGCCTTCTCGTGCAATTTCTTGTAACAAAACTGATAAGTTGGATTTAAAAACTTTTAAAAATAGCATGCTATCTAAATGAGTTAATTATAAGATATTTTAATCTGAGGGAACTGCTAGTGGCTGTGTTGCTATCATCACTAAGTTATGTCATTGTCACTGTCTTCATCATCTGAGTCTTGCAAATTTATAATGATAGGAGTTAAAGTTTTGTAGTATCCAATTTTTTTCATGAAATTGACCTCTTGTAATTTTTCAGCATGTTGCATGCAGGATTCCCAGTCTTTTTGTATAATTTTGTAAATATTTTGTTAATAAGTCATTCTACATCTTTCAGTTTAAAAGTGGTGTTTCTTTTTGCCACACCCTATTTTATTTAGTCCACACAAGCTCAAATGGAATCTACTGGCAATAAGGAGGGATCACATCACCTTGTGGCAACCCCTGCCCCCTTTTTTTTATAACCATTCCATAATATTGTTCCTCTCTCACAATTACAGCAGTAGTGTTAATGTTTTCTTCTGTTGAGCACAAACTGGAGCAATGGGTGCACTTTTTCTGAAATTGATTGCTTTCTGTATTTAAACATTTCAAAATATCTTTGAGCTGTGCTATAGGGAAGAAAAAACTCTCCATAGTCATTCTGTTACATTACATTGAAGATTTATTGGGACAAAAGAAAAATTTCAGAGCGTCATATTGCTCATCACATGTCACCTTCATTTTATTATAGGTGAAACTAATACGTCTCAACTTGCACACCTCTCACAGACAGGAACCAAAAGTGACAACAATATCATGTGTACATTACACATTAAGCTAACAAAAGATTGTAAAGTTAAATTTTAGTACAAGAAATTATGTCTGCAAAAAAGTTACAAACATTCTTTATTGAATAGCCCTCGTGTCTCTTCAACATCTATAGTATAAATCACCTTCTAGATAGGTGTATATTTTTTCATATTGTAATGATTATGAATTATATAATGTTTTCTCTAAGCAAAATTCAGGTGTAAGAAGTTCTTTACTTCTTATCACAAATTGCCCTTGCTAAGACATCTTAACCTTTCTGAGAATCAAACCTGGGTTTACCCAATTACAGACAGAAATTTAGGGTTATTAATGCATGCGCGCACACACATACACTCATTTAATTTTTTATAGCCTAGATACCGAGTTCAGCAACTGATGCTTTCAGGAATATTCATTCTTTGTCACTGCATGCTTTAAAATAATTTGGAGGAAACATTGAGTTTAAGAAGTATTAATACACTTGTTATGCTTTATGAAAATGCTTAGAAATGATGAGAGTCTCACTATTTTCTTATTTATTTTTATCAAATAATAAATATTTTTAAAATTATTAGCAAAATAAATATTCTCTGCATATTTGAAAGCCATATGCATATTTAATTTGAAAGCCAATATTTTATATATTATTGTAATTTGAAAAATAAAATATGAAGAGGTTCAGTGCTCATTCAGAAGCAGCTTAGTATGGAGTTTTATATAATTAAAAAACTTTAAATTAATGTAGCACAATTTTATAACAATTTGCAGTTAAATGAGCATTCTCTGTACTTTTTGTAATTGTGATGATCTTCAGGAGCCTGTAAGAAATGGAGGTTATCTACAAGAGGAAGAACCTGCACCAGCCCTCCAGGCAACTACAGCTCCTCGTCGTTTTGTGCGGGATGGCTCCAGTAGGTTGTCCATGCAGTTCCTTCAGGGTGGAGATGGACTTCGATGGGCTGATGCTGCAGATAGAGCCCAGTCAAAGTCTCTCCCACGGGATCACCGCAGGAAGGAGCCCCTTGGACAGGCAACAGCACCCCAGCCATCTTCTAGTAATCGTCATGACTCTGATCTAGAAGATGAAATAGATAAGTAAGTAGGCAGTTTCTTCAGTTGCTTCAGTTATATTTTACAATATTATGAACATTAATGGCAAAACAAATCATCAAATTCTACTACAAAGTTTTTAAGGAAAAACCATTAAAAATGAACTAACTTTAGTAGAAAACCTGTTCAACTATATACTTGGACATGATTTATTTTATTTTAAATATGCACATAGAATATATTGGGTCATGCAGTTATCTGATGGTTGACGTGGCAGTAGGGACTGCATCTGCCCGATAAGCTATCAATGATTACCATCCAGGGTACACAAAAAGGGTAACACTAGAGTAACAGTCTAATAAATTCTAATGCATCTAAAAGTTATATACTCACTCATGTCTCTGCCTGCCTTCATTTCGCATATGAATTACTTTTCTTAATTCTCTTTGAGATGTCCTGCAAAGTGTCTGGGTGCTATCAATTCATGAATCATATCATATTTGGAACTCATATCTTAAAATAATCTGCTGAGTGCATGAGCATATAAATCATAAATAAATACTCATTGTGGAATAAAATAACTACCTCAGGTTAATGCTTGCTCCCATGGCACAGGGTTTTTCCTATTAGTGAGCCCCCACTCAAAAGTCATACTATAGAGGTGATAGCAAGCCTGCTTGCTTACTTTTGACCTTACTAATCTAAAACTTACTAAAAATGGCAGTCATAGCGCAGCTATTCCTGGGTGTGTATTATGTTGTTCATTTCTTAATTAGACAGTATACATGGCTCATGTATTTACAACGGTATAGTGTGTCTTCATGTATGATTCATTTATGTTAACTTAGTCAGCTCATGAATTATGAAGATTGTTTCAAGCAAGATTCCCTAGCATAGATGCTCCAGATCGTTAAACAATCCATAATTTGTATATTAATTTTTGGAGACTAGAAGTATCCAGCCTAAGAAATCAAAAAACAGCGTAGGGTTCTTACTGAAGAAAGATTACATAGCATTAGTAATTGCTGGGAAACTTCTAGAAAATCTATTCATCATCTTGCACAACAAGTGGGAATTTAATATGGGCCCGTGCAAAAGGCTACTAAATTTAACAACCTGTAATTATTATCTCTTGGGTAAATTAAAAATTCTATGTGCAAGACAAACCTGCACACCATACAAGAACTCAAAGATAATATTTGTCAGGAAATTGTCTGTATTTCTCAAAATGAACTGCAGCCAGTGATGAATAATTTCCTAAAGAGATGCCAAAGATGTATGAAGAATAAAGGTTGACTGTTTGATAATTTGGTAAGTAATGAACCTCTTAAATTGGTTTGTGTATTGTTGTATGGTTGGTTGTTTTATTGTTTTACCCTCCCACTAATCACTGAGACCCAGATGGCCGGCTAACCTATTAACAAGCAATGAGCTCATCCATAGGCAAAACACAAAACCAAACAGTTTGCACAGTATATATATTTATATTTGTATAGGAGGTATTGACAATGAAATAATTAAATGTTCCAAATGGAATGTTGATACAAAAGCTTCGTTTGCAGGTTTTAATTGGAACATATTTCAAGAACTCTTCATTTTCATCTTAACTGTTCACAGACTGCTTATTAAGGTTAATAAGGTTTGGTGGGTTGTAACTGGATCTGAACTGTTTCTTTGTAAACATCTGTTGGCTAGAATAGGAATTTATGGAATTTATTCAGAGGTAGAATGTCAAAATTCATTAATTTATCTTAATTTTCTACCAACAATCACCAGGATTGACTAAGGAAAACCTAATTTTCCCCATTTCTGACAGACTTATTCATAAACACACATCATTTCATTAATTTTTAAAATATAGTGCAGATATACAGATATATTTGCAATAATACAAAAAAAAAAATCATCAAATGCTGTAAAACTGCCCAATTTACAGAATTCAGTACAGAAACAGAGGAAAATGGAGAATTTTAATTTTTAGACCAAAAATCATTGGAAAGTCAGACAAATTCAACTTTGATATTTATAAAAATGGCACACATATGGATAATTACATAAAAAATAGCTAGGAACCAATTCCAAATAAATATGCCATTTTCAATAGTTTAATACACAGACTAGTTAATCAATCACTCAAAAAACGGAAATAAAGAAATAACTTCAATAAATAAAGCAATAATTCATTGGCTACATCACTAACACAGTAGTTAAAAAGATTAACAAATTCAAAGACAAAAATCCATTTACACACTTAAAAATATCATAGAGAATTACAAATACAGTAGATTCGTATTTCTCCCTGAATATCGTCACAAGTTTGAGAAGATCTTCGAAGAACAAGGCATAAAATTTGCACCACAAAATAAATACAATATAAGGTTAGGTTCTTCACTAAAAGAGGGCATACCACATGAGAAAAAAAATCAGGCCATATATGTAATAGAATGCTTAGATTGCAATTTAAAATACATAGGAAAAACTTAGAGAATTTTGTAAACCAGGAAGAAAGGTCATTTTAGAAATGTATGGCTAAAACAATTGGAAAATGGTGGTAATAATTCATTTTTGGGAACACATACATGGAATTAAGCAGAAGCCATTTTTAACAGAATTACATATTCAAATAAACTATCCAAATGGGAAAAATTTATATTGTAAAAAATGTATAACTAATTTAATGAATTTTTACATTTTGCCTCTGGACGAATTCAGTAAATTCCTATTTCAGCCAACAGATATCGACACAGAAGCAACTCAGATCCAGCTAAGCCACACCAAACAGCACAAAACTTACCAAGCAGTTATTCAATAGCTGATGATGGGAATGACAATTCCCGGAACATGTCTTAATTAAAAATTCTGTAAGTGAAGTTTGTGTCAGCATTTGAAAGCATTCAATGTAGAATATACCAGGTTGGTTTTAATTGCATATTTTGTTCCACATATTTGAAGTTTAATGGCATAAATGAATGCATAGTTCAGCAAATTTTAGTACATGCAAATTCAATCCCTAATATGATTTAACTGCGCCTATAAAACAGTGTTAAGATCCAGTCTTTTTTTGTTACTTTTTAAAACATACATATAGCATGTTCAACTGTGCATAATTGTAAAGTAATATACACAATATTTTAAACCTGCCATTATACCAATGATATATAGATATCAGTGGAAAACTAAATCTGGATAAAATGGTTTCCAAGAAGAATGACTCACATAAAGTATTAAGATTGATAGCACTTAGTACACTAAACAACCTTATCCAACTGATATAGGGTGTAGAGTATATACAGATGATCCAAGTGATCCTCTTAAAAATGGAGAAACAGGCACCCTTATTAATAAACTTCATAATGAATTCAAACCATTTCAGAAAAATCAATAAAGGATTGACACTTATTTTCATTTCAACATTTGGAATATACTGTGAAGAATTCTTTCATTATACACCTTTAGGACAGTATGCTAACAATTTTGATGGCAAAATAATGGCCATTAGAGCAGCTTTAGAAAATCTACTATATAGACCTAACATTAATGATAGAAGCAAGTCTAAACACAACAAGTAAGCTGCTTTTTAAAAAATTAGGCATTTTTCCTCTTCCTTGTATCTGCATATTTGAAATAATAATGTTTATCCAAAGGAGCATATTGCACTCTAGCATAAGATATACAATAATCTTCCAAACTACTTAGAGAAATTGCAGTTAAATAGGAGAGAATTAGAGGTGGTAAGCAAGTTTGATTATCTACAGACAAGATTAAGTTCTGATGGAAGTTGGAATGAACAGGGAAAAAAATGACAATAGCAAAAGGAAAAGCAGTTATGTTATAAGGGCATGTTTAAGAAAAATTTCAGATATAGGAGTAAATTGGCTTGAAAGAGTTCAGACAACCACAGCAGATGCAAAAATGTTATATGGGGCGGAAATATGTGGTGTAGTAGATGATGCATGGAAAGATGTTGATGAAATAAATGGAAGTTTTTGTAAACATATCATAGGTTTCAATATTAATTCAATTTGGAATCAAACACAGTGAAGCACACAATAATCTCTTCTGAGTCGAAATATTTAAAATACTCTTTATGGTTTCACTTACATGAGATTTACTCAGAACATATTTCGTGGAACATTTGTCCACATCGTCAGTTGTTAAATGATTATTGGATCATTCATAGAAGTTGGGTATATTGGTATTTGGTTTGACTCTGGTGGTCCTATGATAAACTTGAATAATGTGCTGTCTGCTTCTCAGATGTCGAAATTCATAAGGTTTTGCTCATGTTTTTATATAAATCCTTTCCCATATGTTTAGTTCCTTTGGTTGTTGAACAGTTGTTAATAACTTAATGCCCTTTTTCTATTTCATGGTTTTCATTCTATGAGTTGTTTAACAGCTGATGGTGTGGACAAATGTTCCACGAAACATTTCCTGAGTAAATCTCATGTAAGTGAAACCATAAAGGGTGTTCTAAATATTTCCACTCAGAAGAGATTATAGATCTTAGGTTTAATGATAGCATTGCCAAATGGCGTAGCACAGGTAAAATTAGGTAGGCATCCCATCTAGATAAAAATTATTACAAGAATTATGAAAATTTCCATGTTGGAAGAGAGTGATATTATTAGTGAATATTTCAGTATCCAAGAGAAGTGTAAGTGGAAAGGATCATGGTATCTCAAAATGCAGGAAGTTTTGCAACAAAAAGGTATTGGAAACTTGTGGATAAATAAGGAGTATCAAAACAGTGGATACTGGGCAGAAATATACCTAAGATTGGAAGATATTGAAAACCAAGAAATATTTGGTAGTATGAGAGAAAAAAGTTCTTTGAGACTTTATAGGAATATAAAAATAGTATGGGGTAGGGAAAAATATGTAGAAGAATGTGATAAAGCAGGTCTGGAAGGTTTTGCATGGGCCAGAACTGGAGTCATGAATTTAAAAGGGTTAAGGTATCATAAGAATGTAGAAAAATGTCCAATATATGGAGAAACTAATACAGATTCATTGTTTTTATACTGCAATAAACAAAGTTATGGAGAGAATAGGATTGGCAACCAAAATGGAAAAATTTTGATGGGGAAATATTAATTAGAAAGATTTTAATTGTAAAAGGAGAGAAGAATATAAAAATGATATAAAACTCTTTGGGAAAAGGTAGAGAGAAATGGATAAGAATGACTAAGAGGAAGATAGAGGGAAACATAATCTTAGAAGTACAATAGATCAAATAAGTATAAACAAGGATAGGATAATACAGCAATAAATACATCAATGAGGATCACCAATACACTAATAACCTGGGGTTGTGTGTATTGGAATCAGAATGTAAGCAAGCAACTCTAGAAAAAAAATATCTAGAGGAGATAAGTGAGATTAGTACTATATTATTTTAGATCTTATTTTGTAGTGGATTGAGTAATATGCAAATAAAATCCCCATACTAAGAACACATACTGAAATGCAGCAGCAAACAAATGAAAAATAATTTAGACACTCTTTATTGGGAAGCTAGGGAAAAAATGATAAATATCAGCATCCCCAATGGCCACTAGCAACTAACCAACCGACTGACCAACCAACCAACCGACCGACCGACCTCAAAACTTCACACAAATTGTAGGAAAATTTTGAGAAGAGAGAATTCACTAAAGTGCTTCTGAACAGTAACATTTTTTCAGATATTACTGAAGAAGACATAAAGAGTTTAGGGGTGAAGAGATGGAGGCCAAAAGCCTTGGCCTCCTTAATGAGTGACATTTCATATAACTGAATTAATATTTACAGGAGTGTTGAGTATGTGGTGCTGCATAATGACAGTGGACCATTAGGCATTCATGTAGTGCCTGATTATGACCGCCTGGGCAAGGACAGAGGTCTTCTAGTCCAAGGTATAGAGCCAGGAGGACGAATTGACAGAGATGGACATCTAGCGGTTTATGACCGCATTATTGAAATCAATGGCCAGCACTTGCTCAACATGTCTTTCCAAAGGTGAGTAGATCATTGGTTTTATGTTCTTAGTCTAGCATCTAGGATTAACTGTCTTGTATATAGCAAATATTAATTCTTCAGTCAACTAATCTTTTGTGTATTCATCTCAGCCTTTCATATTACATGTTTCATTAATTCTTACCATTCACCTATTATTTGAGTCATAAGCAATCTGAGAATGCCTGTTTACTGTGGAAGTGCATCTGCCACAACCAGAAAAAAAAAAGGAATAATTTCATTATATTTAAAGTTAGTATTTATATTTTGACTGAAAGTATAAAATTATAATACATTTAAAAGTAATAATAATAAGTACTAACCTTTATAATAAAAGATGTTCAAAGTGATACTGGGATACATTGTCAACTTCTGTATAGGAAATTCTTGTATTTCATCTTAACTTTTCTTTTGTTAGAACATGGCAGTTTATTGTCTTTGAGAGATTCTTCAAGAATATATTTATTTAGTGACTTAACTAACAAAGAACAGTTCGCACACAGTTTACATACATTGAAATCATATGAAGTACAACCACTTGCTGACAAAGTCTCCCTCAAACTAACTACAAGCTACTATCTTTATAGTATGCAAATAACCTCATTGTATATCTTAGTAGTTACATCTTATGTCACAAATGAACAAATCTATAACCATTTTCTTTTCCTTAAAATATTGCTACAGCAAGTAACACAAAGAAGACAAGTGTAAGCCTAGTGTTGTGTAAGTAAATGCAGTTAGTGTGAACAAGCTAATAACTTTTGTAGTACATTATGTTTAATGGTTAATTTCACTTTCTTGCAGAGTGCAGGAAATCTTTAAGGATTCTCTGCGATGTCCAGAATTAAGACTGCGGGTTATTAAACACCAGAGCAACACAATGGATCATGGCTTCAAAAAGCCTCCACCTCCAGTATTTCCTCGTGCAATCAGCAAAGGTCTAGATGAGAAAGATTCTGTTGCCATGGTGGAAGGTGAGGAGCGAGGTAGGATCTGGCAACTTATTGCATATATATCTGTTAAAAGTCTTTTTATCTTTCATCTAAGAATATAGCTAAGAGTTAATGATGACAAACTGTAGAAAATGATAAGAGGGCAGAAGTTGTAATGGGCAGGGCCAGAATTGGATGAATGCCATAAGTGAAAGCTAGTAGGCATACATAGTGGTACATGGAGTGTTAGTGCAGAAGTGACATAGGGCAGTCTACAGATAAATGAAAGTTCTTGAAAACTGACACAGAAAATTAAGGAATATATCAATAGACTTTATTGCAATGTGTTCAAATATGCTTGAGTGTACATAGTGACAAAAAAATAATTATAGAAAAATATGGAGTCTGTGCACCGAATAACTTAATTCAGTCAGCCCCTCCATAATACTTCATTTACAGTACTCAAATTTTTAGTAGATTAACAAAATGTAGGTTCATCATTTTCCTTGTCATAAACCTGGTCTTTTGAACCATTGACAGATATGCAGAAGAACATGTTGGTAAGTTTATGAAATATGAATAACACAAAGGAGGAATATAAGCACGAAGATCTATCATGTCCTTTTTTCTTGACTGCTGTCATATAATGGTCTTGTGGAGAGCCTCCTATTTTATTGATAGATTTTGTAGATCTTTATCTCTTTGTCATTTACAGAAATCAATTTCATGGAATTCATCATTTCAAATTAAATTCTTTTTTAACTTAATGGTAAATGATCCAGCCTGCAACTGTTGTTCATCAATGGCCCTTTTTCTAACTGCTAAATGGTTTAGTAGCTCCTTTGTGAACAAAAATTCTTTCCTCTTCATTACATGCATAACAAAGGAGTTCTTCTTTCTACTTGTTCTTACAATATCTACAAGTATCAGTAGTATAATGGTATTGTAATATACTTAAAACGTAATTATGTTTTTGAAAAATTTAAAAAGATCCAATTTGCCAAATAATATTTCATCCTTCCATCTGTCTGCTCCATCCATCCATCCATCCATCCATTCATCCATTCATGTCTTTTTTAATTTTATTTGAAAAGTATTCTGAATGACTCACAGATTACAGCAGAACTTCTGAAGTAGTTAAGTGATCAAAACCTGCCATCTTCCTTAGAAACATTGCAATAGTATATGGATGGTCAAGAATTGTAGCTATAGCTGTTTGTTGCAGTGTGGATATATGTACATAGGAAAAATGGCAAATATCGAACGTTGTGCAGTTATTATGTACTTGAATTTGAATTTATTGAATGCTTAGAAAAATACAAGATACAAATATAAACTCTGAAGCCTCCACCTATCTAACCCAGGCCATTTTAGGTATGACCCCTCAATATTACAGAAAATCTAATACATTAATTGGTTTTATACAATCATCTTTATCTAAATTCTAATATAATTAAACAAGGTGCAGAATTTCCACTATGATTGCATCATCAGTCCCCAGTTTCTGGTTCATCAGCACTGGATATTATGTACCTGGTAAAGAAGGGTATAAATTCAACATAAATTCATACAGATATACCAAATACTCTACGTGACCCTAAATCATCATTTTCAACCATTTCCAAGAGAACCATGGAATTTAAACATGGCTGTGAAAGTTAGGAAGATGACCCACTGAACGGATGACCAAAATCCATCAAATGAGAAATTATCGATTTGGAGGATCGATGATTAAAGGTGTCTGAAATTGCTGAAACTCTGGGCATGCCATTGAAACATATTAGCCTTATTTTTGTGTTTTTGAAAAAATTATTGGCAAGATGACTACTGACTCAGGATCAAAAGCAAAATTTGTTCAACAAAGTTTGGCTTGTTTTCAGAGAGATCCTGCCAACCTAATGCATCGATTTGTGACCAATGATGAAACATGGGTGCTCTACTACACCTGAAACAAAAAAGCAATATAATCAGTGGAAGCATCACAATTCTTCACATCAAGTGTTAAATTAGCAGGAAAGATCATGATCTATGTTTTTCTGGAATGCTAATTGAATATCTTCCCTAGAACATAATACTACGGTAACCTTTTGGACCTATTGAAGACAAAAAGGAATTCATCTTGTTTCAAGGCACATGAGTGTCATTGGAATTGCAAAATTGGATTAAGACTTTCACCTGAGGGAATTCCTGGGTGGAAAGAAATTTTGTCACATTTTGCTGTCCTGGACGAATCAGACTCTGGTAAAAGAGACACGTGGAAAAAGAATAATAATTTCAAAATGCTATGCCTTTCTATTTTGCTTCATTCAGGAACTTTTCAAAGGACCCTGGTATATCGAGATCTTGAATTTAAAGGAGTTGTTGTGTATGAGGTTATTTACTTTACCTAACTTAACATATGGAGTTTATTTTTTATTTATTATCTATAAAATAGTATAAAAAATTTTACGTATTTTTAACATTGTTATATTCATTTCTTCGAGTATTAATTTTTTCAGGTGAATGTATGTCAATATGCTTTTGAGTTATTAAAAAATAGCAAAGGACCCATTTGTTCCATTTCTGTTTGTCTATCCATTATTATAGGTGAAATTTGAATGTATGAATAATGACTTATTAACATATTACAGTACATGAAAGATAATATGCAATAATAAATTGTTTTTGGCCAAACAATACTTCAGTTGGCAAAATAGTATTACAATTTTTATAGTGTAGATCACTCCATACAATTATGACTTTGAGCTCCTTCCAGACTGTATATTGGAAAGGAGTTCTCCATAAAAGAACAAGTGCAAAGATCAACGGTTACAGCCCACTTTTAATCAAGAAACCAGAACATTGAAAGAGAAGCAAAATTATGAAACATGTTGAGAACCCTTTAGAACTAACAACATGGGAAAAATATCTACATTATTAAAAACATGAGCCGTATCATTAACTTTGAAGCTTCATCATGGGATATTTTAGTAGTTCCTTCTTATACCCTTAATGACTCCTCTTTTAGTTGGTGTATCATTGACATAGGAACAAGTATTCCTGAATATTATTTAAAAAATGCATTAGTAATGCTTGTCATAAAAATTATTATTTTAATTTTTCACTAAGCTAAAAATTTGTTCATTCTCTTTGTTGTCCCCCCCCTCTCCTTCCCTGATTTTGTCTAAGGTGCTATAAAATTATTTTATGAAACTTATCATTTGTATCTGCACTTACTATCTTCATAAACATTTCTACTTTAGTCTGAATATTTCTTAACTCTTAATTAGTCTTTCCCATTAGAGCTGTAACTAATTCTGAAATGTGGAGATGTAAGCATCTGCAGCTCGCAGTTAAAATCTTGGATTCTGAGTGCTGCCACATTTTAGTAAAATTGGTTACTGCTGATGTTTCATACAAGCTGAGCTGTACTTTGTTGAAGCTCTGGTGCATTATGAAGGTCTATTTGCTGTGCCAGACTCTTGCTATCAATTACTGTTGTTGCCACCTTATTTATACTGGTGAGCTGCAGGGTTGTTCCCTCCTTTTTTTTATCCTGATTGGCTGTGGCTTACAAATATGAATGCTTCCTTAAAATATTGGCTATTTTTATATAACACCTTTAACATATGGCAGAGTCATGGATATTAGTGGATATATAACACCTTGAACAGATGGCACAGCCATGGATATCAGTGATGAAGTATGACCTTCAGTTTTGTTGCTTTCTGGATATTTGGTGATGAGCATCTTGGTTTTAATTTTGTATGGAGATGACATAGCTCATTATTAAGGTCACGTATGTATTCAGCCCTGTGCATGAATGTGCTAATAGCTGCTCTATTAATTGCTGGTGGATGGTGTGATGTATCCTATAGAGTGCGAGTTGGCTTACAATATACTGAGGTCCTAAGGCCTTCTTCTAAAATTCTTCTATCAATATATCTAAGAATGCAGGAAGTCATTCTGATCTACTTCCACTTGGATACACACTATTTGGTAGTGTCAAAAACAATTCTATTTTGTCTTTTCCACGTGGCCTTATGACCAAGGGGTTGCCTACATAATGTAACCTCAGGCTAGATTTAAGCTGACTCTTCTCCAGGGCTCTGGTTTCAAATTCCTTCAAATATATATTGTTAATAACTGGTGACAAAGGACATCCCATGGATGCTCCATCGATTTGTTCATATATTTGGTCTTCAAAACTAAAATAGTTCAGGGCCAGACAATGGGAAGTAAGTTTTAATCATTCTTCTGGTAATTGATTTTTTTATCAATTTTTATTTCAGAACTAATAAAGCTTCTTGTATTGGAATACTTGTAAACAAAAAAGAGCATACTATCTAATGGTATGGTGTCTAATGTAATGGTGCGTTTTGATGTAAAAGCCTTATTTCCAAGCACACAATAGAGAATCTTATGCAGAGGTAAAAGAAATGGTTAACTTCCTTAAATTTACAAACAGAAGAAATAGAAGACCTACTAAAACTTAACAACATGTACATTCAGCAAAATTTCTTCAACTTTAACCAAAAATTTTACCAACAAATTTCTGGGCTATCAACCCCTTGAATTTATTTCTAGCACATTTATTCATGAGCTCCTTTGAAATACATTTCACCAAAACCTTCCCATTAATTTTCAAGACATGGTATAGAGTATGTGAATGACATATTTGCAATAATACCAAAAAACCATTTAACAAATGCTCTGAAACTTAGTAATTTACAACATAAATGTCCGGCTCCTATTCCTAGATTTAAAAATCAAAAGAAATGAAGACAGACTGAACTTTAGAATCCATAGAAAAGAGACACACATAAAAAATCACATAAAAATAACAATCATAACACCATCCCACATAAATATGTGGTGTACTACAGCTTGACACACAAAATAATTAACATCCCACGCACAGAAACAGAGTGCAAAATGGAATACCAACAGATGATTAATACAGCAATAATCATTAGATTCAACATAGACACAATAATAAAAATTATAAGTAAATTTAAAAGGAAAAAATCTATAAGAGAGGTTTTCACATTGAAGAACATGGGAAAGTTACTAATTCAAAAGGTTCGCATATCACAACATATTCAGTAGGTTATTCAAAGAACATGGCATAAAGTTAGCCCCAAAGAACAAATACACTATCAAAAATTTGTTACGTTCCACAGTAAAAGACATCTTACCAAGAGAACAGAAATCAGGAATTTACGAAATCAAATGTGCAGATGGTAATTAAAAATACATGGAAAAAATTAAGAGAAATTCGGAAAATGAACATTTTAGGAATATTCATTTTAAATCAAATTGATAAATCAAGCAATAGAAGCTCGCTTTTGGACCAAAAATCATGAAAATGAACCAGAGACTAAGCTGCTGAAAGAACTTCATAATTCAATAGAGCTATCTATTTGGGAACAAATTTTTGTCATAAAAAATAGAAAAAACTTAATGAATTTTGATGTTCCATTCATGCATAAACTGAACAAGTTCTTGCTTGAACCATTAGAGACTGCCACAGAAGCACCTTGGGATCCAGCTCCAATAGCTGATGATGGGAGCAATTGCCCTCCAAACATGCCCTAATGTTATATAAGTAAGTGAAGTTAGTATGGACAGGTTTAATACATTCTTATAGGATATTCACCACCACGGGTTGCCGAGGTCGTTAAGATGCAGACTTGTGACCTGCAGGTCTGGGTTCGAATACTGCCAGGACCGTCTTTCCTGACTGAGGTTTTTTCCAGGTTTTCCTCAGTCCTCATAAATGGCAAATGCCGGGGAGGTACCCTAAACTTAGGCCTGGAACGTTTCCTTCCTTAAAAAAATAAATCCTTTCCCAATATATCATTTCATCTCATGTATCATCACTGCCCATCACCTGTGATGCCTCTGTAGCAAAAACAGGTGTTAAACACTTTTCATTCATTCATATTATAAGATATTCCATCTATTGTAAGATTTAGTGATCTGATGAGCTCTACAAAATGCGGAATCTTTCACATATGAGGGAATCTCACCTACAAAAGTACTTAATTGTAATTGTTGCACAAGGTATAAGTATAACTCAGTCTGTACTAAAGTCAGCAGTGACCATTTTACCAGTAAGATGCATAAGCACCCAGAAGCCAAGATGTTAACTAATTCTGAAAATTTTCTCCTTTCTTTCAGCTGAAAGTGTGCGAACAAAAATAGCAACAGTATCACCAACAAAGAAGGTGTCTCCTGCAGCAGTCCCACCTCGCAATGTGGCTGCCAGTCTGCAGACAGCAAATACAAGAAAGATAGGCCGCAAGATTGAGCTGGAACTTACCAAGGGTCCACAAGGTTTGGGCTTCAGCATCACAACAAGAGACAATCCAGCAGGTGGTAACTGTCCCATCTACATCAAAAACATTCTCCCAAAGGTGTGTACAGAACCTGGAACGGGTAAATATAGAACTATTTTTTAATTTTATTTTACTATCATTTATTTATTCTCTGGTATTTATTATTTATTTGCACCCAAAGTTAATGCACTGAATAGAATGCAAATATAAGGAAATATAAATGTAAATAAAGGTTATATGATATTACAATTTTGGTGGACACATAGCCTTTAGAAAACCATATTTTATCTCACCTGCACTAAATTACTGGAACCCTATGTTCTCCAAACTGCTTCAGACTTGGCTCCTACTTAAATCATTCCTCATCAATTCAATCAACTCTACTATACAGTCCAAACCTTTCAATGTTTCATGAGTAGCAATGATATGCTTGCATTACATTGTTAAAATCTATTACAGTGAAACCTTAATCCATTATTACCAGAAGCATAATTTTCCTGGATCTATCATTCAATTTATGTAGTATCAGACTAATTTCCTTATAAGCAATAGGAATAAAAACAGATTGATTATTTCTTGAAGTATTGTTTTCCTTCATTGATCAAACATTTTTTTTATGTAATTTGTATCATTAATTGATCACATTTTAAATCACAAATCATATATAAATTGTAACAAGCACAGTGCAATGTTTTTTAAGCATTCTATGTCCGTAATATATTGTTTTCTCATGTGGGAAGTGGCAAGCCATTGCCAAACAGAGTGTGTGAAAACAAAAGATGTATCATAGTGGCATGTTTGTGGAGAGAAAGTGCAATTAGAAATGAAAAGGCATAATACAGATAACAGTCAAACAGATAAGTGAACTTTTGTTGCGTTTTTGTATGTAAAAGTTAAGATGGATTATGCAATGCAATTTTTTATGAGGAAATCACTCAAATTTTACTAATGTTGTTCCACTTACTTAGATATGCTTTGAAGGCTGTTGCCTTCATCATCATCATCATGATTCCACTGTCAGCTTCCCAGCATGGTATTCAAATGTCGCTCTGTTGATTTTATGAATTTTGTGATGAGGTTATTGTTATTTGGAAGATCAAATAACTAAATTTTCTTTGTTTTTGGTTAGAAATATATTTTCACATGTTGTTAATTTATGTTTATGAAGAGCTTTTAATAGGTACAATATTTAAATAGTTTACATTTATTTTGGTATTGGTGGTTTTCTTGCCATAATGGTATGCTATTGCTTATTTCTTATGTGTATATATATTGTACATTTTTCACGTGTTCCTTAAACCATAGGGTAATGTTCCTTTTCATTTTGCCTATATATTTCATATTGCAGTCTTTGCAATTGATTTCATAAATGTCTGATTGTTTTCCTGGCAGAATGTTGTCTTTTGTATTGGTTTTTAGGAGGTTTTTTAAAATGTATTTGTTTACAAGACCAAAATAATGTTCATATCTTAAATATCTTCTGAAAAGTTTGAATTACCCATGGATAGAATGTGAATAACTTGTACATGATCTTCTTTGTAGCCTTTTAGTGCAATGATGTCTTTTATTTGTTTTTGTATATTAATATTTCTATTTTCTTACTGCTGGATCTATTGTGTAGCCATTTTTCCACTATATTCATGATTTTATGGTATTTGGATTTGTACTGTCTTATAAATAGGTTTGTTAATCAGAATTGAGCTGTTTATTATTGTATAATTTGCAATTTGCATGGAATTTGGCATATTTAGAAAAAATATCCATAAAAATAATTACATGAAAACAGAAGCCATAAACCAAACCAACCTAAACTCACCTGCTTCTCAACACCTCCATATACAAGAAATTCAGATTCCATCCATGGCCAAACCAAAAATTCAAGAATATATTTTGGCTCCAGTAAACACAGTTTAAAAAACCTCCTAAAAACCAATTCAAAAGACAAAATTCTGCCAGAAAAACAACTGGGCATTTACGAAATCAGTTACAAAGACTGCAATATGAAATATATAAGAAAAACAAAAAGAAACATTACACTGGTTTAAGAAACACGAACAAAGTAAAATATAAACATATGGAGAAATCAGTAACATCATACCATTTCTGGCAAAAAACCACAAATTCCAAAATGAACCAAAACTTTTTTAATGTTTTCCAAAACCCATAAAATTAACAATATGGGAGAATATATTCATAAAAAAACAAAGAAAATTTATAATTGGTATGATTTAGTTGAAATATACACTCTTAATGCTTCACTTACTTTGTGTGTAATAACTAAATCAGTAATATCAATTATATGATTGACTTCGCTGTGCAAGTTCCAAATAACATTTTAATTAATAAGGAAAATTTAGCTAATTTTGATCTTCCAAACAACAATAACCTCATCACTAAATTTGTAAAATACACATAGTGACATCTGAATGCCAAGCTGGGAAGCTGACAATGGAACCATGCTGAAGATGAAGGCAAGAGCCTTCAAAGCAAGTCCAAGAAAGTGCAACAAAATTAGTGAAATTTGAGGGATTTCCTAATAAAAAAATTGCATAATTATACTATATTTCACTGTGAAAATTCTAGCTATTAAAAATTACACTTGTTAAAGAGGATATTCATATAATATAGTCAGCTTTTCTTAATTTGAACTTGGAGAAGCAGCTGACAAAAATTAGTACAAGGGAGAGGTGATGTCAACTATTTTTTTCTCACAAACAAGGGACAGCACTAAAAATCTAAGATAATATGATTAAAGTGTATGGGATGTACTTTCAAATGAAGCCGCCAGATGGTATATAGGAGCAGAGCATGTGTCTGCATGCTCTGAAGTTCAGTCAGTGAGTGACTGTACAGGAATGGAGGTTATGAAGAGTGAACAATGTGCATATGTGAAAATAGCATTTCTCCTCATTGCACTCTTTTTGCTGAAATTCCTGTTTGTTCTTCTAATTCCACAAGTGTCCAGCACCTATCATCACGTAAGCACGGTTCCACCACCATTTCTCATACACCCCTTGTCCATGGACACTGGCAGATTGCCAATTAACATTCTGCCTTGTTTGAAGGCCTCTGTCTGCCTTGCCTAGGGCAGGACAGGTGCACCCAGTGCTTCCTGTAGCTGTATTTGGCATTCTTGTACATTCCTGTGTAAAGAAGTGCTGTTTTCACATATATACATTACTTCTTCTTCTTCTTCTTCTTCTTCTTCTTCTTCTTCTTCTTCTTCTTCTTCTTCTCCTCCTCCTCCTCCTCCTCCTCCTCCTCTGCTTCCTCCTCCTCCTCCTCCTCCTCCGTCTTCTTCTTCTTGTTCTTCTTGTTCTTGTTCTTGTTCTTCTTGTTCTTCTTGTTCTTCTTGTTCTTGTTCTTGTTCTTGTTCTTCTTCTTCTTCTTCTTCTTCTTCTTCTTCTTCATGACCTCTATTCCTGACCACTGTCACTGACCAACTGAAATTCAGGGCATGCTGAGACATGCAGCTCTACTCATATAGATCATCTAGTGGCTTCATTTGAAAGTACATTTCATACACTTTTAAATATTTATCTTAGATTTTTTGTGTTGTCCCTTGTTTGCAAGAAATAAAATAGTTGCCATGACTTATTACTTTTTGTCATATAATAAGCATTTCTGCAATATATTTATGGAGTTGGATTCATAATTTTTATTACAAAATATAAAAGGCTTACGTAAACTTCAAGGGTGCAGCTGTGGAAGATGGCAGACTGAGACCTGGTGATCGATTGCTAGAGGTGAATGGTGTGGAAATGACAGGAAAGACACAAGCAGAAGCTGTGACAGTGTTACGTAATGCTCCTCCTGGAAGCAAAGTGAAGATTGTTGTTTCTCGTCAAGAGGATATGGCATCCAGTCCACGGTTACCCAGGCAAATGGTAGGCTGTAGATCAAATGCGAACAATGACATTGTTAGTTAAATGTGGTGAACTTTTGTAACAGTGATGTTTAATACTAAGAATTTAAAATGATTGAGCCGACTTTGTAACAGTTATATCACTAATGTTTTAAAAAAAGGAAAACTAAGTTTCTGGAGCTAATTGTTCCCATCTTCAGTTCCGGATTGGCAGTTAGCTAAGGAGTGGAGTGATTAGCTCCAGAAACTTAGGCTTCCTTTTTTAAAATATTAGTGATGCAAGTATTACAAATTTGACTGAATCATTCCTAATTACATTGTTGTTAAGTACGAATATTATGGAGCATGTATGCATTAAACTTTTGGTTGAGTTTAATAGTGAGTGATGCTTTCAGCATGTACAGCATATGTGCTTATTTTCAGTGAACAATTGTCTGGCAATGTTTAGATTGCTAATTAAGCAGAATATGTTGAAGTTGTGGTGGTGATGATAATGCAGATGAATTTTTTTATCCTTTAATAGTGTTTAATGTCCATTTTTACTGTTAAGGTATCACAGGTGGTGGACATTAATGATACATGTTATGAAAAGAGAAATTGGGAAAGGACTTTTTTAAGGAAGGAAGTGTTCCAAACCTAAGTTTAGGATACATCCCCAATGTTTGCCATTAATGAGGACTGAGGAAAATCTGAATAAATTCTCAGTGAGAAAGGAGGTCCTGGTGGGAATCAAACCAACTCCAGTTCATAAGTCTGTGCCTTAACAATGCTGATAATGATTTTTTATCTTTTATTTATTTATGTGTTTTATTTTATTTTTTGTTTCATATATATATATATATTTTTAATGGCTGGTTTAACTACAGGGTCATCACAGGCAGTGAGGACAAATGATACATGAGATGAAATGATTAACTGGGAAAGAATTTTTTTCAGGAAGGAACTTCCCTGGCATTTGCTATTATGAGGAAAGCAAAACTTGGAAAAAGATTGGATGGTCCTAGTGGGAATCAAACCCTGACCTCCCACTCATGAGTCACGCTTTAATGACCTCAACCATCTGTGATGGTGCAGATGATGATGATGACAATAAAAATAGCTAACTGATACTTCAACCTTTATTTGTAAACGTAAACATAATAAACAGGAAGATGATTTTAAATATTTTAGCACTTGCATATCTTATTAAGTGACACTACTGTGTGCTCAATTTTAAATGGGACTTCATTAAATTATTATGGTGAATTTAACCCTCAAGACATAAAAGACTTAGGGCACAGATACCGCTCTTTTGTTTTGTTATCTTCATTTTAACTAGAAATAACTGTCATCCATGGTTTTATTGTAACAAACCTTCATTAAATTTTTAAAAGTAGTTCTTAAGGACATTATTAATGCTACAAAACAACATTATAAATTTATTCTTATAAGTGACTTCCAATCAGGAATTTTGGTTGGGAAGGAGTATTATTATATACAGGATGTGATGCGTAAATCTGTACCAGTTAAATATTTTTTAAATTAAAATTTTATCACACAAAATTTAAAATTACAAAAAATCCTTTTATGTGTCAGTGGTGACCTGTCCAGAATATAATTACTGGATGTAACCTCTCTCATCAGCCCACCATCCTTGACCTGAAGGGCTTGCACACTCTTTGTAAAACAGTGCTGTCCATATTGGTAAGTGGTGCATAAAAGTGTCACATTAAGATGTCTGGACTTGTTATAACACTTTCAACTGTACTCTAAACATAATAGTTGAGGGGGTTCAAATTGGGGCTATTCCTTAGACCAGAACATGTCTACATTATCCAACAACCAGTTTTGCACTAAATGGCTCATATGTGCTGGTGCACAATCCTGCTGAAATACATAGGCCACAGTTTCACCACGTTCATCAGAACATCTATATAAACTTCTTTCTTCCTCTTCTGAAAGAAATGTGGTTGCATGATATTACTCTCACTGGACTAACATGGGTGAGACAGTTATCATTCCTTGTTGATCTTATCATCCACATTAAAAATAAATGTTTTCATAAAGTAAGTGCTAATTCATCCCACTGCTTCATTTTTCAACGAATACATAGCAGGTTGCAGTGAACAATTCACTTTGTTCTGGAGCCTCAGAGAATGTCTGTCATACCGTTATTGTATATGACTTATAATATAATTCCTCCTCTGCAATCCAGCAATCAAGTGGTTCACTCACTTACACCAATTTCCTTAAGTATTGTTCTGGATCCTCTGAAATCAACTCCTGAGTTCTTTTCATGACTGCCAGAGTCAGTGCCTTGCATTCTCTTGAATGGTTTTCTTAAGGGATTTGCAGAACCTTCCCCAGATTTCTTGGAAGCATTATATTTAGCAATGATGATCTTGGGTACATGTAGAACTGAATTATTTCAGTTGCCAAATGCCCGATGCAAACACTTTCAATAATCGTGGCTCTTTGTTTGTGCTCTGTATATGTTTGCAGTAGCTTGACCATTTTGAGATTATGGTTGTTTACTAGGAGCAGTGGCTTTTACAAATTTAACAATGACATATAGCGAAAGCACTATATGACAGTAAATTCATATTTAAATTTGTCTGGATTTAAGTGCTATAGCCTGTACTTCAATGTGTAAATGAATTTCAGCATTGTAGCATGTTATTTTCATTTACTAATTTGCAGAATAATTGTCATAAACAATAGCTAACAAAATATATTAACTAATATAACTAAGCAACTGATGTGGTTAGTAATGTACATTATGTCACATTCATTTAGTTTATTTAATGTCTATGTGAAATAACATGCCATGTTAGTAATTTAGATCGCTAGTTTGTATATCCAATTACGAATGGATACTGGTTAATAATAAAAGCACAAAATACTTGCTTAAATTTTTTGAATAAAAAAAATCACATGCAGAAATTATTTTTGTTTCACTATCAAGCATAAGGAAGAGATTACTGGCTTTGGCAAACTATGATATCATGAATTGATGTAAGATCCCATTTAAATTTCAATATACATTATAAATTGCAATCTTTTAACTCTTTAAAGCATAAGAATGCTTTTATCATTTTCCCTCATATTACATATAAGACATGATTTTTAAAGCTTTTTATTTACATATTTCTTTGTATGGTTATACAAAATGCTATTGCAGTAAGCAGCAAATGTAAATTAAACTAAATTGAGGTTCACTTTAAAAAAAAAAATAAATAAATAAAATACATCATTGAGATTAAAATTTGCATATGCTAGTGTGAATGTGATGAAAGGAAACAACTGAAGCTGTGCATATGGAGACTTCTAACAAATAATTTAGCTTTTGTTTGCCTGGCTGCTTATATTTTTGTTGGTGGTGATGTATGGTGCAGGTTGTGTTGGAATCGGATCCTAATGCTCAACAGAATGGCACTGGTGGAGGTGGCTTGAAGGAAGAAAGTGACTCTTCATCCAAGATGACCACCACAAATCATCCAAATGAGGTGCTTATACTACTCACTACACAGTTATGAGACTTGTCTGGAAATGATTGAGGCTCTCCTTAAAATTCCAAAAGTTGTATGGGAATGATATTCCATACAGTAGGAGTTACATTTTTAGTTGTTCATGTAAAATTTAACACCATTGTATGACTATAAAAAAACAGCTTGACTAGTATACATGCATTTGCATAAAATGTGGACAGAGATGAACTAGAAGTGCTAATTGGAACTTGTGCAGTTAAGCAAATCAAATAATTAAGATTATTGTATGACTTGAGTCGAACTACATACTCTTATTGGCTTCACTTATTTATATTTAAAACATTTTTGCAGATGATCGTCTGCATCCTCAGATAACTGTGGACTGCTGGATAATTCACTGTGTTCCTTTGGGAATGCATATTTTGCTCTGGTAGAGGTGTGATGAACTTAAGGTTTATGTTTTCATCCCTGAAAGTGTGTGGGTCCCTGTGCTGACTTTAATAATTTTGCTTGTTTTACCATGTCATAGTTCTCTGTTCAGAAGTGAGATGCCAATACTGATTTCTCCATTTGTTTGAATTTCATCTTACTGAAGTGTTCTTTTAATCATGTGCCTATGTTTCTCTTTGTTTTTCCAATATAAATTTATTCACATTCTACACATTTTATTTGGTAAATACCCAGTTTTTTCCCCAGTGGAATATTTACATTAATATTGCTATTCAGGGTATTTTTAATATTAAATCTGTTTATTGGTGCCAATCTAATGTTGAAATCATTTAGAATATTTTGAAATATATGCGTAGCCCTGGAAGATATGTCAATTTTTAAAAAATTATCTTATCTTTCCCTGCTGAAAGTGTTGTGGTGTCTTTAATAAGTGTTGCTCCTTGACTTCTGTACTTTTTTGTGAACCCGTTCTTTGCTAAATTAATTTTTAATTGCTGTTCTTTAGATTTGCTTGTATTCTTTGTAGTATCCTGTCTTGTTAATGGGTAGATTAATGAGTCTGTGTGTTAAGCTGTTGATTATTGCATGTTTATTGATTTTGGGTTAAATTCGTTAGCTTTGATTTGATTGTCTGCATGCATGTTCTTTGAATCTGTGTGTTAATACACAGATGTCATCTGGGAAAGTAATGTTGAGTATTTTTTGGACTCCCATAGTGTGCTGTTGACAGATTATGCCTGTAAGAACCATATAATAACTGGAAAATACTACCAGGACTCCTAACAAGATTGCAAGAGGCCATAATTTAAAAAATTTTGGAAGCTTCCAAGGGAGTGTGTTTGCTGTATGAGAATGTGCCAGCATATTCTTCATATCAGACAGCTTTGGATATGAAATTTTACCCCATTCTGCATATTTATCCAAGCAGTAACTTCTTCCTCTTTCCTTGCATAAAGACCCCACTGCATGGCAGCTGTTTCCAGGATGAGGTGAGCAAGAGGAAGCAGTTTTTAAGTAGAGAAAGTGAGCAGTTCTGTGCATATGTTGAGAAGGAATAAATCCAAAACTGAAACTGTTGATCATATACATCTTCATTCATGGTGATAATATGAACTTTATGACCACCACTCATACAGTTTTTATAATGAATATTTAGTGACTTCCCACTACCTTCAATAGTGCAGTTTATTGTGAAAGATTACTGATTTATGGCAGCAGTGGCCAAGTGGTTTCACTGCTTGCAACTCACTGAAACAGCCTGGTTTGATTCCAGTGGCTATATGTGGAATTTGTGACATTGTTTGCCTGGGCAGGTTTTTTCTGGTTACTCTGGTTTCTCCTGCTCTGTCTTCATCTTCATCATCAATCAGTATAATGCAGTGTGCTGATTTATTGGTGCACACATTACAAATGAACTCTGTTCTCTGCCTCGCATGTGCAGAACTCCAGCGCTCTTATCATGCAATCAAGTTGGCATCAGAACACACACATTATGAAGTCTGACATATATTGTACAAGTGGTGTTTTATAGTTTTACTGTTGCATGATACCTACCAGAAAACTTGTCACAGTATCATAATTTGCTTACATTGCAGCAAGAGAAGATTCACACAGATCCCTCTGGGTATGGCATATTCCCAAATTTTGATTTGGTGATGCAATACATAAATTATTAGCAAGATGGTAATGGTGTACAAAGTTTGAGGAATGAGCAACTATGTAATTTCAACATATAACAATGAAAACAGGTCAGGCTCAGTCATTTCCAAATATAACATCCTCAATTATATCAACCTCTATTACTTAAATTTGTGATAATATCAAAACAGGTTTCCTAAGTACAATTCTGTTTTTTTTTAATAAATGGTTATGGAGGAAAACAAAGAGAACAAAAGCAATATCTTGCTTGCTTCTTTATACTTTGTGTAGAAAACTATTTAGATCATGGTTAAAGAGATAAACAATGCATTGAAATACGAGGGTTGGAACTTTAATAGTGGCAACACTGCTTTAGAGACACCGTGCAACAGCACCTAATAATGTAACTAATAGCACACGTTAGTTACAAACCAACTTACCTCAGAGCAAATGAACTCTCCCTTTCCACATTGCATTCATGAGAACTGTTAAGCCTTGTGTTAGCTGGCAGTCTAATGTAGTGTTGTCACAAAACAGGAACAATGGAGTTGGATCAAGATTGAATGTACCAGAGGTTGTACAGCATGACAGTGTCATCAAGGTCTTCAAGAGGCTTGCAGGGAATCTGCATTGTCTTACAGAACAGTGGTACTGTGGGTAAAAGCCTTCAACAAGGGACACCAAAATGTAGCAGACATGCGTCAGCCAGGTCATCCTAGTGTCAGTGAAGAAGAAGTGCATGCTCTTGCCGAGTTACTGACAGTGATCGATGCCACATGATTTGTGAGCTGGCCCGAAACACCAGATTAGCGCATAGGACAGTGCTTCACATTCTGAAGGAACGACTGGGCATGAGAAAAATTGCATCACGAATATGTTTCGCATGATTTGCCAAAAATGCAGAAATGGTTACAATACAATGCTGCTCATAACCACAGCATGAAGGAGAGGTTTAGAGGTTTTCTTATGCAATAGCATTGATGCTGGATGAGACATGGGGCCAAATCATAAGAGTCACAACTGAAATGCCAATCGAATGAATGGAGTCATCACGGGTCACCACGAAAATTGAAAGTTTGCCATAACCCCAGCAATGTGAAAATTATGGTGATTCTCGTGTATGACTGTGATGGTGTTATCCTAATGCTTTATGTTCCTCCACAGCAAATCGTCAATGCTCAGTATTACTGTTCATTTTTGGAACATAACCTGCAACCAGATAAAGAAGCAGGGACACTTTCTGCAGAACCCACCCATCATTTTACACAACAATGCTGGGCCGCATACAGAGCAAGCTGTAGCTGATTTGTTTGGTCGATGGGGCTGGCACTATACTCCCTGGACTTAAGCCCCTTGTGACTTTGACTTGATTCCTAAGATAAAGGAACCACTTGGTGGCATTCACTTCAGAACTGTTCCAGAGATTCGTCAGGCAGTAGACTACTCCATTCGAATTATCAACGCAACAGGCACTACTAAAAGGTATCCTAGGACTTCCACATTACTGGCAACGGGTTCTACACAATGCTGGCGACTACATTGAAGGAAAGGATTGGTAACATGTATCTCTTTTGTAAATAGTTGCCAATATTAAAGTTCCAACCCTTGTTGATGACTTTTGCACTGAAAAAATGGACAACCAACCAGGAAGTCAGAGTTATGGTTTTCCATTGTACCTTTGTGCATTTGTCTGTTTAAGCCAAAACTTGTTTAGAAGTTCTGCAAACTAAAAAGTTACAATAAGCATATTAGATTTAAAAGTTTTCCAGAGATGTCCCTAACGTATTTAATTATATGATTAGGCTATTAATTATATTGCAGATTCTTGTTTATCATAAATATGGTTTGTTAAATATATTAGAAATGAACAAAAATGAGATGGTGCATATAATCTTAAGTGTTATTATTGATAATCAATATAATTTCAATGTCCTTATTATCAGTGAAATGTCTAATGTACCAGATATGGTAGGTTATAACAACTTGAAATTATAATAGAGGTATAATATATTCACTCTTTCTAAGATTTTTGTTCAATTTATATTTGTTACATGCTTTAACCAACTACAAATGGAAAATATATAAACATAGCTGTCAGTTCCTCCAGATTGTTCATAAATCTTAATTATAGCATTGCAGTCAACAGGGAAATTATTATGGAAATGCAAAATTATTTGTAGTAATGTAACGAGGGTTCCAGAAAGAATCTAGAGCTTGTGTTGTATTTATTTTGACTATTTATCAAATAAAATGATAAAAATCAAATAATATACCTGTAAACTGATTCTTACAGTTATGAATGTCCAATCCAACATTTAAATTTATATTAACAGTCAAACAGATAAAGATCAAAACTAAAACAATTAATGGGATTGTACTGTAATACTATACTGTTTTTTCATTAAACTCTTTGGTAACAAATTGAAAATTGAAGCATGATAGGCTACAACACTAATTAAATGTACAGTTATTAAAAACACAATTTTGAAAATCAATGACATTAGTTAAACTTGTTCGATACATTATTTCTATTTTTTGACTTGGAATTTTAAATTATAAGATCAATTTGTGCATCCTACATCTCACCAAAACATTTTAAATTGCTACATGTTTAATTGATATCATTGTATGATTCAGTTGAACTACACACTCTTGAAGTTTCACTTACTTTTACTGCTACATGTTTATTGGTTTCTAGTGCACATTGATATTTAGGCCAAAGAAGCTATAAATATATTTCAATGCCCTGTTCTGATGAATTTGCATGCTGACGATGAAGGCAACATCCTTTGAAACATATCTAAGTAAATGGAACAAAATTAGTGCAATTTGAGTTATTTTCTCAATAGTAATTTGTTATATTATACTATATTTCACTGCAAAAATTACCGCTATTCAAAACTAAATCATATGAGCTTTTTAGCGCAAGTTTTTGACATTTTTAGAAGAGTTGAAATTGTCATTTAATATTTTATTTATTATGTGTTAATTACTGGTCTCATGCTGTTATCAGTTTAATGGATTTTAGGAAGTGCATAAATTCTAGTTATTACTGAATTGCTATGTGTGATTCTCTGTTTTTTCAGTTGTGGATTATATTTTAATTTATTTCATGCTTTGGTTTAATTTTTATTGCAACTATTGAGAGGATTCTTTTTGGTTGGTTTGTAGTCTTCCCCTTTTAACAAAATTTCTACTTTGTTTATATATTAATTTTTTCAAAAGGACTATTGTATTTCCTTTTTATGCCTTTATATTTATTTTCTGAAAAGGCTACATATGTTTTGAGGCCATTGTTGATTAATGATCTGTATATGTGAAGAGGTTAAAATTAACAGTCTACACAAGTTGTCCATATTGGGAAACTATTGAAAACTGTAAAGAATTCAATGGAGTTAACAATTTAAGAGAGGATTTTTATTCTGAAAAGCAAAGTAATTCAAGTAATACATTTTGAAACTCATCCAATGAACAATTTGTGTTAATTCATACTGAAATCACTAGATGTTGGTTGGTTAATTTGTTGGTTGCTAGTGGCTATTAGGAGGATGCTGATATTTTTAATTTTTTCCCTATCTTAGCAACAAAGAGCTTTCATTCATTTTTCATTTGTTTGTTGCTTTCAAGTTGACTGCATTTCAGTAAAAGTTCTTTGTTTGGTGTAGTATTCACATCCTTACACAATAAAAAAGTCTTTAGATCTTCATGTTAGGTTATAGTGGTTACATTATAAGGAAATATCTTTTACTCCTATACTACCTGAAGAGCTCAAAACAGATATAATGCAGTAACTAAATAGAAAGAATGATAGATGTATGAAAAAGGTACTTACATGATAGCTGTCTGGGACTTAGGTCCAGTATTGCACACTGAACTCCAAACAACATTAGTAATATTGTGGCAGCAGCTGTGTTACAAAACATTACAGAAGAGACAATAGAGTGACTAATTCATTATTTCTTTATACTTCTTAACTGAAACAAGTTGGCTACTTTTCAAATTTAAAAAAAATTGTATCTCTCTTCCTCTTAACTTTCATTTTATGTATCATGTTTATCAATAATTAAACATAATAAAAGCATATCAGAGTGTGTTCAAAAGCCTTAAGGTTTAGACACTGCCTTTATTATCCACTCTATTAACAGTTCTCAAGAAACTCAACAATGTGTTAATGTAAAGCTGATATAGGGGTGGCTTGGTGCACTTATATTTCACTTACTTGGTTTTTGGACATGTTTTATGAAAATTCACTCGCATTATCAATAGAGGATGAACTATAGTAAATTGTAAGAATTTATTGAATATATCCAACACTAGTGTCTCAAAGTTCATGATGTGGTTTTCATTTATAATGATGTAAAGTTTTTCCTGTTAGTAGTTTCAAAGGGTTGCAATAATTTTGTTTTTGTGTATAAATTTCATGGTTTTTTGACACCAAAAGTAGGCTGCCACTGCTGGTTTATATATTTCTGAAATGTTCTTAGGTACGCATTTTTAAATTTCTTTTCATTTTTCCAATTCAGTCTTAGCAATTGATTTGGTAGATACTTGCAGAAAGATTTTTAGTACATTTTTAATACTGTAGACTTTTGAGAAGCCAAAATTATTTTGTATTTTACAAAATATTACTTATATTACAAATAAAGGAAGATAATGCAATTCAAAAGTTTCATGTCACCCTAGTACATTCAATAAATTTTAAAAAATTTAAAAAACAGAAAATAATTTTGCTCCCTCAAAACGTCTACAATATTACACAAATTTATTACATTCTTCCTGTAAAGATCCTTCTAATATGAAGTCAGGTATCTACCAAATCAATTGCAAAGACTGTGATCAAGTATATATTGGAAAAATGAAAAGAAATTTGGAAATGTAAACAAAGAATATTTCAAAAATATCCGTTACAAACAGATAGAGAAATAAGCCATGGCAGCCCACTTTTGGTCATAAAACCATGAAATTGATACAAAAACAAAATGATTGAATACACATTTTCAAACCTTTGAAACAACATGGAAAAAAATGCTTCATGAACTTTGAAACATCAACATTTGATATAGTCAATAAATTTCTCTGATCATCTACTGATGATGGGAGCAAATGTTCCTGAAACATGTCCAATTAAAAATCAAGTAAGTGAAGTATAAGTGTCAGCAAATCAACTCTACATCAACATTAATTGATTACTTCACTGTAATAGCTTCATATCAAATGTGTTCACATTTTAACTGGATGTGTAGTGCATTTTTAATGTTTGTTGAGAAACTAGCCCTAACTCTCTGTTTTAAAAGAACATAAATATTTGGAAATTTTACTTATGGGCAAACAATAGTTATGATTAGTCACAAAAAACAGTTAACATTAATACAGTTACTTGATGTGTTGTGTCCACAGCCAGCTGAAAAAGTGAACGATGATGGCTTAGTCTTCCCATGGAAACACAGAGAAATCTTAACATTTGATATTCCTGTTCATGATACAGAGAAGGCTGGTCTTGGTAAGTACTCCATTTTTTGAAATAAGAAAGGCAATCATAGCATGGAAACAGAGTAGAATGACATCTCTTCAGCTAAAGTTAAAAAAGAGGCAAAGAAATTTTGTGAATCTCTAGCTGGCATACATAGGCTTCTTTAACTTAAGACATCTTATCAGGAAGAATGAAATATGCAATAATCAGATGAGTACACAGAGTTGGAGAAGATGAATTCAAAAATTCCTAATTTCCATGCTTATTAGTTTGTCTGCTATCTTAGAAATTTGTGTAAACCCCCACCCATCTATTAGCTTATATGGTAAAGCTAACATACTAAATAACTACCAGTATGGTTTTAAAAAAAATTCTTCATGCACCATAGCTGTGGTAGATTATGTGAATGTAACTGCAAAAAGTTTTATTAAAAAAGATTCACAGCTGCCTTAATTTGCAACATTTCCAAAGCCAAAATCGACCCAATCACACAATGATCTTAATTTCCAAAGCCTTTCATTATGCCAACTACAGCATGTTAATAACTAAGTTGGAATATTATGGCATAAGGTCTGTAAATGTTCTCAGGTGACAGTTTCCTTTATTATTAGGTCTGTAAACCTAGAATGCTTCAAATCATATCTTGGGTTTTAAAACAAAAAACAATGATTGAAACTGAATCTGGCCCAATTCTTCAAAGTAAAAAAGTATTAATAATGATATAATTAAGATTATTATATGACTTAGTTGAACTACACACTCTTATTGGTTCCACTTGTTTATGATTAGAACATGTTTCGTCTGCATCCTAATGTTTCTCTTATCTTCAGTTGTTTACCGAGTATGGTTGGGATGAATGAGGTAGTGACATCTGGTAAAATTTGCATAAAGCAGAATGTGACTTACAATATTTTTTTTAAGTGTGTTATTTATTGTCAATTTGATTGCATTGGTCTTCTCATGACATCTGTAGATTGTACGTGATTTCTATAGGTGTTGTAATGACTGCATTGGTCTTCTGGTGACATCTGTAGATTGTACGTGAATTCTATAGGTGTTGTAAGTCTGTAGTTATGAATGGAATGAAATGAATTGAATCATTGAGTTAGAAGTCCTTGCCACCTTAAAGCTATCTGGCATTAATCTTCTATGGGTTAGAAAAAACTGTGAAAAAAAAACCTTATCCACACAACTTGACCTAACCAGGATTTGAACCCATGACCTACAGATTAATGGTTGTAAATGCTATCACTAGATCATAGAGGTATCGATTTACAATATTAATTTGTAGATAACACCTCAATATGTTCACTAAATATTAAATTGTTTATTTGTTTACTTATTCTTAAATGTATGTGAGATGTTAAAGTGATTACATTAAAAAAGTACAGTTTCATAGAATACATATAAAGAATCAAAATTACAAGCTAGGTGGAAAGATAACACATGTGAACATATAACTTAAAAAATATTCAAGTATAACAAAATAACATAACATTTGTAACAAAGAGAGATAATATAAAGGCATTCTAGATTCATTTATATGTGAGAAAAACAGTTATCAATAAGGTATTTATGCAGTACTTGCATGAATATTTTCAGTTTTCCATGCTGCTTTACAGAATGTTTTTATTTATTCAGTTCTACAAATCTTACATTGCAATTTAGTGCAGATGATATAGGGCAAAATAATAAAATCAGGCTATCATATATATAATTTTTTATGGGTAATCTAAAAGTTAGGACATATATTTATCTATTGAGTAAAAGCAATGACCAAGAAAGTATGCCATTATTTTGAATTTAAATACAGGAAGTATTTCTGTAGATTTTATGAAATTTGGCAATGTGTTAAATAATTTTACTCGTGTATGTATTACCCCATTTTGACTGATTTTAGTATTTTGCCTTTCTATATGCAAGTAATTTTTTTTCCTGCTATTATAGTTGTATATATTCATATTATTTATAAAAAAAAAACTGTTAGTGTGAGGGTGTAAAATTAGGGTTGACATTTGTCTGGTTTTGAATGCAAATTCCTCATTTATTATAGATTTTAGTGTGATATACTCATACACTGGTTATAATTTAGTAATCTCTTACTGTTTGGAGGAGGAAAAAAAAACCCATTCTTCCTACTTTCACTTACTCAAGATTTAACCAGGACTCATTTCTTGGACCTTTGTTCAAATCCTCAGCTGTTAATACAACTGTTGGTTTGTTGGTTCGAGTTGAGTTACTTGGTACCTGAATTTACTCTGGTGGTTTTACAATGAACTTTAATATTGAATTACCAGAGTCAACTTTGACATGAATACAACTTCAACCAACAATACAACGGTTGTAGAGCAACTGAGGATGTGGCAAAGGTCCACAAAACATATAATGATTAAATAAAATTGTTTTCTCCACTAGCCATGTGTATGACAATAAGTTGGAATTGAAGAATCATACCTAAAAAATTTGGGTCCTGGCTAAGATTCAAATCATGAATCTTCATGCATTCTGGGCTGTCATTAACCAACTGAGCTACTGTGTCCTCCTCCAAACACAAAACCACAAACTAACCAGCTGAGATACTGAGTATTTCTCCAAACACAAAACCACAAACCTCTCTCATGTGATTGTATATACCCTGGAGACCTCCCTAAGGTTTCTCTCAACCACCATGGGTGGGCAAGACTGTTAAGGCCCGGACTTGTGAGTGGGAAGTCTGGAGTTCAATTCCCACCAGGACCATTTTCCCTGAATGAGATTTTTTCCAGGAGTTCCTCAGACCTCATAAATGGCAAATGCTGGGGAGGTACCCTAAACTTAAGTCTGGTATGTTTCCTTGCTTTAAAAAAATATTCCTTTCCCATATATAATTTCATTTCATGTATCTCAGCATCCACTGTCTGTGGTACCTGGGTGGTAATGGGCATTAAACACTATAAAAAAAAAAAGTTTCTCTACTATCAGAGATTTTTCCTTTAAGAGGTGACTCATAATGCTACTATTACTAATGACCCAGACTTCTAGTTTACCCCATGTACTATATAGGAAAATTATTCTTTCACATTAGCTATGTGTAGAAGTTGATTGAATTGATTTGGTTTATTTATGGATGCCCTTTAACATCTCAGATCATCAGTGTCCTATTCAATTGAGGGTGGGAAACGGCAGACAAATTTTGCTCATAGCCCTCTTCTTTCAGGCTTAAGGTTATGTTTCATGCCATAAATGTACAACACGGGACCCATGGCTTTACTCCCTTCTGAAGAAAGCCATACTTAAGATTTTTACACCCAGGCCGGGTTTGAACCTGCAATCTTGGGTGTAGAAAGCAAGTATGATTACCACTACACTACAAGGACCGACCCATATGGTAGGACGTTAGTTGGAATGGAAATTAAGAATTAGACTTGATAAATATTCCAGCCAAGACCCAAATTTGTCAAATCATATTTCCATGTCCTAATTAAATCATGAGTAAATGAAGCTAGGAAAAGTTTTTTTTTTTTAGTTTAACACACAAGAGATTATAGTATGCTTATATTTAATTATTTAATTATTATTTAGTTGACTAAATGTTGTAAAAGCCTGATATTGGGTTGATGCACCTTAGAGTAGAAGGAAATGTTTAATTTGCTTACTCCTGCTGGTGGTACTAACATTTTATAAATTCTGCTAATCTCCTTCACAATCTACAAATATTAAGATGTAATCTCACTTACAAAAACAGCTGTAGATAAAATATATATTAAAACTGAGGAAGTAAATTATTTCTTCTTTAATGTATATTACAGGTGTAAGTGTAAAGGGTAAAACATCAGCAAATCATAGTAATCCAGCTGGAGGTTCAGTGGATCTTGGGATCTTTGTGAAGAGTGTACTGCATGGTGGTGCTGCATCTAAAGATGGACGACTTCGAACAAATGACCAACTGCTGAATGTAAATGGCATATCATTATTAGCACAATCAAACTCTGATGCTATGGAAACTCTTAGGTATGTCATGTTTTAGTAAATTCTGAAGAAATGTAGATAATGTGGTTGTACCCATGTAAAAGATTTTTAAATTTCTTCAAACTTTCATTGGTTCTACCTACTAGGCACCGAAAAGACAATGAAAAAAATTGTGTATGTGTGCGTGCGCACATGCGTGCTTTTTTGTTTTTTAGGTTGTAGTTTTTTTTTTTAAATGAAACTTAGTATTAAATTTAAAATTAATTTTGTGTTGAAACTGATACAGTGAAGCAATTAATTATTTAATAGAACAAAGAAACTCGGTATATATCTTTAAAATAAATTTATAAAAATAGTTTCTAAAAATCAGGGCAATCGAGTTATTAGGAGCCTGAAAAACAATGGGATTTAACAAAATTTAATATTTGCTGTAGCAGCAGCAATTTTTAAATATTTGTAAAGGAAGCTTGGTATATGAAATGAAATAGGAAAAATAAGTGTCTGAGAATCAGTGAAATAAACTATCAGGGGGAAGGTTTGACCTGAAACCCAAAATTAAAATTTGCTCTAAGGACATTAATATTTGTAAATTATAATTAATCTGTTGTCTAACACACTCTTATACTTCACTTACTTTTAAATGTGGTGGGACCAGTTTCGAAGAGGCATCCTCTCCCTCTTCAACCAACTTGATGACTCTTCGAAACTGGTCCCACTGCATTTAAAAGTAAGTGAAGCTTATGAGTGTGTTAGACGAAAGATTAATTATAATTTATATTTAACAAGCTTCACTGTGTGAGTTCCAATAGAATTTTTTAAAAATGTCTTATTTTTTTTAAAGTTCTTAAATGAACATTAACATTTGTTTATTTGCAATGAAACTCCTTATATACCATTTAAATAAAATAGAAAATTATTTTCTGAAAATCAGGGAAATCAGTCTATTAGGAGTGGAGGTTTACCTGAAATCCAAAATTTGAAAATCGCTCTAGCAGCGGGAATGTTTGTTTTTCAGAATAAAACTTGACATATACCATTTAAATCAAATAAGAAAAATGGTATCTGAAAATCACTGAAATCAGATAAATAGGAGTGGGAGTTTATCCAAAATTTAAAAATTACTCTATAATACTTTTTTTTTTTGCAATGAAAGTCTGTATATACCATTTAAATAAAATGAGAAAAATGTTAGAGAAATCTAGTTATTAGAAGTGGGGATTTATCTGAAACCTAAAATCTAAAAATCTTTTGCGGCACCAATATTTGTTTCTTCACAACAAAATTCGGTATGTACCATTTAAATAAAATATGAAAAATAATTTCTGAAAATTAAGAAAATTGGACCAATAAGAGTAGGGGTGTACTTAAAAATGAAAGTTTAAAAAGAACTCATGCATTTAATTTTCTGTATATTGTTTTAAAATAAATGGACAACTTAATTAAGCATATAAACTGTGTTTATAACAATGTATGTTTTATATTTAACAAAAGCACTATGGTGAAGATAGCAAATGTGAAATATGAATCTAATTTGTGTTTGAGAATATGTTACATTATATTCTCAAATTACAAATATAATTATAATAACCTTCAGAAAACATTTGCATTACATGTTTTTATTATAATAACATTTAAATTAGATTTCAAAGCCACTGAAAATCAATGGAACTTTCAACTCTGTATTATTGATTGTGTATATTTGCATAGTACATTGTAATTATTTTTAAATGCCGGCTCATTTTTGCTTTATTAAAACATACAAACTTCTTTAAATATACAATGTAACTGGAAATGTTCTGTTATTTCTCTCTATTTCAGTGAATGTAAAGATGATATCAAGGCCTCAGTTCATAAACATGGTTATGTTTAAAAATGTTTAAAAATATCCAGAACATACAGATTTATCTGTCAGTGGTCATATATTTTATTTAATTAATAGTAATTATTAATTTTTGTTGTTTTATCTCAACAACACCAATAATAATAATAATAATAATAATAATAATAATAATAATAATAATAATAATTCTAAAACTGCAATTTCTCTTTTGTAATATCTATAGATTGCAAGAATTCTAATTTGTTCCCATTATTTTTGAAAATTATATTTATTTTATTATATACTTTTATTTTCAAGCAATTTTGAAAAGAAAAAAATGACCAACACAGCTAAGTAATGTATTATAATTCAGTTTTTCTTTTATTAATTAGCTTTAGAGTTTGTCATGCTAAATTAGCTTTAGAGTTTGTCATGCTAATTAACACTTGGGAAATGTCCTATGTGTGCAGAACCAGATAGTACTTGGCATTGTATATTAGACTGTAAGCAAACTACGTTTTGGAGGGAACAGTTCATATCAATGAAAATGGGAAAACCTACCAGTTAAAATAAGAGGCAGAAGAATTTTAAATTTAAAATCAGATGAAAGCATTAAGGAACTAGGAAAATACCTAGGCAAGGTAAGACAAAAATGGTTATGGGTATAAAATACTTAGGAAATTGCTTGAGAATAAAAATTGTCAGATAGTGAAAGGAGGATGGAATGAATAGAGAAGGGTATGGGGCTAGTTATCTAATTCAAATAAGTGTACTTACGAAGCTGTTGACAATGGAGTGGTATATATATAAACAATGTATACAGTTTTTTTTAAGTGAATGGAGTTAGTGTGAAAAAAACTGTATACATTGTTTATAGTTATCTAATGTTAGTTAAACAGGATCCTTACACACAAATAACTTGACTGTTAGTGTATATAAGGCCCTAAGGAATAAGTAACTCTAAAGGATATAAATTTGGCCAAATGGGTTTAATTAAAAAAGATAAAAGGTTTAGTATTGCAAGAAATATAACTTAATATTGTATTGAATGCATAAATTACTTTTAATGTTGTGTTTTGTTTCTGGTTGGATCGAAGCCCAGTCCCCTGGATATTACACTAGGTAGCTACTGATGAACTGGGGACTGGGGGACTGAGCCAGTCAAATTGGAATAAATTTTGATTGGATTCAATTCTGGAATTGCCGAAGGCACTGTTTCTAATTGTTATATTTAAAAGTATTGTTATTTTTCTTTTATTTGTGTCTATTTTGTATTAAAAAAAATATGTATATGATGCAGGAGAAATAAATACTAATGCTAATTAACACTCAGTGATGCCATTGCTTATATAATGAATTAATAAGGTCATAATTTGGATTTTTTTCTTCTTTTTCTTTTTTGAAGTTATTCTACTTCTGAGGAATTCCCTTTGTTTACTTAGCTCATGCATGACAGACTCTCTTTAATTTGAGGAAAGAAATCTGAAATTCTGAAAAATGTTCATATGAATGGTCTCTTCTGAGTAGGATATTAAGAACACTCTTTATTGTTTCCCTTACATGAGATTTACTCTGGACATATGCTTGGAACTTTTTTCACATCATCAACTGTTAAACAACTGTTGAATCATTCATACAAGCTGGGAAGGTAGATCCTGGTTGACTCTGGTGATCTAGTGATAAATTTAAATAAAGTGCTGGCTGGCTACTTCGGGAATGTCAGAATTCATAAGGTTATGTTCAAGTTTTTTTTATATAAATCCTTTTCCATATGTTTAGTTCTTTCAGTTGTTGAACACTTTTTAATAACTTGATTCCTTTTTCTATTTCCTGGTTTTCATTCCAAAAATGTGCTGCCACAGCAGATTTATATATTTGTTTCGATGATATAGATTATATATATTAAGTGAAGCATTAAAAGTGTGTAGTTCAACTAAATCATGCAATAATATCAATTACAAAATATATTGTTTGTTATTGATGCAAAAATTAATGGCACTTTATGATTATGAGGAAAACTACTGTGTTTTGGTATGCCATGTGCATGAAGGTGCAGACAAGCTATGGTCAGAGGTGGACTGCATGAGTTCTGTGAAAGGTCAGTGAATATGCTTAGCCATTTAGCCATTTAATCAGCATGTTTGATGATAATCTGTCACCTGCAACTGTCTTCCAGCTATGTAAGCAATGAGGGAAAAGTCAAAAAGGGCACAGCATTAACTGACCATTACCTTCTCACTTATCTACATTTATGAGTGCTTGGGAAGTTCTTATCACGAGAAAGAAAACAAAGTTTTTAAATAAGTTATTTTTCTTTTATTTTGCAACATAGCCAACTTTTAACTCAACACTTTTAGACCAATAATATTCTAACTTCTTTACAAGGGCTCGTCAAAAAAGAATGAGACTGATTTTTTGCATAAAATCCTTGATAGTCTGTACCATGTATATTTGAAAAGAACTGGGTTTTATGTATGGCAAAGGTGACAACACTGTCTTACCAATTGGTTGGTTGTAATTGCTTTGTATTGTAGACCCTGCTTGCATTTCACATACCACAAAATGAAGGCAATGCAAAAGGAGTAGTATGGAGCAATTAAATTGTGTTTTCACTTAATGCATACTGCCTCAGAAACTTATGAAAAGCTGTAGCAAGTATACGAGAAGTTGCAGTACCTCATGTAACAGTGTTTAGGTGGATCAAGGACTTCAAAGAAGGACCATTTTCCATCATTAAACGTTCCTGGTGTTTCCCTTTCTGCTGTGACAAAAAACAAAATCAACATAACAGCTGTGATTGTTCATGATGATCAGTGGATAACATTATACAAACTTAGTGAAATGTTAGGAATTTCATATGGCAGTGTCTTCACAATTATGCATGACCGATATTTGTGCCTTATGAGTACCACGTACATTGATTCCTGAACAAAATGCTGTGTGAATGGAGATATGGTGTGAGGCTCAGTGTCTCTTTGTTGATGTACGGGATGCTTTTTTGAAAGCAGTTATCATCAATGGTGAATCATGGCTGTATCATAATGATCCTGAAGTAAAATAAGCCAGCACAATTTGGAAATTACCAAGTTTTCCAGCACCAAAAAAGATGAAATTTGTTCTATCTGCAAGGAAGGTGGTAGTGATGATCATGTTTTTTGACTGTAAGGGAATTTTTGGTAATCAGATCACTTGAAATAGTGAATTGAATGCATGCCATAACTTATTACAATCTCAGAAGGAATTTAAAAAATAGTAAAATATCGCCCATCAATAAAGTCTCAAATAGCCTAAATATTTGTTTCAATTATACTTGTCCAAAGTCGACATTGGTGAATTCAATTTTCCACAGTTTTTTGTCCTGTGATACTTTTTTGTGTCACTTATACACTTGTGAATTAAATGAGTTATCCCCAAGCTGTACCAATAATATTTGGAAACTTTTGATCGGTTTTATTCCCTCTCACATCAAAAACTTAATGATATGTGCTTCTTGCTCAGATATGATGCTACTGATAAATGATATGGCTATGTGAGGCAAACTGTTTTACCTGCTACTCCTGAAAGCCCCACATGTAACATCTAAAAGGAATGTCTACAGTCTACTACTCTTAAGCAATTAAATAAAATTCTTGAATCATACAATGATATCAATTAATAAAATTCTTGTTTCTGTTTGATAAATCCTGGTAATAGTGTAACTGTACAATTTTTTGTTTATTTAATGTAATTTTTTACAAATAATTTTCCTGCACTAAATTGTTTTAAAAAATGCATTGTTTTTAAAAGGAAGCAACATATTATGTAAGATACAGTTTTACATTAACTATGAAAAGTGATTGTTAAATTTAAAACTTAGATTGTATGCAGATTGATATAGTCAAAGGTAATTTTGTTATTGAAATTATTAACATCTCATCAGAACTTGCTTTTCCTTATAGATATGTTTAATGGTATGCTATGTTTTTAGGCGTGCTATGCTTCATACAGAAGGCCCAATACCTGGTGTTATATCCTTGGCAGTGGCAAGAAGGGTATCATCACCAGCACCTTCAGGACACCAATCTGGCAGAGATTCTGTTTGCAGTCACCTCACAAGTTCCTCAGGTAACTGTTCAACTGTTCTTTATGAATTCTCCTCATGATAAAGATGCTCAGTGCATGGAAGCTGCAATGCTTGGCAATCTAGAATAAATAGCAAAAGTAAACAAAATTGAGTAGGTGATATCCAGAATATTTCTCTGATTCATATTATGGTTATCATATAACTTCAATCTGTGAATGCTGTAAGAAGTTTAGCCACCTCTAAAAGAGCTGTTTTAACTCTAGAATTTAGACTGGATTTCAAGATTTTATCAGCAATGAAGAATAAATGTACAGCAAAGATGAATAAATGTACATCTCTCTGAAATGGAAACTGATAATTATAAGAGTAATTTTAAATAGCAGGAATTTTCACAGTGAAATATAGTATAATTATGCAATTTGTATGAGGAAATCACTCAAATTTCACTAATTTTATTCCACTTACTTGGACACGTTTTGAAGGCTGTTGCCTTCATCATCAGCATAGTTCCACTAACAGCTTCCCAGCTTGGTATTAAGATGTCATTCTGTTTATGAATTTGTTGATGAGGTTACTGTTGTTTGGAAGATCAAAATTAACTAAACTTCCTTTAATTAATTAAATTATACTTATGAAGCTATAGACAATGGAGTGGTAATATATCCTATAAGAATGTATTAAATATTTCACACTAACTTCCTTACTTATACTACATTAGGATGTGTTTCTAGGACAATTGCTCTCACTCCCAGCTCTTGACCAACTATTTGATTCATTGGCTGGTCCCAAGTGTTTGTGCAGTGGTCTCTGATGGTTCAAGCAGGAACTTGTCAAGTTAATCCATGGGTGGAACATCAAAATTCATAGTCTTTTCTATTTTTTATGATGAAAAATCTTTCCCAAATACTTAGCTTTATTTGGGTTGTGAAGTTCTTTCAACAGCTTAGACTCTGGTTTAATTTCATGATTTTTTATCCAAAAGTGAGCTGCCACTGCTGATTTATTAATTTGATTAAAACGAATGTTTGTAAAGTATTCCTTTCTCCAAATTTCTAAATTTCTCTTCATTTTCCTTGATGGTTACAAAATGCAAATTTGATTTCGTAAATTCCTGATTTCTGTTCCATTGGTACGGTGTCTTTTACTGTGGAACCTTATAAAATTTTCATATATTTATTCTTTGGGGCCAACTTTATGCCATGCTCTGTGAATATCCTATTGAATTTGTTGTGGAAAGTTGTTTGATATGGGAAACTTTTGAATTTGTATCTATACAAATTCTTTGTATCTTTACTTCAGTATGGAAATCTCTCTTATAGATTTTTGTATTTTCCACACTGAAGAACAAGAAGTAAAGATACAAATTCAAAAGTTTCACATACCATCCAAATTTCTACAACAAATTCAATAGGATGTTCAAAGAAATGGCATAAAGTTGACCGCAAGAACAAATATAATATCAAAATTTTATTAGGTTCCACAGTAAAAGACACCATATCAATGGAACAGAAATCAGGAATTTACAAAATCAAAAGTGCAGATTGTAACCAAAGACACATCAGAAAAATGAAGAGAAATTTAGAAATTTAGAGAAAGGAACACTTTAGGAATATTTGTTTTAAACAAATTGGTAAATCAGCAGTGGCAGCTCACTTTTGGACTCAAAAACAAGAAATTAAACCAAAGGCTAAGCTGCTGAAAAAGTTTCACAATCCAATAGGGCTATCTACGTGGGAAAGAGTTTTCATGATAAAAAGTAAGAAAGACTTAATGAATTTTGATGTTTCACCTATGGATGAACTCAGCAAGTTTGTGCTTGAACCATTAGAGACTGCCATAGGAGCACCTTGGATTCCAGCTGCCAAATCAAGTAGTTCATCAACAGCTGAGAATGGAAGCGATTGCCCCCAAAACATGTCTGAAGTTGTATAAGTGGAGTTAATATGAACATATTTAATACATTCTTACAGGATAAACTTTCTTAAATCAAGATTTAAACAGAGATTATTAATAGCAATCAACATAATAACATTATCATACCTCACTTACTTGTTTAAACAAGTGAGGTATAATAGTGTTAAATGCCAGCTGCTATGATCAAATAAATTTTATTTATAATTAAGACTGTTATGACTAAGTTAAATTACATTCTCCTATTAACTCCCACTTAACAAGTAATGTAATTCGACTCGGTGTTATAATAATCTTAAGTATATGATTTGCTCCATTGTACAAGTTCCAATTAGTACTTCAAATTAAACTTTCTTTGTTTTTGTTTATGAGTAAATTCTTCCATACTGTTAATTCTGTGTGTTTTTTGGGAGCTTTAAAGAGTTTTGATTTGTTTTGGAATTTGTGGTTATTTTGCCAGAAATGGTATGCTATTGCTGATTTCTTCATGTGTTTATATTTCACATGTTGTAAGGTGTTTCTATTAATTTTTTTCTGCATATTTCATATTACAGTCTTTGCAATTGATTTTGTAAATATCTTATGGTTTCCCTGGCAGAATTTTGTTCTTTTGTGATGGTTTTTAGAAGGTTTTTAAACTGCATTTGTTTACTGGAGCCAAAATAATATTCATATCTTTAAATATCCTCTGAAATTTTGGTGTGCCCATGGATGGAAGGTGAATTTCTTGTACATATGACTTGCTTTAGCCTTTTAGTGTGGTGATATCTTTTAATTGTTTTTATGTATTTGTTCTATAGGATGAGTAGTTTTATTGCATTTTTCATTTACTATTGCAAAGATATCATCTATATGAAGGTACCAACTTTTGTATACACGTGGGAAAGCATCTAAGCTATAAGAAACTTTAAGAAACTTCTAACAAACTCATGTTTATATCGGCGAAGATATGGTGAGAGTGGATTTCTGATGGCAGCCCCTTCTTTTTATGGACATTACCTCTGAATGTGAAGTAGTTTGAAAGATGCAAATTTTGGTGAGTTGTAGATATTGTTCTTTTACTTCTGCAGGTAGGTTAATGGAGGTTAACCATTTCTTTACAATACTCAGCAATTTTTCTTTGAGAATGCTGGGAAATAGAAGACCACATCAAAAGAAACTGGCAAATTCCTATTTACTAGTTTCACATGTCCGATTCTTTCTGTTAATTCTGATGAACTTTTTATTCTTTGTCTTTTGTACTTGTGTAACATATTACATTTTTTAAAATGTTGGTTGCTGGTGGCCATTGGGAATGCTGATTTTTATAATTTTTTTTGTAGTTTCCCAATAAAGAACTATTTTTCACTTGTTTGATACTATCAAGTTGGTTGCATGTCAGTAGATTTTCCTTATTTGGGATGGTATTCATGTGCTTAACACAATGGTGTTAGATGTTCTTGATTAATTTCATCTTGAAGAGATAGGCCATAATGCCCAAAAATCAAGGGAAATTGGACAACTCCAATTTTTCTTGGTTGCAATAAAATATGTTTGAAAAACTCTAGATTCTCATATGGTTTTTCTTTAAACTTTTTGTTGGATATTTTTTTGTTCTTTTTCCATTGTTAATCTTTTTATGAGTTTGAATTTAGAAGGAAGTTCTAGTTCAAAAGATGGTTTTAATTATATGGTGGCTCCTTTTTTGCTAAAGTATCAGCAATCTCATTCCCCTTTAATCTAGCATGGCTCGGGATTCATTGTAAAACTATTTCTGCATTTCTAATCTGGATTGTATGATATAATTTTCTTATTTCACTTATAGTGTTTGTTGATGGGTAACTGTAATTCATTGTACTTTGTATTGCTGATTTAGAGTCACTTAAAATAATAATTCTTTTATTTATGTTACGTCTATACAGTAGATTTTCTAAAGCTGCTCTAATGGCCATTATTTTGTCATAAAAATTGTTAGCGTACTGTCCCAAATGTGTATATTCATAGAATTGTTCACAGTATATTCCAAAGCCTGCTTCTCCATTCTTAAGTCATCTATCTGTGTATACTCTACACCATGTATCAGTCGAATAATAGTTATTTAGTGTACTAAGTGATGTCAATCTTAATACTTCATATAGATTGTTGATCCATAGGTCTTCTTAATTACAAACAAAAGCAACATAAAGCTTTATCTGTTCTATGGAAGAGAGAAAATATCCACAATAAACAACCAAATTAAAATTAAATTGGATATAACATAATCTAGGCCATTAAGAATAATAAAAATCCATAAAAACAACACTTACTGATGCAATGCAGTGTATAAAACCTGCCAATTAAAACAGCAATACCAGACAGCAATTAAAAAATAATCAACATAGGAATAAATTATTTCGTATTCCTGACAACACATAAAGATTAAAAACACGACTTCAAAAAATTACATACTGAAAGAAGATTTACACAAAAGTTTAAAAATAAAAACTAAACCTACCTTTATACCAACTGTTCCTTTACAATATATAATTATCAGCATGAAACTAAAATTGGATACAATGGTTTCCAAGGAAAACAATCTATATGAAGTATTAAGATTGACATCACTTAGTACACTAAATAACTATTATTTGACTGATACATGGTGTAGAGTATACACAGATAGATGACTTAAGAATGGAGAAGCAGGCTTTGGAATATACTGTGAACAATTCTATGAATATACACATTTGGGACAGTACGCTAACAATTTTTATGACAAAATAATGGCCATTAGAGCAGCTTTAGAAAATCTACTGTATAGACGGTATCATGTCTTCCTTGTAGTTTGGAATGTTTACTAATGCATGAGCAAGGATGTTAATAAGCATGTTGGCATGGTTTAGGGTTGAAGCTATTATTCTTTATGTGATTATCTGCTGATGTTTGCCCTTTTTGGACCTTAAAATCTACAGAAGAAACAACATCATTTCTTTTGGTATATATAGGAAATCCACACATATAGATAATCACATAAAGAATAATAGCTGCAATCCTAAACCATACCAACATGCCGTTATTAACAGTCTGGCTCATAGATTAGTCAATATTCCACTCAACAAGAAAGTATAAATGGTGAAATACCAGTACATCATCAATGCTTCCCTAATATTTGTTATTAGATAAGGTCAGACATTTCAAAAGACTTAAAGATAAACACCACCACAATACAGAAGAACGTAAGTTTTAAAATATTTTACATTGTGTTGGTGACAGAATAAATTTAACATAGGGATTCTTTTGAACAGAAGCATAAAGGATATTATTCCATCAAATAAAAATGCAGGAAGGTATGGTAGATTGTTTAGATTGTGATTAATATATATAATATGGAATAATAAGACATTTACAGACAAGGACAAAGAGCACTTTAGAAATAAAGATATAATCAGGTAGATAAATCAGCGGTTGCAGATCACCTTTGGACTTAAAATTGCGACATCACAAAAGAAACCAAACTGTTAAAAGCTACAAACAATCTGTGGGAACTAGCAATAGAGAAAAGATTTTCATTTTAAAGAATAAGCATCTATTATGAATTTTGACATTCTGCCAATGCATTTCTTGTTTTGTTGTTTTGGAACAATCATAGGTCACATTGTCTCTCTCTTAATCAATTAATGAAGTATATTGTCACGTAATGCTGACTTCTGTATGAGTATAATCAATCACCATTACTGTTTTAACTTCTAATAAGTTTACAATATCATATTGCTTATTTTCAGTTTTATGTTATTAATAGAATACTTGAGAAAAGTTTTCACCAAGAGCCATCAAAATAAGTCATGTTTTTAATCACCAACTGTTTCTAGTTTAGAATTAAGTCATCAGTATCAAAGACCATGTAATCTGTGTCTATTAATCATATAGTTTTCTATTTAGGTACAGAAACATTTGGCTATGGTGGTGGAGCAAAATCAGAGAATGAGGGTTACACTCCAGATAACTCTGGAACAAGTGAGAACTCTGATAATACAGTTATCTTCCTGCCATACAAAGAGCACGCAGAAAGCTTGAAAGATAGCAGTCATACTAGTGCCAGATCTCCTGATAAAAGTGAGTAAAATAAAAGCCATATGCAAAATTAATATCTTGTGAGGATATACATAAATAAATAAGCAAGCCATTTAAGCCTTCTTCCATCCATTTTTGGTGGGGAGAAATTTTAGTTAAATGAGAATGTCACTGAGTTCAACAAAGTGTTTTTTCAGAGTTTGAGAACATCTATTTATTTGAATAGGATGTGTGTAAACTTCAATGAAGATTATTTTGAGATATAAAATTAATATTTATTTAATTCTTTTTAAAGACAGTTATAGGGATAGAAAATTTTCCAGTCTTACTAAATTAGTTGGAAGACCATTTGAAAAGTTCTGTAAATGACCCATACATTACAGCTGCAGTTTTGTTATCTAAACCTGAAAACTTCCATAGAAACATTTGTACAATAACACATAAATTGGTCAAGATAATAGCTGTTTGTTGCAGTGTATATGGAAAAAATGGCAAATAAACAACATACAGTTATTAAGTAATAAGTAAGAATGATAAAGAGTTCAAACAAAAATTCATATAGATATGACAAAAGATTTAGGGGATTCTGCACTATCATTTTCAACTGTTTCTAAGTGGACCACAGAGTTTAAATGTAGACGTGAAATCTTGGAAGATGATCCCATGCATCAGATAACCAAAATTTGTCATATCAGATATTATCTTTAGAGTGTTTGTAAGAGCACCACTATGCAGAACTTTCAAGAGTGGTTGATTTTGGCTATTTCTGATGGGAATACATTTTTAATTTTGATTTCAGGAATTTCCTCTAGGAAAGTTGGTTGCAAAAAATTCAGACTGTCCTTTTATTCCCAAAATTTATGTTCAATTCATTGTTAATGTTTAAGAAAAAGTTATGAAACATGATGTTTTATCTGATTCTGTAATTTCTTTGCTCCCTATTTTTAATTTAATAAAACTTGGGCTTAAAAATATTTGCCAGGTTTACTCTTTATAATGTCCCAAACACAATCAAAAATGGAGTCTAAATAATATAAGGAATTTAGGTTAATGTAAATCAGTGTGTGTCCTTGAACAGTTTCCTAACCTTATGTGTAATTTCATTACAGGCAGTCATGATATAGTCTCTGCAAGGAATCCGGTAATAGATCGCCTAACAGGTCAAATACCACCAACTCAAGATGTGAATCCTCTTAGGAATGAAAGCTATTATCGTGCTACACATGACACATGGAATACAACAATGTTGCTCAGTGGAGGAGGAGACAAACTGACAAGTCCCACTGTAAATTTGCCATCAGGAGAGATGGTTCTTATAGAAGAAGAGTACATCCCACCACATTCCCACAGGTATAAGCATAATTCTAGCTAGAATATTTAACACTACCAGGAGTTTGGAAAAGGAAATGTTTGAAATTGTGATATCATGTTTGGCATTTTTAATTGCTAACAGCCAGAGCTGCATGTACATTTAAAGTATAATACTAAAATTTGTAAATGAGAAATGAATGTTTTGATTTGACTTTTATCTTTATTCTTTATATGTATTTATTTATATTGGCAGAATTAAGGATTTAAGGCATTTTCGTCCATTAAACAAATCTTATACATATGTAAATACTATCTGGCAATCAGAGGAAGGCAAGCGAGAGGAATGTGCTATGTTAACATTTTGTAGTCTCCTCACTATGTTCAAACAGTGTTGTGAGATACTTGCCCATGGCTAGAAGTCCAGAGGGTGTGCCAGATCTAAGTCTGAGAGGTCCTCATCATGTGGCAGCATGGGTATCCTGCACATACTCTTATGTGTGTGAAGATAAACGATTCAAGCCTCCCTGGCACTTCAGCCTGCACTTGCCTTCTTCTCATTGTACTGTTTATTTTCATCCAAATGGTCAATGACAGAATAAGTCAACTAAATTTCAAAAATGAATGAACAAGACATTTCATAGAAATACAAACACAAATGTAAACATAATTAAAAGAATAGGCATGTTTTAATTATATGCATAGCACATATCTGGTGAAGTTTCTTACATCTGGAACTGCTGTGAATGCCAAAACTTATGCCACAACACTAGTAAAGCTGCATTATATACTGAGAATGTCAGTTTTCTTCATGATAACACTTGCCCTCATGTTACAGTTGTTTGTGCAAATATCAAGAACTATGACTGTAAGGTGCTCAGTCATCCACCATACAGTCCAGACCTTACACTATCTAACTTTCATCTTTTCAGACCACAAAAAATTGCTAGGTCAATGCTTCAGTTCAGATATATGAAGTGAAATCAATCATCCTTAGATGGCAAAATTCCCAAAAAACAGAGTTCCATGAAGAGGCTTATTCTAATTGGTGGATATTGGGAGAAATACCTCAAGAGTCTTGGTTAATATGTTGAAAAATAGGTAAAAATAGTATTTTTATGCATATTTTTTTGTTTTTCTACTCTTGAAATATTTTGTAGAAAAAATGTGCATTACTTTTTACACCTATCTCATATGAGGGCATAGTTATAAGTTTGGTAAATTTCAACAAAATGGCAGAAAATTTTTTTAATGGCATGACTGCTGCTAAGCATGATTCTGTAATGGTTTTGTTCAAATTTTCAAACAGATGATTTGTTGGCGGCTATCTTAAGTGATTACTGTAACACGTTTTGTAGAAATGGAGAAAGATTGGTATCATACAGTGATAAAACATTTTTATTTAAAAAAGTAGAAATGCAAACTGAGCTAAAGGAAGTTCATGGAGACTGTACCAGCACTCAAGATAATTTTTTACTGGATAAATGAATTTAAATATTGCAGCATAATCCAAATGACTTCTGGTATTGTTACTGTAGACAAAACTTGGATTCACCAGAGACAAAACAGCAGACTGGTGAAGGGGAAACATTTAATACCATTTTGTTGGCAGAAAAGGTGATGGCAATACTTTTGGGGGACTCACAAGGTATCATTATGATAAATTATTTGTAAAAGGGTAAAACAGTGACTGGGTGTTAATATACAACAGAAGGAAGGAAGAAGAATGCACAGAAAAAGATTTAAAGAACTGGAAAATGCAAGCTTTGTAATTTATTTTTTTTTAATTGATTTATTTATGGATGCTCTAACAGCTCAGGTCATCAGCATCCCATTCAACTCAGGGCATGAAACGGCCGACAAATTTTGCTCAGAGGCCTCTCTTTCAGGCTTGAGGTTCTTTTTCGTGCCGTAAATGTACGACATGGGACCCATGGCTTTACTTCCCTTTCAAAGGAAGCCATACTTACGATTTTTATGCCCGAAAAAATCCATCTGTCCTGGCCGGGTTCGAACCCGCGATCTTGGGTATAGGAGGCAAGTATGGTAACCACTACATCACCAAGACCAACAAGCTATGTAATGGCAGTGAAGAATGGAAAAGAAAGAAGATTCAAAGAACAGGATGATGTAAGATATATGATGGCAGTGAAGGAGAAGGAAGAATGGGAGGCAATAGATATTGACAACATTGACCACAATAACAATAAAGATAATAAATAACAGTAACATTAAACAACAATATGACATCAACAACAAGAAGTATGAAGGTCACGACGAAGAAGAAGAAAAAAGATGGAGATGTACAGACATAATGACAACAACCTAAAAACAGTGGCAATAATAACCATATAAACCATAATAATGACAACTATAAATACTAGAAATTATAAAGAATAACATGACATGACAAAAAGTCATAATTAACAATTAAATAACAAGAAAGCATATAAAATTAACAACTTTAGCATTAACAATAATACCCATTGAACTATAATTTAAACAACAAGGACAGACTGGTGACCAAAAGGGAAGAAGATGGAGATGGCAAAGGGAGGATTCAGGAGTGATTGCTGTGTAAAGATCCAGGTAGTAGCAGAAGGGATCAAATGATGGAGTGGAGAGCCACAGCTTGAAGGAGAAGAGGACCAAGTATGGAAACTATGGAGATATATAAAATGGTGAAAGTGTAAGCTTGTGGTGTATGGTGAGTAAATAATATAATTGTTGATTAGTTTAAAATGAAAGTTTAAATTTTTTTGGTCATAATTTGAATACTCAGGAGCAAAGTGACGATTGAAGTGAAGTAAAGTGTTGTTTTGGATAGGTGGAAATGGAATTCAAGTGAACAAGGTGAAAGTGACATAAATAAAGTGTAGTAGAATAGTTATAAAATATAAATATTTATAAACCAATAAAATTGATAAAGGTAATGGATAGATCAAGTAAATTTTTAGTTTAGGGGTGCTGGTTAACAGCACTGTAACCATTGGTTTCTCATATATGGTAGTTTTAGTTTTTGGTAGTTTTAGCTTCAGTTTTCAGTTTTGAATTTTAAGTTTTAGCAATTAAATTATATATGGCTACCAGTTATAGTTTTGTTTGCTAACTGGTTTCCAGTTAGAGAATTATTTGAGTGTTTTAATTTGGGATTGTTTTGTTCATTTGTATTTTTTTAATTTTTGTTACTTTCTTTTGTTTAATTAGTTATAGACATAATCTGTACAAATAATGTTAAAAATGTAAGAGATAAGAAAAAAATATAATAAACTATAGAAACTGTAATATATGACCTGGTATAGGCATTTAGGTGCCCGGACAATGTATTACAGATTTTTATTATTATTATTATTATTATTATTATTATTATTATTATTATTATTATTATTTATGTTAATACACTATCGGACTCTTTACTTAGAGATTTGAAGTAGAAATGAGCAAGATTGGTGCGCAAATAATGCTCCTTCATCAAGAATGTGCTCCTATTTACACATTGATCATTGAAAGAGCTGATCTTCAAAATATTTCCTCACTCAGCCATTATCCAAGATTTGGCTCTATGTGATTTTTTTCTCTTTGCTAACCTCAAAAATTGGCTTGAGAGTTTAGGAAATTTTTATTGAATGAAGAGGTTATCTGTGCTATAAATGAGTATTATGCACAATTTGAAAGAAATATTTTTTCTGAGGGAATAAAATTGGAGTCTTTCTAAATCAAATGTATTGAACTCAAAGGAGATTGTGTAAGTAATACATTTTTGTTTCTGGGGAGGAAAAAAAAACTAGTTTACCAAATGTATGAGTCTGCCTATGCATATAACAGTGTTATCAGAACATTTTGGGACTATAGTTGAAAACTAAAGGTTTGTAAAAGAAACGAGAATTTTTATTGAGCATTTCCTATGAAATAACATACTCTGAATACACTTATGAAAATTCACAAAATGTTTTCAGTAGTAGACAGCCATATATAGTAGAGTAAAACCATCTGTTGAACAAAAATAAGTTCTGTTTTAATGAAGTTGAGAATATGTATAAAGCTTTTCCTTAATCTGATGAATTGAGTTATTTGTATAAAGAGTAATCATAATTCATACTGTTTGGCAATACTGAGAAAGTCCTGGAAATAAATATGTGGATTAGTAAATTATTTGTTGTAGAGAGAGTAATTGTCATTCAAAAAACATCACCCTCTAAAATGAAAGTTATTTTATTTATTTATACTAGCAGAGTTAAGGCCTTAGGGGTCTTTTCTTCCACTCAATCAGTCTTAATGGTCTTACATATGAAATGACAAGTTTTAAATAATGGCTTAATTTAATAAAGTGTTATCTTTCAGTAGATGTTCAAGTTTGGAATTCAAAAAATCATCTTCAGGCTAACTGAGTTTATCACCAGAATGATTATCATTAGCTCTCTCATTGATAATGGCATTGATCACATCTGACTGATTCCATCATGATCCTAGTATTCTTATTCCATTTTCTCCACATGGATGCAGAAACCCTCCCAGTCTTATGTTGTTTTGACTTTGAAACCTCCAATCCTTATTCTTTAATCCATGACAATGACAGGTCACCCATCCCAGTGTGCTCAGGAACTTCTCTTTAACTTTCTCTTTAACTTAAGCAAACTCTGTAGTAGTAAATACACAAGTATATAAGCAGTAGTCTATTGTCAATGTGATCTTAAACATTTTCTCCTTTTATTTATTTAAACAAATAAGTTCATACAATGTTTTCTCTCTCACAAGTTTTATGCAATGTCATGTTAGCCACAGAACTTTTCTGATTCTCTGCATACTGAGGAGGAACTTTGTCCCCTTGGGCATAATGATATATAGCATTGTCAAATACCATGACAGCATTAAGGGGAAGGCTGTACTGTTCATTTGTGAATGATATTCTCCCACTTTGGATCCAGCTTTATATGATGGTCATTTGAAACCTTTGGTAAAAAGGCAAGTAAAAATTATTATTTTGTATCATATTCAATTTATTTCTTAACTTAGTCTCCATCAATGTCTATACACTTGATCCACTAGCAAGTTTTCAATTTGATTATTCTATTGGAAAAATAGGATCTGTTAAACTATGCAAAATATTTATTGGTGGCAACAATCATTTCTTCATCAAGAAAATTTCTTCCCTCCAAGCCAAATTTTCAAGTTCATTTAATAGGAACAAGTCACTTTGAGCCAAATCTGGAAAATAGGGTGGAAGAGGAATCAATTTGAAACCCAGTTCATGCACTTAGGCCATTGTGACTGCTGCTGTGCATTATCCTGGTGAAAGAGCACTATTTTGTTTACCGATCTTGGTCTTTTTTCACTCAATGCATGTTTCAAATGATCCAACAATGAAGAAGCATAATAGGCCTCAGTTGTGCTTCTGCCTGTTTCCAAGTAATCTATCAGGATTATACCCTGAGAGTCCCAAAAAACACTGGTAATTATCTTTCCAGCTGACGAAACAGTCCTTGCCTTCTTTGGCATGCTCCCACCAGTCATGATTGCTGCTTTGTTTCCGAAGTGTAATGGTGGACCCAAGTTTACTCCACAGTAATGAATTGGTGTAAGAAGTTCTGTGGATTGTGAATAAACAGTACCTGACACTGTGTTGAAATTTTCTTCCTTATGCATTTTTGGTCAGCAGTCAGCAATCATAGCAACCAATGTGCACACAGCTTTCTCATTTCTAAGCTTTCATGCATTTGTTCTGCTGAGATGCCTTATCTCACACACTTTCATGCAACAGTCTTGCATTATTATATCATGGATTTTTTCAGTGATTTTCTTTATATTTAACTGAACTGGGAGACCAGAGCACCTTCATTTTCAATGTTTCTTCTACCATGTTTAAGCACATTCATCCAACCCTGTTTTGATCTGTTTTGCAGTCCTACCCTTTAAATAGAAATGTTTAATAATAGCAAACCATTTTCTATATCACATGTGACACTCATCACTTCAGATAATGGTTAACAATTAACTGAATATCACACCTAGTTGAACATTTGTACACAAATCACTCTTAACAACAGTGGTGCTGTTTATCAAAATTTCCGGCCATTGAAAATTCACCAAAGTTATCAAACAACCCTCATAAATTAGTACTGCATCTTTAAAAAACCCAGCCTTGGAATTAATTGCTAATGTTATCAATCTGTTGTAGCCATTTTCATTGTCACATACACCAAATACATTATCATTCTGCCAACATTTTGAAATGGTTTCAAATTTCATGTAAATAAAATACTTTTCCTTGCTGCAAAATGCTTGATTGTGATGCAGAAATTTGCATTTGCTGCTATATTTTTCTGAATTAAAATGCATCTTATGCAGCAGTCTGTGGAGCATCTCGGTATACCATGGAAACTATTTTTTCTGTTATGACTGACAATAATTTTGGACAAGTATAAAGCAAATATAGAACTCTTACACAGTTTTGTGTATCAAAGGTCATTTTCTCATCTCTTGGTCCTGGCATATACAGAAATGATGAGGAGCCTGATTCTTTTTACTATTTTATCTGATGCCTGATTGTCTTAAGCCCAGTTATATAAAAGTTGCTAACTGGAGATTATTTTTAGCTGTAATTTTAAAAAGTAACTAGAGGTTAGTCATGATGTCTTTTGCATAAAAATAACATCGAATTTGCAATAACTGTCAAACCTATGACAACATCACGAAATAATGGGGAAATGCCTGTTTAGAGTGAGTTGATGTTCAACTGTTCAACTGAAAAAAAAACAATAATTATTCAGTTTTCTACCTCCAAGAAATATTTTTTTTCCTTAATGTGTCTTCAACATTAATAGAAGGGAATTTTAAAATAAATGTGAGAAGGACATATTGATCTGGTGTTAAAATATAACAGAATATTGAAAATAAAAACAGAAGATTCAATTTCAAATAAGGATAAAAATGTATATGGGAGAAAATAGCTAAAGAATATAATTCTATTCTTAAAATTTCTGCATTATTACCCCAGGTTATGTAATGGGTATGTGTGTGCAGTCTACAGCACCTAAAACTCCAGGAAAGTTATGAATGTTATAGAAGTCTAGCATTAGTTTCCTTACATTTCCCCCTTTGGTTGGCATTTTAATGAACTGAGGTTTCAGAGTAGCAACTTAATGGGTATGTGTGTGCAGTATATAGCACTTAAAACTCCAGGAAAGTTATGAATGTTATAGAAGTCTAGCATTACTTTCCTTACATTTCCCCTTTGGTTGACATTTTAATGAACTGAGGTCTCAGAGTTGCAATTGCTCTATAACTTTATGGATGATTCTACTGGCCATTTCTTTCTCTGTTTAAATATATCAACTATTTGGCAGCTAGCTGTTGCAAAGAACCTTAAAGTTAGTAGTATTATGAACATTGAATTCAAAGCATGATTTTGCTTAGTTTATGATCTACAAAGCATAATGAATTACAGTTACCCACCAACATACACTATAAATGAAATAAGAAAGTTATATCATACAATCCAGATCATAAGTTCAGAAATAGTTTTACAATGGATCCCGAGCCATGTGGAATTAAAGGGGAATGAGATTACTGATACTTTAACCAAAAAGGAGCCACCATAAAATTAAAACCATCTTTTGAACTAAACTCCCTTCTAAATTGAAACTCATTAAAAGATTAATAACCGAACAACAACAATAAAATATCCAACAAAAACTTAAAAGAAAACCATAAAAGATCTATGTACTTTCAAACATTTTTTATTGAAACCAAGAAAAATTAGAACTATCCAATTCTGCTTTAATGTTCAGTGTGATTGTCTGTCAGAACATTTCTTCAGGATGAAATTAGACCAGGACAGCCACTGCCCACTGTCTATGTACATGAATACTATCCTAAACAAAGAACATCTACTAAAATGCAGCCAACCTGATAGCAACAACCAAATGAAAAATAATTTAGAAGGTCTTTATTGGGAAACTATGAAAAAATGACAAATATGCCAACCAACCATGATTTTAATTCAGGATGTAACAGCTGTTCCAGTTCTTTGACATCTTTTACTAAGCAAAATCTTATTCTGCATTGTTTGTCATTCAGTTCTAGAAACGATTATTTCTCTCATGAAATGTACAGAAGCATGGTTAAATTCATCATCAGATGAAATCAGAAATCTGTACAACATACTGCTTGTAAGGTTAGCCTAACATAATCTACAATTGAATGCAACTCTCTCTGTCTGTTGTTATTATATGCAAATGAAAAGTGAAACATTGAAGAAACATCTACATGAAATTAAAATAAATGTGACTTAGCATTTTATTTATAAATGAAGATGCTATGCTTCTGTACTCAGGGAAATATTTTATTTAACAATTACTAAATTTTAGTTAGTGCTTTAACTTGTGAAATTTCATGAGTTAGATTTAATTGATGGTTAAGATGAAATAATCTTATATTAATGTTTATGCAACCAAATTTCTAAGTTCAGTATAACCGATGGTTAATTTTATGCCCTAGTCTCAAATTGTCTTTTACACAACTGGTCCTTAATTAACTAAGTAGACACATGTATAATGAGCCATTCTCTCACTAGCATGAGTTAGGGGAATAGTTCTTGTTTGGTATTCAATTCCTCATCGCAGACTTTTATGTTTGTGATTATTCCCCATGCCTTACTTAGCATGACATTACACAACTGCTCCAAACTAACAGCACAGAAATACTGCTGATGTTTATAGGGACATCGCCAGTAGATCCTTCACTACCGTTAACATATCCCACTCCCTGGAAACTTTCTCAGCATCGACAGCTAGTAAGGAATAACTTTTGTTTAGTTTGTTCCATCTTGCCTGCATTATACATTAACATCAAATATTTTATTCTTCATAACTGAAGCCTACATTCTAAAGCCAACAACTAGAAAAAATAAAAATATTAAGAATAATTGTTTTATTAGCAGTGGCTGATTTCTTATTGTTCTGTAGGAGTGCGAGACCAGTGCCAGGAAGGAGAGGTGATGCAGAGCAAGATGGGAGATCAGTTTCAACTGGTGCAGCATCAGATACACACATAGCAGATGTCACGTATGCCAGCCAGTAAGTACTGTAAAGGCTTGGATTAGTGAAGCTGTAAAATGGATTATTTTTATGCAGTGTGGTAATTTTGTTGATAGTAAAAATACTTTCATCTCGAAAATAATAAAAATAGCCTGCAAAAATCTGAATGTGTTAACAGTATAATTTCATTTGTTCATTTTTTATTCCCCAAATGTATAGTTTGTACATTTGAATTCGTCAGTTCCTATTAACACACAACTTCAAATTTATTATATACATATTTAACTTTATGTTAAATATCATATGAATTATCCAAAAAAATAAGCAGAATAAATGCCATAACAAAAAACTAGAAAAGAAAAATTATAATTAGCACAGAAACAGGCATGCACCAAAAATATGAAAATGAGCACTAAAAAGACAGTTTTTCAGCTTTTCAGTCTTCAACATACTACAGATGATTTGCAACTTAAATCCAATAATGAACAGTTACAAGAGAAAGAAAACTAAATGCCATGAAATTACACTTGACAAAAAAAAAAAAATTCCTTCTCTGAACAGATTGACATTGTAACTAAGAAAGCGCATAAGAACAACAGTATATTGAGAAGGCTAGCAGGCATCAACTGGAAAGGATCCATGGTCTCCTTAATGACACATGCAAAAACTAAAGCCCAATTTGCTATATGGAAATGATAATATCCACAATAAACAACTTCTAGGTCATTAAGAATAATAAATAACAGGGGCTGTAAAAATCACACCTAGTGCTGCAATGCATAACTCAATCTGCCAATTAAACAAAGCTAGACATTAAAATGGCAATGTTAGGACAGAAATTAAAAGGTAATTGACACAGGAATAAATGGTTTCATATTCCTGAAAGCACACAATGATTAAAAACACAATGGACTTTCGAAAATTACATAACACTAAACCTGCCATTATACCAAATAACTCTTTACAATATAATATCAGCAGGAACTAAACCTGGATTCAATGGTCTCCAAGAAGAACGACATACCTGAAGTATTAAGATTGATAGCATTTAGTACACTAAACAACTTTTACCCGATTGATACATGGTGTAGAGTATATATAGATGGATCACTTGTCTGTCATGCAGGAGCTGCATAAACTATGCAAATTCCTCACCGGGTTGAATAATGTGTAATAAAAATTAATATAAAATCCAAATTAGGCCTTATTAAATAATGAAAAGAAATAAGTTATGGCATTATTGTGTGGTATTAGGGGAACAAAATTAGAATTCTTGTACCTATAAGTATTACAAAGAGAAACCACATTTTTAAAATTATCATTATAATCATTGATATTAAATTACAAAAATTAATGGTATACTATTAATTAAATGAAATGTATGACACTAATAAACAAAACTATATACTGTGTGAGTATTTTTATCGGCAACCATGTTTATCAACTGAGCCCTTGGTATCATCTTTATATTCACTAAGATAGAGAGAAATAACAGAAAGTTTTGAGTTACATTGCATATTTAAGAAGATGTTCATATGTTTCAATAATACAATGTACAAAGCAAAGTTACTAAATTTTCATTGGCTTTGAAGTTTAATTTAAATATTATTGTAGTAAAAACATGTAATGCAAATGTTTTCTGAAGGCTATTACAGAGCGCTCTTATATACAAAAATAATTCTCACACATATATTGGATTAATATTTCATATTTGCTATCTTTACAATGATGCTTATGTTAAATATAAAACATATGCATTGTTATAAATACAGTTTATATACTGAATTAATTTGTCTTTTTATTTTAAAACAATTCAAAGAAAATTAAACAATAGAGCACTTTATAAATTTTGGTTTTCAAGTATACCCATACTTCTAATGGCCCAATTTCTGTAATTTTCAGAAACTATTGTTCTCATTTGATTTAAATGGTATATACCAAATTTTGTTGTAAGAAACAAATATTGGTGCTGCTAGAGTGATTTTTAAATTTTAGGTTTCAGGTAAATCCCCACTCTTAATGGCCTAATTTCAAATAATGAAACTCTGAAGCCTAAAGAATACGTGGAAAAGTGAGAAATATGTAGATTTAGTGATAAATTGGGAAGGGAAGAATTTGCTTGGGCTATGACAAGAGTAATAAATCTAACAGGTGTAAGAGGAGGAATATCAAAGGACATACTCGCACTGTGTAGCAGAACAATTAACATGTTACCTTATATTTTGAAATGTGAAGAAACAAAATTCAAAAGAAATTGTAGGAGAAAAAAATCTTAACCCCAATACAGAAAAAACTGCCAGCAGAAGTTTCCCTAATACTGTCAATAGCATATATAAAGCTTTTTTCAATTTTATGTTTACAAGTAGACATTGTTTACCATTAGAAAATATTTTGATGGTTGTTGAGAATCTGAAATTGTATATGAACAATATTTCACATATGCAATATAAAGTAATATGAATTATTAACTTTCCACAGGTAAGCATAATCTTTATAAAATACACTAACTTCCAAATTATTGGACATCTTAAAACTAATTGATATGGATGGTACAGCATCATATTTATTATTGTCTCATTTAATGAAAAGGACATAGTCTTCCTTGGCAATAGTTATAAATGAGTGTGCCTGTCTTGTTTTAGCCTCTCTTGCAAAGGAGTCAAAACATAACATGTTGCTCACACCATTCATTAAAACTAGCTTCATCTCGCTAAAAAACCTGCTTCATATGTTCTGCTGGATCTTCCCTTTGATTGCTAGTTTTCAATGTCACATATGATGGTAGATTAAGGAAAATTGCACATGATAAATGTTCTCCCTAACAACAAATTTTAGTGTTTAATGCATACTACACACCACAGTTCATCATTAACTTCAAACTTTGCATGGTGTGTACTCTTTATCTGTTCCTCTAATTACTGCTATTTAGTAATTGTGATATTATATGTTGCAGTACCATAATTAAAACATACAAGATCAACTCATATTACTAAACACTTTTTATTACACAAGTTCCTGTGATTTTGCTAAATCAATATTAACTTAATAAAAAACAAAAGAAGTAACATACACTGTGATTTACTTCCAACTATTAATCACTATAATAAAGTAGGTAACTGCAGCAAACCAAATTAACAAAGGCATATAATTATAAGTCAGCACCACATTTTTCACCATTTTGTCTACTATCAATACATACATTGGGGTCTGGTAAATGTAGTCAATGCAAGAAGGCAGTTAATAGATGTTCATTGTCATACTGTCAAATGATTAATTCAATATTTGAGGGATTTTTATGGCACTAAATCTTGAAAAGGCTGATAATGAGCTGCGGAAAATCAATATTTCTCTGAACGCAAGGCAGTTTTAAAGATATTCTAAACCAATTTTTTACCCTGCTTGGCTTTTAACACTGACTTGTCAGAATCTAATGCCAAAATGTTAAACACCATAAAACTGTGTTGTGTTTAGTTGTGGACCATATATTGCCTATCTCAAAGTGCTTGTATACAACTCTGAAATTATTTTGGTGTAGTTCATTAACATCCTGTATATATTACATTCCATGAGCCTTCAAAATAGATTGGATCTAGCATGCATTAGATTGAGGATATGGAAGGTGACTAAAATAACAGATGAGGCTGAGCAGAGCATATGTGCAATTTGTGGAGATTAGAAAATTGACAGACTATTCTGATGAATTGCCCAGGTACTGAACAGTGAATTTACTGCACTTGGAGCTAAGTTGAATAGGAATAGGTTAGCAAGTTAATATCTGTTTGCACAGAAAATAGCATAATGGTGGTACCTAAGAAGGGAAAGTTTGATTGGCTTTAAAAGATGATTAGTATTGAAGTATAAAAAGGATTTAAAAATCCTATAATAGGTGTTACTGTACCACATTTGTCTGTTGTTGTTTTTTTGCATATTATTATTATTATTATTATTATTATTATTATTATTATTATTATTTATTAAGCAAAAATATTAATAATATAGATCATACAATGTTGGTATTTTCTCATGTGGATGTTAACATTTACAGATTGTCTCTGGATGAAGCAGCAGGTTTTTCAAGGGATGCCTTTGGAAGGCAAAGCATGTCAGAAAAACGACATGCAACACTAGATGCCAAACATACAGATACATATCAACGCAACAAGAAACTAAGGTATAGCAGGAAAATGGTGCTTATTCTTATAAACTTTTCATTCTAAGTTTTTCTTATCAGAGAACTCATGTAAGTTTGTGATTATGTTAGATATGTAATAGGTTTGGTAACTTACAGAAGGCTTGGGTTATAATTTAAGTGAATTATGAATGAAATTAAGATAAAAGCTGCAGCATTCATAAATTCTCATTTTAAAATTTGTAGTAGTTCTAATGCACAAAATATGATATGACACCCCATAGAGATAATGACTGATATTTGTACCACTCTTTCTAAGGTTTTGACTCCATCTCAATGTAGGTTTTTCTCTACCACTTGTTCCTTCAGGTTTTGTTTCTAATATCTATTTTCTCATCTGTGAGTTTTAATAACTGCTATAATATTAGCAAGTTATATTTATTTTCTAATTCATATTTCATTCTAATTCCTCATCTTCCATTCTCGTATATATTTACAAACAAATTTTCTTTCCAAAACCATTAGTCTTCCTTCCATTCTTTTGGTCAGAGTGCAAGTCCCTGACCCATATAATGCTATGTAGATTTGCAGTTCCCTTTTTATCGCTTACTGTGTATGAATGCATTCTAATCATCTTTACTTATTGTATGCTTATCTGTTTTGTACTGTCATCATATTCTACTGTATATATATGTACACCCTTTGAAATATAAAAAGTGTTCACTGCCTGTGGTGCCTCTGTAGGAAAAACAGGCGTTAAACATCATTCATTCATTTACAAATAAAAAGGGTCATCACCAGATTCTACATGTTGATTGAAAAACTTATGGAAAAACTCATAAACACTGTATTCAGAATGTGCATGCAGAGGTTGGCATACTGCAGTGGGCGCTTTGTCTCTGAAAGCAGCCATAATCATAAGCATTTAGAAAGAGAACATTAGGGTAGAATAGTGATGACCAAGAGATTTAGAAGGCATAATTCATCCACATAAGCTCCTGAGCGCAAGTTCCACACATTTTTGTTTTATTTTTTATTATTGGTTTTATAAGTGTATATGTAGAACATCATGTTGCCTTAATATCATATTATATTTTAATATATCATTTAAGTTTTATGGCATTACCTATGCACACACAAAAACATAATCACAAACAATGTATTATGGCAATTTTTATTTTTAGAAGATGAATTTGATTGATTGGTTGATTAAAGAGAGGGAAGGAGAGAAATTCATTGGTGGATTAATTAGGTGGTATTAATGCATACTATTTGGAGTAAGCCATTTCATCCTGATGTCCTCTCGTATTTGCTGTCTTTGCCACAGCTATTTTTCTTAGTTTAATCTCAGGGAATGTGGAGTTTGGTGCCTGGTTTGAGTGATTGGGAAAGGCAAGGTATCTAACACATTACAGAGAAACTCGCAGAATTGCAATTGACTCAATTTATTATCCAGATATTTAATGTCTTTTCATGTGTTTGGGTATCCATACCATCTTGCGGACTGCTTTAAGAATACTTTAGTAGTTCACTCTTGCATGGTCTAAACTAAGCTAACCACGATAGAACTACATTTGAGACACATTTTTCATAATACTTATTATTTCTAATAACTATTTGTCTCTGACTGGTCTCCGACTGTTCTCTGACAATTGTTCACTCTCTGTTCATTATGCACTAACACTGTGTAGCTTATGGTTGAATGTAGCTGCTCTAATAACTCAAATGATGTAACTGGTATCCTATCTATATGACAACAAAGTATTTGACCTACTGTCTCTCTGATGATGACTGACTGCTCAATATCAAAATCTGGTAAAATTTTATCACTATAAAGTCGCTGGGTTATGATGTTATAAAAATATCGTATATTACAACTTTCTTGAATAGCTTTCTCGTTCCCTATCCAGTGCAAGATTTTATATTGGTTAATGCTCCAGTTTAATTCTCCCTGATCTTCTCATTGGAAGCAGGCCACTATTGTAATAATTTTTTTACAGAACCTTTCCCGTTGCCAGAAATCTAAGAGATGTTTTACAATCCCAGCAACATTGTATCAAAGGTCAGTTTATGGTTCTGTTATCTGACAAAGCAGTCTTTCAGCATTTTCACACAAAACGATCACTTGAGTTTCTTGTTTTTATAATAGTCTGTTTTCTAGTCACGGCAGTCTTTAAGGCTAACAGAACTCTTATTATAAATACAGGAAATATACAAATAAATGTAAGTCTGGTGACTTACCCTAATAAAAATATATATAATAGCAATTCCCTAAAAGGTCCTTGCACAAGTGTTCTATGTCAAAACATGACAATAAATACATTGACCTAAATAGATATCAGGTTCAATACAAGAACATATTTATAAAAATTTACTGTTAATCATAAGCATATTATAAATTTATGGAAATGAAGCTTTGAGTTTCTGTCTCAGTATTCTTTACAAATAACTAAATAAACACATGAACAGAAATTTTTTTCTTCTAAAGTGAAAACACACAGAAATAAATGCAAATTAATATAAGGTATATGAACTCTCAGCATGTATAACTGCCCTCAATCTCTGGGGTATAGATGATATCAGATTTCTTCAATGGTATGGACAAGAGGCCATAACATCCCAGGCTTCTTGACTTTGTGCCCATGTGTCACTTTTTTCTTTTGTGCACGTGCAGAGAATGCATTTACAGCATATTGCATTTAGATAGGACAAATGTTAAAGCTTGCTTTGTGTGGGAAACAGTATTATGAAACTAATTTGTTATAAAATGCTACAAAGGTGTATTAAAAAAAAGTGCTTCATGCTGGGAGGTGAACCTGTACTCTTAACCACAGCATCACTGCACACACTGCTCAGAGTTGTTGGAAAATGCTAGTCAGCATCTTTAGTCCATGCCATATAACACAACTGCTGCAGTGCTACATAGCTTTGTTCGATACCTTGTGAACCATGTGCTGTAACAAGTTGGACTTGGAGGAATTTTACGTTCAAGAGATGACTATTTTTTTTTGTCCAAGGATAGTGTTAAATGGCTGGAATGTGATGGGGTGGAGTGAGTTGGTTGGAGAAATGTTAATTCTTTATTAATTTTCTTTGGACTATTTATGTGATGCAGTGTTTATTGTTTTAAAAATTCATCATATTTGACTTTTAACAGAGAAGAACGAGAACGGCAGAGGCAAATGCAAATGCAACAGCAGCAAATGAATGATCAGCGAGCACAACACAATGGAGCAAAGAATGGTGATGGTGAGTAGAAATAACAATTTTAAATCTGTTTCTATGCTGCATTGACTCTCCAACTTTTTTTAATAAGATTTTTTTTAATTATGAATAAAAAATATTAAGTTTGCTGTTATATTCTTTATAAAGAAGGAAAGAATGAAATAATGATAGTTTAAAGCTGTAAGATTTAATTGATCAATGTTTTTTCTTTTTGTTCTTTCTCCTCTGACTTTCTTTTGTTATTGCCTCATGTTTGTTTGGTTTTTTTTAAACTCAATGGCTAATAAATAATATGCATATTTATTTTTTAAAGCAAACATTTTAAATAACTTTGATTTGAGGATATGCTAAATGTGGTTGCAAGCACCATGTTTCAAATTTGTGACAGCATTTTCTAACATACATATGAATATTGGCACTCATTCTGCTATGCAATCAGAATTCTTATATGATAGTTGAAACTGGTTTATCTTCAGTGGAGGATGCATGATTACCAGCAAGATTGGACAATTGTTGGATCTATAGGCCAACTGTTTCTGGCATTTCTGTAGAAAATGCATATTGAACTTTGTACTGTGAGTTTTTATGTTGAGAACAAGATATAGCTAGAGCAAAGAATATTTATAATAATTGTCATGTGCAAAAGAAATTGTACAAACAATGTAAAAGAGAATGTCATGCTAAAATTTGAGGAGTAATATCCATCAGCTTTTTGTCCATTTTCATTGACAAAAAGCTGAGACCAAATACTGGGTTTTAACATAGAAGAAGCTTGATGAAATTGTTTCATCAATTATAAACTTCTTCTAGCAAGTCTTTTAACACATTGGCCCAGCAAGTTGGTGTATCTGTTGGCAGTGCATTTAAAGTCACTCGGGTGCTGCATCTTCATCCATATAAAATTACTGTTATACCTGAAATAAAACCATGCAGATGCTGGAATAAAATATCAGAGAGGCAGTTTATAATATTTGGGAAAATGAATTGCAGCAAATGTCTCAAAATCTTTTCTAAAGGATTCAGGCATGTCTCATACTGCAAGCCTTTTAAGCATCTATTATGATGAGTACAAAATTAATTACTATTTACTACTGATAAATAATGAAAGAAAAAAAATTGCACCCTATGAGTTCCAGCCACTGGAAACAGTTTCCCTCAGTAGTGGGAAACATTATTTTTCAACAGTTTCCTGTTGGTATCCCCCACCCTCCATAAGCTGCAATGCTTTCTAGTAACAATCTGGATAATTAAAAAAATCCAAATTTTTGGAATTAAATTGCAAACTGCTGAACAGAAAAATACTTTGCAAATCAGTGGTCTTGTATAAAAGGCAATACAATTGATAATATGATAATTAATTAATTATTAGTTCTTAGTTATTGGATTGTTAAGTAGTATTGAAATATTGGGGGTTTTTGGAAAGAGGAGAGAAGATGTTTTGAAGATGTAGAGATACAAAAAAAAACTATTTAGTATTTTAAGTGGAAAGACATCACTGGAATTTTATGTTTAGCTGAAATGGGCTTGGGAAAGGGAAATTTACATAGATAAAACAAATAAGGAGGAAAGAGAGGATATAGCATGGGCGAGAGCAGGCATGTCAAAGTTAAAAGGTGAAAGAGGAGGTTTTACACAAGGAGAATGCCCAGTATGTGGAGGAAAAGAGGACTTAGAACATATAGTGATTGATTGTAAGAAAACTGAAAATTGGAAAAATGAAATCATTAAGGTAAAATTTAAAAGGGATAATAGAACAGCAAAGGGAACTTTCATAAAAGAATGCAGGACTGTGGGTCAGTATTTATTTAAAGTTAAACAGAAGTGGAAATAGTCAGTGAAGAGAGAAGAAGAAAATTCACACAAATAATAGTATATAGTCAATAAAATAATGGTATAGACAGAGTAAGTTAGATATCATTTTGGTATCTGGGGTTAAGTCAGAGTTGGTTCTCCTGAAATTCTAGTACTTTGTGCTGATTTTTTTTTTATTTGATTTATTTACGGACGCTCTGTAACAGCTCAGGTCATCAGCGTCCCATTCAATTCAGGGTGTGAAATGGCCGACAAATTTTACTCAGAGGCCTCTTCTTTCAGGCTTGAGGTTCTTTTTTGTGCCGTAAATGTAGGACATGGGACCCAAGGCCTTACTTCCCTTCTGAAGGAAGCCATACTTTGGATTTTTACGCCCGAAAAAATCCATCGATCCTGGCCGGATTTGAACTCGCAACCTTGGGTTTAGAAGGCAAGTATGGTTACCACTACACCACCAGGACCAACTTTTGTGCTGATGAACCAGGGACTGGAGTCTGACGCAAAGAAGCAAATAATTTGATTTGGAATTTAGATTAAGGCATTAGTATATCATTAATTATTGTAAAAATTGTAACTGTGAGGAGTACATCTAAAATGGCCTGGGACAGATAGATGGAGGCCCCTTGTAATTTGTATTTCCTTAGCATTCAAATAAATAAATAAAAAGTAGTATTGGCAATATTTTCATTTTTAAGGAAAAAGGGATGTAATTCACCTTTTACCGCTATAGGTTGGTTCTAAAATTATATTAATTCAAAAGAAACATTTATGTGTTCATTTTATACATAATACCTTTTAAAGTTGCAAAAAAGAGGCAATCAATATTGTCTTATGATGTAATGCAGCATCCGAATATTGAATTTCACTAATAGAGGTATGGAAATGGGAAAAATTACAGTTGACTCTGAAAGATATCTATGTTTAGGTTAAAATGTCTGGTCATATGAAGGTTGGTTCATAAGTTTCCGGCCTAATCATTTTCCAGGTAAAATAAAGACAAAAACTATATTTCACTTTTCAATATAGTTACCCTTTATTGCAATGCACTTCTCACATCTTAAAATTAACATTTCAACCCCTCCCCCCAAAATAGTCAGAAGTCTTGTCTGCAAAATGGGCATAAACAGCATCCATCATTACTTCGTCATACTTAAATTTTCTTCCTTGAAGGTCCTTCTTGAGTTTTGAGAATAGGAAATGGTGACTGGGAGCTAGATCTGGGCTATAGGGTGGATGGTCCTTGAAGCCACATTTCTTCACAGCTTCCTTTGCAACAAGAGCTGTGTGCACAGGCGCATTGTTGTGAAGAAGGTGCATAGCACCACTCAGCTTTCCTTGCCTTTTCTCTTTGATGGAAGCAAATAGGCTGTGCAGTAGGCCAGCATAGCTCCATTTACTGTGATGTTCCCCTCCTTGAAGTCAATGAGTGTATTCCTTCACAGTCCCAAAAGATTGTGGCCATGATCTTCTTGGTTGACTGAGTGACCTTGGCCTTTAGAAGCGGTGTTTTGCCAGATTTCCGCCAGATTTGATTTTCTTTTGACAAGGGATTACAGTAAAGGACCGTAGTTTCATCTTCTGTAACAATGGTGTGCAGAACTTCTCTCTCATTTCCACGACTGAGCTCCAAAAATGTCTGACAACAGAACACACTTTGCTACTTTTGGACTGAGGAAATAAGTCTAGGAACTAATCTTATTCATATTTAAATGTTCATGAATAATTCGAAGGACTGTTGTTTTAGAAAAGCCCAACCTTGCTGCTATTTCTGTAACTTTGAGCTGCTGGTCTTCCATAATTTCTCCTACCACAAGAGCAATGTTTTCAGGAGTGAGCCCCTCCAAGGGCCAATGAGAACGCTCTTCATCTTCAATGCTTTCTCGACCTATTCGAAAAAGTTTGCCCCATTCTTTTATAGTAGAATGTGAGGGGGATGCTTCTGCATATGCATTGTCCAATTGCTGTTTAATTACATTTGGAGTAAGTTCTTTTGTGAAGCACTTAATAACAGCTCAAAACTCCATTTTGAACATGTCACAATCTTCTACACATGGCCTTCATTATGCAACTATATCTGAACAACTGAACACAGCAGAGCAGAAGTTACAGCTGCAATTCTTTACTTAACAGATAAGGTATGACACCAGATAAGAGTTTTGTGAAGCCAGAAACTTATGGATCTACCCTTGTATGTTTAGTTGCCATATTTCTAAACAGACTGAAACAGACATGATAAATGCACTCAAGTCACTGATAATGCTTGATTGTTGTTAGCTGAATATATTGTAAGGGACAACAAATTCAGTAGCATTTTTAAAAAGAATAACTTTGACTCCACAAAACAACTATAATATAAAGAAAACCGATCTAGAAATTCATACAAGGATTTAATCCCCAGCCAGCAAGAAATCAGGAATCTACTAAATAAGTTGTCAAAAATGAGCATATGTATAAAGGCACAATAAAAGGAATGTATTAAAATGTTCACACTAACTCCACTTATACAACATTAGGACATGTTTCGGTGCAATTGAGTGACTACTGGACTTGGCGATGGATCCCAAGGTTCTTCTCTGGCAGTCTCTAATGGTTTGAGCAAGAACTTGCATAGTTCATCCATGGGTAGAACATCAAAATTCATGAAATCTTTCCTATTTTTTGTGATTAAAATCATTTCCCAAGTAAACAGCTCTGTTGGATTGTAAAGCACTTTCAACAGCTTAGATTCTGGTTTAATTTCATGATTTTGGGTCAAAAAGTAAGCTGGCATTGCTAATTTATAAATTTCTTTAAAACAAATATTCCTAAAGTGTTTGTTTCTCTGAATTTTCAAATTTCACTCCATTTATCCAATGTATCTTCAGTTACAATCTGCACATTTGATTTTGTTATTTCCTATTTCTGTCCTGTTGGTATGGTATCTTTTCTGTGGAATCTAATAAGTTTTTGACATTATATTTGTTCTTTTGGGCTAACTTTATGCCACGTTCTTTGAACATCCTATTGAGTTTGTTGTGGAAGTTAGATGATATGTGAAATTTTAAATTTGTATCTTTCCCTGGTGTTCTTCAGTGTAGAAACTTCTCTTTTAGATTTTTGTCTTTTAAATTTATTGATAATTTTTATTACTGTGTCTTTATTAAAACCAATGACTATTACTGTATTAATTATCTATTGGTATTCCATTTTGTACTCTGTTTATGTGAATGTAATGTTAATTATTCTGTGTGCCAAACTGTAGAGAACACTGCATATTTATGTGTGGTGTGGTTATAACTGTTTTTTTTTTTCCTCTCTCTCTCTTCCCACACTGAAGAACATCAACAAATTCAAAAGGATATTCAAAGACCATGGCATAAAGTTAGCTCCAAAGAACAAGTATAATATCAAAAATTTATTAGTTCCACAGTAAAAGACAACATATCAACCGAACAATAATCAGGAATTTATGAAATCAAATGTGCAGATTGTAAGTAAAGATACTTCAGAAATGTTTAAAAATTTGAAGAAAGGAACTCATTAGGTATATCAAATTTAAAGAAATTGATAAATTAGCAGTGGCATCTCACTTTTCATGAAATTAAACCAGAGGCTAAGCTGCTGAAAGAGCTTCATAATCCAATAGAATGAATGGTGTTTAACGCCCGTTTTTGCTACAGAGGCACCACAGGAGATAATCCAATAGAGCTGTCTACTTGGGAAAGAATTTTCATCATAAAAAATAGTAAAGACTAAATGAATTTTGATATTTCCATCCATGGATGAACTCAGCAAGTTCCTGCTCAACCCATCAGAGACTGCTACAGAAGCATCTTGGAATTCAGCTACCAAATCCAATAGATAGTTAACAGTTGATGATGGGAATGAATGCCCCCAAAACATGTCCTAATGTTGTATAAGTAAGAGGAGTCAGTGTGAACATATTTAATAAATTCCATTAGGATATATTACCACTCCATTGTCTATAGCTTTTATATAAATAAATGAATATGGGTTTCAAGTAATGGCAGTTCAGTGATCAACTGAAGATGGGAGAGATTCTCCCAAAACACGTCTTATTTTATGCAAGTAAATGGAGTTTAGTGTAAAAAATTAATACCTAAGTTTAGGAAATGAATAAAGGTTTATTTGCTCTCAATAGCTTTGGTCATACAAGTTTCTTATGTTGCCAAAAGCTAATTACAATATTTATTCATTAATATAATTTATTACATACAATAGCAAGAGGAAGAGAAAAATGGAAATTTCTTGAGAAGCAACTAGTGCAGTGAGAAATGGAGTAGCCAAAGAGCAAATCAGTCAGTGTCTTAAAAAGCATACAAAAAACTAGCGTAGAATAGCTCACCATATTAGGAAAAAGTAAGTTTTCCCTACTTGTTAGTAGGCCTTTGCCCTTAAGGACACCTTTATCTTTATCTAAATACATTTATATATATATATATATATATATATATATATATATATATAACTACATGCAATATTTTTAATAAGATTAAGTTTTACACAAAAAAAAGTAATTTTCCTTAAATATAGCTTATAAGCAGTACATGACAACAACAACAACAACAATAACAACAACAACAACAACAACAACAACAACAAGATTATTTGCCCATGTGCATGCTATATATGTTTTAGGTTTTTTCATATTGTACTCCTAATATTAGAGCAACTTTATTTATTTATTTTTTCTGTAATTTATTTTACATAACAAACAGCTACAGCCTAACATATTCCAAGAGTTCCTACAGTGCACTGTTTACACATTAACACAATATATATTTATATATTTACATTTGTGCTGTATTACAAAATACTATAATTCATCAATCCTTCATAAGTACAATTTAATTAAAACAAAAGGAACTTAGAAATTGGGATGAAAGAACACTTCAGAAACTTTAAATGTAAACAAATGGACAAATCAGCGATATTTGCTCATTTTTGGTCATAAAATACAACAGAGATGTCAATTATCATTTCCCGTACCATTACAGAAATATGGTCATATGGAAAATTCAGTTATAACAAATCATTGAATTGCTTGTATTTGCAAGGAATGCCAATTCATGACTGTTTTTTTATTTTCTTACCAACATGAGACATCTGACCATAACTTTTCTTTTTCTTCAGCTCTTCAATGTGCTTTAAATACTCTTTATTTGTTGACATCATACAACATTTGTGACATAACACAAAATTACTATAATAATCTATGAACATAAGCAGTGATTATTGACCAGAAACACAGTCATGTCTTTACAGTGTCAGACTGCCATTAGCGAAAAATTTACTCTCCTGGTTTTTTCCACAGTTCACATCTTTAGGATAACAATTAAGAAGAAAGACAAACTAGCAGGCGAGTTGGACAGTTATAGATCTATATCCTTAAGCTCAGTACTTGCCAAAACAAGAGAAAATAATCACTACAAGGTTAATTTATTATATGGAATCTCAAATTCTCCTTTCAGACCATCCGTAAGTTTTCAAAAAGCAATATTCAACAATTAATCAGGTTTTACATTTAACACAGGATATTAAAAATGTCTTCAATAAAAAAGAAATAAATAAATGCTTACTCTTTTTGTTGACTTAAAAATGTCTTCGACAAAGTGTGGTGGGAGAATCTTATTAATAAGATAAGTGTGGGCCATAGATATACTATCATAAAGATACATAACTGTAAAATGAAATAATGCTCATTCTAAATGGCATATGACTCCTCTAGGTGCTGCCTCCAGTTCAATCTTTTAATATTTTCATTAAATATTTAATTTAATGAAATATACACTTAATACTTTCATGGATGACATCAACAAAATATTAACTAATTTCCCAAAGGTAAATATGGCATTGTTTGCAGATGATGTCACTACATGGATTAGCCCCAAAAAAATAAGTAAAATAAACATTACAAAAAATTCAGAAAATTATCAATGACATGGAAACATAGGCATCCACCAACAATATGGAAGCAAACACTAAAAAGACAGTTTTCCAGCTATTCAGTCTTCAACATAACGTAGATGATTTGTAACTTAAAATAAATAATGAACTACTACAAGAGAAAAATGCACTAAATACCTTGGAATAGCACTTGATAAAAAATGTTCTTCTCTGAACAGATCAACAATGTAACTAAGAAAGTAATTAAGAAGATTAGCAGACATTCAATGGAGAGGAAATGTATCTCTTACAAAAGCTACTTAAAGCCCAATTTGCTCTATGGAAGTTATATAATATCCACATTAAATAACCAACTTAAAACTAAACTGGAATACCATCTAGGTCATTAAGAATAATAAGAAGAGCTGTAAAATCACCTATTGCTGCAATGCGGATTCCTAACATCGTGCCAATTAAAACAGAGATAGATGTTAATATGGTAATACTGGGGCAGAAATTAAAAAGTAATCAACACAGAAATAAATGGTTTCATATTTCTGACAGCACACAATTATTAAAACACAGCAGACTTTCAAAAACTACACTCACAAAGATTAAGACAAAAGTTTAAAAATAAATACTAAACCTGCCATCATATCAACTCCCCATTGCAATATATAGATATCAGCATTAAACTAAATCTGGATACAATATTCTCCAAGAAAAATAACCTACCAAATTGACAGCACTTAGTATAGTAAACAACTATTATCCAACTGATACATTGTATAGAATATATACAGATGAGTTATTTAAAAATGGAGAAACAAGCTTTGAAATATACTGTAAAGAATTCTTTGGGACAGTATTTTGATGACAAAATAATGGCCATTGGAGCAGTATTAGAAAATCTACTGTATAGACCAAACATAAATAAAAGAGGTGTTATCTTAAGTAAAGTAGCACTACAAAGTACAGTGAATTATAGTTCCCCACCAACTAACATTATAAATGAAACAGGAAAATTATATCATGCAATCCTGATCAGAAATACAGAAATAGTTTTACAATGGATCCTGAATGTTGGATTAAAGAGGAACTAGATTTCTGACACTTTAGCAGAGTAAAGAGCCACCATAAAATAATCTTTATTTGAACTAAACTTCCTTCTAAAATGAAACTCATAAAAAGATTAATAACTGAACAAGAACAAGAAAATATCCAACAAAGACTTAAAGGAAAACTATATAAAGATCTGAAGACTTTCAAAATCTTTTATCAAAACCAAGAAAAATTGTAGTAGCTCAATTCTGCATAATTGTCGGGCATGATTGCCTGCCAGAACATTATTCAGGATGAGATTAATCAAGGTCAGCCACTGCCCTCTGTGTAAGGATGTGAGTACATCCTAAACAAAGAACATCTACTGATATGCAGCCAACTTGATAGCAACAAAGAAAAATAATTTGTAATCGCTTTATTGGGAAGCTAGGGAAAAAATGATACATATCAACATCCCCAATGGCCACTAGCAACCAAACAACAAATCAACCAACTAACTGACATCTTTAGAATAAGCCTCTCTTCATCTTGAATCCAATGACTGTTATTGATACCAATAACTCAAGTGCAAAAGTAAACTGATTTACCCTGATCCTATATAAAAAATATTGAAATCTGACATAATGAAGCAAACTTTAGTCTTATAAACCAAGATAGAATTTTTTAAAATTCTGTTTAAAGAGAATTGTTTCAATTGGACTAGACCAATTTTAATGAAACTTCATTGTTCGATCAATTAATTTATTCTAAGTTTAATGGTAAAAATAAATTTTTCATAAAATCAGTGGTAACTTCGTAAATAAATAGCTCAGAGCAATATTATACAGTCAGATATTTGACTACAGGCACCATAAACGGTTGACACTGACAATTATAAATTGGAAAAGGTATTTAATTTGTGAAGGAAACATTCCAGGCCTAAGTTTAGTATACCTGTCTTGCATGTACCTTAAATGAGGACTGAGGAAAACCTGGGGAAAATCTGTTAAGGAAAAAACCCCACACTTCTCATTCACGATTCCATGTCTGTACAGTTCAGCTAGTGATTGTTAATAGCTTACTTGTAGTAGTGTCAGCTGTACATACAGTGATAAGAACTAATATGGTTTATTTTTAGAAAAAAATATGATCACCAACAGTTTGCAACCATTTTTGAAAATATTCGTTGCCCATTATAGTTGCAGCACATTATATGTGTTCATAATACCAATGCTAAAATGATGTTTGTCTTCTTGTTCAGTTGTTTGACAGGGCCATTGGGATCTTAAATGCCTGTGTTCATCCTACTTCAATTTGCTGATCTCATATTTGTTTCATTGTGAATGCATTTTGTCAAACATGGACAGCAATTTTTCAGAAGGCCAACCTGCAATGTCGGTATGCCACAATTCTCCCTTGTTCAGATTCAGAACCTGCAGGTAATGCTGTCATATTTTCGAAAAGTATACTCATTCTTTCTGAGAACTCATATGGGGTATTGCAATTTGAATGGTGAGCACTATATAGCAAGGGAAAACATATTATAACATGTAGATATTGGATTTAATGATGGAAATTATTACATTTCAAGAGGGCTTTAATAATATTAATGTAGCTAAAAATGAAGTTGATAGGAGTTTCATAGTTATGCATCATCTTAACAGAATCGTTCTTAGAACAACAATGTAGAAACTTGTGAATATAGAATTTGGGGGAATAAAAAGGATAAAAGGATATCAATAAAAACCAATGTATCTCATTTATGATTGATCCTCTGTTAGAATTAGTTAATGCTGTAATTGCATCTGATATACATTCATATTTTAAATATTAAATTGTTTTATATTTATTATAAATATGTTGTTTGCCTAAAAATATTGGTTATTTTATATCCTAATAATCTGAAACAATGACATTGTAAAACTCATTTATAAAATAGATAAAACAGATGACATGTAATCTAAGCAAGGTATATTTAATAATTTTCAGTTTGGATTTAGAAAAACTAAATCAAAAAAATATGCAACCACTAAAATAATAGAATATTTTATTGAGAATCTGGATAATAAAGTAAATTGGAATTGCATATTCCTTGACTTAAATAAAGTTTTCCATAGTGTTGATCATGATATATTGCAAAATAAATCAGGTATATAGGTTGGTATAAGAGGCACACTCCATAACTTTATTAAATCTTATTTAACAAATAGAATAAAATAGGTTAAAATTATACATATAAATACACAATGTATAAAAAATTATTATTCTGATTTATTAACAGTTAAGTGTAGGATTTACCTTTTGTCTTTTACATAAATGACATTACAAATATCACAGTTGGTAAAATCTTCACATATGCAGACGATACAGCAATCATAAACATTGATAAATGTTTATAGTGCCTAGATAATATTACAAGAAACAACATAAACCAGTTTGTAAACTTAATAGAACTTAGAAATAGTGAAGTTGATTGATTATACACATAAGAAGGTCGGTTTTAGTGACACTATGCTTCACTTACTGATTTAATTCATCAAAACATTCACACTCAATTTCAGCAGGGTCCTTTTGGAAAAACCACTTCAGAGATAGGATAATGGCATTAGAGCATTGCTAGAATAAATGTGTTGACATTAAGACAGATTATCTTGATTAACAAAAATTATGTTCAAGTTAAACATTTGTTCCTTCAATGTTAGGCCGGTAACTTTTCAGATTGTCCTGTATTTCAGGAAGTGGATGAAAAAAGGATGTTTTTATATGAATTAAGAATCTGACTCCTGAACATTTTCTGTTTTAAAATCTTTCATTTTATGTAAACAATGCTAGAAAGTGTAGTTCTTTTTGCTTAATGGCAAAGTTTAGAAGCATGACAATTTATGTTATTTGTGACCTTATTTAGCTATATCCTCAAATACTTATGTGCTGGTAATTTTTTTTATAGTTAGAGAAAGTAGGCTTTAACAGCTGGTGTCAACTATGGAAACTAAGTTTTCCACGCTGTAAAGCACTGGTCCAATGGGATTCTTTTCCTTCATCTTCCCAGCTTTCATGCACACCTGCAATGGACATCAATCATTGGTGTGCTGGATGTAATCTTCTTGGAGACAAGGGAGTGACAGACTTATTAATCAGAATTATGGGGGTGCCTGTGGAACTGAACTCTGATTTGCTTGGCTAAGCAAGGTTGTTACCATGCTCATGTGATGCAGTTTATATTGGTACCACATAGCACAGTATTAACACATGTCTTTCAGAACATAAGAGATACTGCCCCCAAGGACAGACAGATCAATCAGCCGTAGCTGAGCATACCCTCCTAACTGGCAGAGCATAAATTTGACTTTGAAGACACTGACATACTAGCCTGAACATGTCATTATTATACCCACTTATATCAGGAGGCAATTGAAATTTAAAACCTAGTAATAACTTTAACAAAAAAGAAGCTCAGAAATTGAACTGAGCATGGTATCTGACCTTACAAAATACTAAGACCAAGAAACTAAGCAAATCAACACCCTTCTAGAAGTACCCACAAACTTCAGCTTAGATCCAGCCTCCTTAACCGAATGAACCAATCAGGACTTGGTTCCACAGGCATCCCCATTATACATATCACCACAATTTTGATTAACGAATCAGTCGTTACCTTGTCTCCAAAAGATTATGTCAAGCATACCAATGATGATGTCCAATGCAATCATGGAAAAATATTTGGGAAGTTGAAGAAGAAGAAGAAGAATCCCAATAACCCACAGCCTTACAGCCCAAAACACTTATTTTGCATATTTTTTTTATTTACAATAAAATTAATTTTAATTCTGTTGCTGCTTTGGTTTTATGTAGTGTTTGATCCCCCCCCCTTTTTTTGTGTTAGCTAATATTGAGTTCATATTAACTGCAAAATAGGCCAAATTTATGTTTTTATTTCATGTACAAATAATGGAAGATAGATCAAAGAGGTATATTTTTTTTAGAATATCAAGTGTGCTGTATCCTTTAATGCAGAACAACTAATGTTTAGAATTTATTTAAACTTAAAAAAAGTTTTGTGTGGTTATATTTAGGTAGGCATATAAGCCCAAAACATTATATAATGCCACAGAAAAGAAAGTAAAGTAAAAGTAAAATAAAGTAAAAGAAAGTAAAGTAAAAGTAAAATAAAGTAAAAGAAAGTAAAGTAATATAATCATGCCTACACCATCACATATGTTTCTTAATGCTGTAAATTGAAGAGGCTACTGCTATGTGATATCTGTTGGCAAAGGAACCAGATTTGTAACATCTTTTGTTGGAGATATCATGTTCTAATTCATCCTAAGTAAGGCACCTAACTGAAAAAGTCTACACTGTTATCTTGATATGTTGAAGAGCACCTATAAATAAAATTAAAGTTTATACACCTTGCTTGGATATAAGAGATTTTGTTAAATTAAACACCTGTAATCCACTAAATCACATTATAAAATTTATTACAACAATCCAAGTTATCAAAGAGTGAGAGATACAATTACTGCATACCATAAGTAGAAATCCTAAGCAAGGGATGTAGTGCTCAAACATCTGTTCTATTGGCTTTCCTAGCTATTCACCACACTTGCCTCAGGTGGAGAGACTTCCAATCACTAATCAGGATACAACAAATAACTACTTTCTTCTAGAATTTTCTACAGATACTGCTAACTATAATTTTCAAATAACTATGTTAATAACTATGTTTCCAACCCCTTTTTAATCAGAAAGATATGTAATGTTAACATACATTGATGCAATATGGATATTTATTTCATCTGTTATTGATTTATTACTGATATACAGTTATAATGCTATTTTGGATATTGTTTTTACTGCTCCATAAATTATTCTTAATGCATTATTTTGTATGTTCCAGCTTTTGTAATTTATTTGGTATGGCAATAATGAGGACTTCGCTTCTATATATCATTAAGGGTTTTACATAAGTGTTGTAGGTTTGATTCAGCATTTCTTGAGAGCTTCTTCCAGTGGCTCTACATAACCTTTTAGCAGATTGAGATGATTCTGTTTTCTTTTTAGTTGTTGTGATATCGTACTCCCAATTTAGTTTGCTGTCTAACTGCATACCTACACATTTTGTGTTGTCACTTTTTGATAGTGTGTTATTTGCATTTTTATTTAAAATTTTTCATTTTTATGTTGGAGAAGCAGTGGTTTACTGTTTATTGGGACTGATTTCCATATTATTCTCTAATGCCCATTTTTGTAGTAACTGTATTGCTCCATTCATTCTTTGTTCTACTTTTTGTTTTTGTTTGTTCTGGCATTATAGGTGGTTCATATCATTATGTCGTCTGCAGATACATATGTGCTAATATAAAATTTGATCGGAATCAAGTAAATAATTTATTTATATAAAACCTATTTTAAGCCAGTTAAAACTTCTTTCCCAATGTTTAACTGGTTTAAAATAGGTTTTATAAAAAGATATATGTGCTAAACTTGTTTATGTTTTTAACTCTGTGATTAAATCGTTCAGGTAAATATTAAAGATAGTTTACTTGTTACTGCACCTTGGGGGAAGCCTGTTGAAGTTGAAAAGGCAAATTTATTTGTGACAAATAATGCACAAGATCTAGGAACTTTTATGGGCATTTTTTCATTCTGTGGGATTCATTAGGCAACGTACTAAAATATCAGATCATTTATTTCAACTAGGATATGCTGTATTATTCTAGAATGTAAATATGGAGTTTACATCCAAAACTGGACAAATTCATTTAAAGAAAAATAAGTTTATTGAACACTTTTGATATCAGCATGGGTTTGTAGTCAAATTAGAGCAAATCTTATTCAAATTTGCTTTTGGAGTACAGGTTTACAGCAGAATCATATGCATCCAGAACTAAGTTGAAAAATGAAATGGTAACATGGTTTCACCAATACCAAAATGGTCAGGTGGATGCATTCTAGTATTATATTTTTTTTTTCAATAAAAATTAACAGGCTGCTTTTACAAATTGTCTTTGTAGTGGGTAGTCCTTTTAGTAGTTTGAATAATATAAGAACGGAACAGTTAGAAAATTCTGATGTTTCACTTTATGTTGTGTATGATTACATTGCAAAAATGCAAGACATTTCTAAGCAATCCAATTATTTTGTGAGTACATTTTCTTACAAAAAAGAAACAATGGAACAACTGAATACCATTAATTGCATTAATTATGGCTATGAAATTTGACTATTAAATTACCAAAGCAGCAAAAGGATGTTATGTTTTATGTTTAAGACCTATCTCTAATTATAATTTAACATTTGCAGTGTGGATATGCTGTGTTGGGATTGGTGAGGAGAAATTGTGTTAACAAATTTAAACTAACACACTTCACCACTAATTGGCTGTATATACACACTGCCTCCTGATTGTAAACAATGTTTTATTAACATCTGCTGAAGGTTGACTAGCATTTTGAATGGTTTGTTTTTCTTCATGTGTTTTCTAGCAAAAGTGAACCGGGATTTAATACTGCCAAGCATGATACGAGCCAATTCAATAGAGTCTATTATAAGCATATCTCGGTCACAAGCTGATTCGGAAAGTACGTAATTTTCTTCTGCTGTTTTCCTGTCATACAGTTTTCCTTCTCTCTCTTTCCTTTTAATAATTCTCAAGTAATATTTTATTGATAACTACCCATAAAATAGCTTAGTTTTAATCTTTTTTCCTGAGGAAATATAATTATACAGTGCAGTGAAATTTCTTATCCTATTCAGGCCTAGAAGTCATCACAAAGCACATACGTTGTTTGTGCTAGTGGAAATGGGGTTTTTTCAGCTTAGTGTACTAGATTGGATATCAAAGTATATTTCAGTGAACATCTGCACTTAACAATAGGATAATGAGATAACCAGAATGAAAAATGAGTCGAGAGATATAAAACTGACTGATAAAAGGTATTACGGCCTGCTCTGTATTACCAGTGGTTTGGGAAAAAAGGAATTTGTCGCAAAATCTTCAGTTAATCATATTGCAAAATATAATGTTTCTATAAAACTTATTTCTAAAAATAAGTAGGCCAATATTTAATTTTATATACTGTTTATTGTCAGTAGACTTGCTATACAAGTTTTTAGCATTTTCAATAGCCTAAGCATACATGAAATAAAGATTCGGAATATATATTAACATGTAAATGCACAAAATATAGAACCTAGAGTATGTAAATACATAAAAACAAATGTATATTTACCGACAAGGTGGCTCAGGTCATTAAGGCATGGACTCATGAGGAGGAGGTCTAGGATTTGATTCCCCTCAGGACTGTCTTTTCACATTTTCCTCAGTCCTGATAAATGGCAAATGTTGGAGAGCTCACTAAACCTTGACCTGAAATGTTTCCTTCCTTTAATAAATAAATAAAGTAAAGAAAAAAATAAAAAAAAAAATCCAATTTATCATTTCATCTTGTGTAACACCAGTGTCCATCACCAGTTTTGCCTCAGCATTAAAAGCAGCGTTGAACACAATTAAAAAAAAAACATTGTCACTAAATTAAAGAAGTCTTGCTATTAATAATGAAAGTGACTGAAATATTACTTTTTATAACTGTAAATTTTATACATAGGTACTTACCCATGTAATTGGTAATTTCAAACAGAAAAATGTACGCTGTAAAATTGTATTTTTGAAATTACAGGATTACATCTTTGGTTGTACTTATCAAAAGCTATCTAATGTTAAATCTATACTAAGGGCCAACAGAATATTATATTTTCTATAAACTACTCATAAATTTACTGTTTGATACATACATTTTTTAAAAAAAATTATTCCCTTTCACCATAGGTAGAGGATGATTTCTTTGATATCTTTTAATATTTTATAATGGTTCACCTTCTATATTACTAGTATATAAAAAGTCATGCTGAAAGCACTTCTATAATGTATGGTATTCCGATGCTTGTTCTTCTTTGAGAGGGACTTTGACAATCTGCTAGTTAAGCTGTTTATCATTGCATATTGATGGAATGCAATCCCATCTGGCAAGAAGTCTGGAATTTATCAAATTGATTATTTGGATTGTGATAAAATGTACATAAGGAATTTAGAAACCAGGATAAAAGAACTCTTAAGAAATGTAAAATGTAAACAGGTGGAGAAATCGGTGATTACAGTTCTATTTTGGACAAAAAACTACAACCTCACAATGGAAATCAAATTATTAAACTATTGGCATTTCAGTAAAGTCAAGAATATGGGAGAAGATTATTGTCCTAAAAATATACTTACATTGGGTTATGATTTTTGATATCCCTCCACCTACCACACTACCATTAGATTTGAAAAACATAAAGGCCAACCTGAGGAAATGAACCAGGAAAAAATTAATTTCTATAACACCATACTTTGAGGAAAGTTGTAAACTTCAAAAATAGAAGTCTCATGGTGGGAACCCATGGTACTATTCCTCTACACTTTTTCACCACCTGGGAAAGATTGGTTGGTAGTTAAGGGCCATTGGGGTTGCTAATTTTTCCCTAGTTCCCCAATAAAGAACTTCCAAATTATTTTTCATTTATTTGTTGTTATCAAGTTAACTGCATTTCAGTAGATGTTTCTGTTTGGGATAGTATTCACATCCTTATGCAATGGGCAATGTCTGTCCTTTATTAATTTCATTGTGAAGAGATGTTCTAAAAGGTAATCTAGCCCAACAATTAAGCAGAAATGAGAACTCCAATTTTTCTTGGTTGCAATTAAAGATATTTGAAAGTCTTTTTAGATAACCTATGATTTCCTTTAAGTTTTTGTTGGATATTTTGTTGTTGTTTAGTTATTAATCTTTTAATGAGTTTCAAGTTAGAAGGAAGTTTAGTTCAAAAGGCGATTTTAATTTTATGGTGGCTCTTTTTTTTGCTAAAGTATCAGCAATCTCATTCCCTTTGAATCACACATGGCTTGGGATCCATTGTAAAAATATTTCTGTATTTCCGATCTGGATTGTATGATATAATTTTCTTATTTCATTTATAGTGTATGTTAGTGAGTAACTGTAATTCACCACTTACTATACGCTTTGGGAAACTCATTTCCTTCAGCTTCATGGCATCCTAGCAGTGTTATACAAACGTCCATATGACGTACTTTCAGTTCAGGAGTGAGTTGTTTTGATACCCATCTAGCAGAGATTTTGGTGTACTGCAGAATGTCGTGGATAATGTGATGCACAGAGCCATGGCTAATCTTCAGTTCTACAGCCACCTCATAGATTGTTACCCATCGATTGTTCTAGTGCAGTAATAGTAATCACAGTATGCAGTTGACCAAAGCCAGCAGCATCACTAACTGTTGACACTCCCACTTTTAACTTTTTGTGTAACTCATAAACCTGCTGAAGTGACACACAGTAATCTCCTGTGCCTTTCATTCTTTGATGACTATCTGTTGGTTTCTTGCCCTGACTACCCCCCCCCCCAAGCATAATTACTTGCTGCTCCTCACTCATGCATATTTTCAAGGTAACTGCTATCTTGTTATTGTCACTGACGCATATTTCCCAAGATCTCACTCATGCTTGTTCTTCCAGCAGGAGGGTCTAGATATTCATGATAGCTAAATTAAGGTAACTGTTTGGCTCAACCTTGTATTTATAGGATATTTTTAACTTCTCTCACTATAGTACACTGTTAATAACAAGTTTGACAAAATGTAAAGTATAAACATTGCGTTATTTGTTACTTAGAAGGAATTTCACTGCACATTGTATGTATCTTTCTTTTAATAACTTACTCTCTTTTAATTACAGTGGAACTTGGATATTTTGAAGCTGAAGGGACCGGGGAAAAATTTGAATAATAAAGTTATGTCCAAAATGGATATTTTATCAATGTTCATAGGCAATTAAGGCTAAAAAATAAAATATTGTATATTTGAACAAAATTTCACAGCACAATTTTGCAAAGAAGCTCACCTTTCTTGTTCAAAACTTCTGCTAAAATGTCTTGATCTGAAATCTCCCCACACACTGCCATGTTCATCAACTGTCATCTGAGGCGTCCAATGGAGGGACATTTTCATCTAAGGGCTCAGTTTGCTCATTTTTCCTACTTAAATCCTGCATTTAAAATTTGTTTAAGTGTTGATTCACACCACACACAGACTTAAAAGAGATGCCATTTTTTTCTTTAAAATCATCTCACCAATTGGTGTATATTTGAACAAAATTTCACAGCATATATTTTAACATTTAAGAGAATATACAGTGATCATACATTTTAACTTATACAGTATGCTAATTACAATTTTGCAAAGAAGCTCACCTTTCTTGTTCAAAACTTCTGCTAAAATGTCTTGATCTGAAATCTCCCCACACACTGCCATGTTCATCAACTGTCATCTGAGGCGTCCAATGGAGGGACATTTTCATCTAAGGGCTCAGTTTGCTCATTTTTCCTACTTAAATCCTGCATTTAAAATTTGTTTAAGTGTTGATTCACACCACACACAGACTTAAAAGAGATGCCATTTTTTTCTTTAAAATCATCTCACCAATTGGTGCTAGCCTTGAACTCATGCAGAAAATTCTAGCTTTCATGCGGCAAGGGAACAAGGAAAGTTCACATTTCTGCTCCCAGAACTGCGTTCTGATAAAACAACCAACCTAGGAGGTTTACAGAAACAACATTGACGAAGTTTAACATTTAAATGTCCGCATTTAGACTAATTTTCAACTGACATTTCTGAACAAAAACTTTAACTTACATGTGATATTTATTTTTTAATGCATTGCTTTATGCCAAAATTCAAGGGACTGAGAAAAGCCTCGAATTAATGACAATTTCAAATTATAAACATTCTAATTATCCCAGCTTCACTGTATTTAATTCTTTTTTCAAGTCCTTCTTTAACTTTTGTTCATATGTGTTATCTTTAAATTTTGTGTGTCATGAGTGTAATAGTGGTAATTATTTTAAAATGTTAAAAGATAAAGAACACAACTATCAAAATTAAAATTGAAAATGCATGCGTTTACTGTGAATATAATTGTGTTATGTGCAGATCAAAGCATTGGATTTTGTTAAAATTAAATTAACATGCTTAGTTAAGTATGTAAATAACATGCATGATATAAATGTAAGCATGAGGAGGCAGCAATAAAATTAGAGATATCTTGTTATTTTAAAGGAAATTGTCTGCATGTTTCAGTTTTTCATGTCATACAGACCATTGTGATTAGGTCTAAACTTTTTCTATCATTAAATAGGGTCAGATGTCAGATTGAAGAATGAATTTGGTCCCTCATTGGGAATGAAGAAATCTTCAAGCTTGGAGTCCTTACAAACCATGGTACAAGAAGTAAGTATTATACATGAGTAGCTGGCATGCAACATGTCCACAAAATAAGATAACAGATAGAATGGGTTCTTCAATTACCTCTCTCACTATGGTGATACGTTCTTAAAACATACTTTCTTATATAAATAATGAAATCTTCATTCAAAAAGCAACATGTTTTGTATATCAGAATGTCACATGTTATAGGAATTTATGAGAGCTTCCCATAATTCCACATGTAAATAGTGAGTTCAAAGTTGATGATGCTTATGTTTCTGTGTGTAAAAACAGTCCTTGAGCCAGAGAAAAAAAAAGTAAATAGAAGGTAATATGAAAAAGAGAAAGAAAATATTAAATATGTATTATTCTTAATTATTGCCTATATGTGCATGGCAACTAGTTTGACCCCCTCCATAGTCTCATGGTCAGTGCCTACAAATATGGAGGTCACAGGTTTGTATCCTATAAGATAGTTGTCTGAATAAGGTTTTTTCAGAGTTTTGTAATGGTGAATGCCAGGGTTGGTTGCAGACGGCCATTCGGGATGCTGATATTATAATGTTTTTTTTTCTTAGCCTCCCAGTAAGATCTCCCAAATTATTTTTAATTTGTTCCTTGCTATCAAATTGGCTGCATTTCAGGAATAGGGCAACCCCAATTTTTCTTGAATTCAATACAATTCTTTGAAAGTCTTAGATCTTCATCTAGTTTTCCTTTAAGTTTTTGTTAGATATTTTGTTGTTCTTGTTTGGTTATTAATCTTTTTATGAGTTTCAATTTAGCAGGAATTCTAGATCAAAAGTTGGTTTTAATTTTAACATAATTCTTTCTTTTCCTAAAGTATCACTAGTCTCATTCTCCTTTAATCCAACATGGCTCAGGAACCATTGTAAAACTATTTCTATATTTCTGATCTGGATTGTACAATATAGTTTTCTTACTTCAATTATAGTGTAGATTTGTAGGTAACTATAATTCAATTCAAAATTAATTTCTTTTCAGAACTAATACAGTGAAGCAATTAATTATTCTTTATTAGTACTTGAGTCGATTTAATACTCTTATGCTCCACTTACCATTAAATTATACAGAACATGTTTCACAGGCTTTTGCGTGCATCATCAGCTGTGAATCAACTGTCAGCTTCATTGTTGGTTAAATGAACTTGGTGTAGTTCTTGTGGACATTTTATGAACTTTTGAACCTGAAGAAATTCTGACTGATGCAGACTGCAGTTAATTGGATGTATTCCGGAATCTCCTAATTGCTTAGTTTCAGAGACTGCAACCATTTCTGAAGGAATTTTGGAAGTTTGAATTTTGGCAAGCTGGAAAACTGAATTATATCAAAGGACACTGAAAGATCATCCTTTTGGAGAACCAAATCTTTAATTTACTCCACCAGTTCTTTGGAATTACTTACTTAAGCTATCAAATCTAGGAAATTTTTGAAATCTCTGGAGAAGCCATCTTGCTAGTTGGTAGGAAGGCATGTCCATGAGAGCTACATCAAGTCCATCCAACCAACAACAAATCTGGCATATATATATTTGTTATTTCATTTTCTTCTATTCCTATGCATGCCCTCACCCATCCAAAATGAATTATCCAGTTATGATTCATGGAGTTGTCAAATCTTGTTCAAGATTTGCTGTGTTATGGAACTATGTATAAAATTATTTTGAATGAAGCATGACTTCGCTGTCTCTATGAATGGCTGCTGTTTTATTAGCGAATTCCAAAGAAATGTAGTTATTGCAGTTGAACTCGTGAAAAGATTTTTGAAAAAATTTCTTCTAATCTCCATCGATCCTACTTACTAGGCACCAAAAAATTACTATGAAAAATGTTTATATTATACATATGTGCATGTGTGTATGCATGTGTATCTATCTATTAATGCTATAGCAGCTGCAATTTTTTTTTCAATGAAACTCAGCATACAATGATCAATTAACAAACATTAGAGTTTGTTAAGCAAAATTGAACCATTGGGGATGGGGGTTAATCTAAAGTGAAAATTTAAAGATCTCTCTTGTGGCCACAATTTTTGTTTTTTAATCTTTTCATGGGTACACCATAAATACTACATTCCTTTGGAATTCACTAAAAGCTAGGATGATAGGTATTTTACTTTGATATTAAGTACTAAATAAATTCATTCGTAATAGTTTTAATTAATATAATTAAATGATTGTGTTAGATCCAGATGCAGGAAGATAATGATCCTGCATACACTTATAGAAATGCTCAAGGTGCAGTGAGAGTCATACGTGGGCGAGGCTGCAATGAAAGTTTTCGTGCTGCTGTGGACAGAAGCTATGAGGCTCCACTGTCTGACTTTCGGAACAGAATAGGCATGGAGACCCGTAAGTGCCAGTTGTTTCTCCAGTCATTGTCATTTTGTGTATAATTCTCTGGTTTTAAATTTGAACTTTAGTCTGTGACATGAATAATGTCATTGCTTTATGTAATGAAATTAGTAGACCCCATACAAAAATTATCTAACTGTAGTCTTTGCTTAATGCTGTTGCTTGTTTCATAGAGCTGCTTTTTAAGCTTTTGCATTTGGTATATTCCTCTTTCTTTGTCTTTCATTTTAACCAGTATCCTTCAGCATGTGTATTAACAACATGACATCTAACAGTTGTACCCTGTATTAACCACTGGCTTGGTCTGCTCTTCTACCTACCTTCCCCACACCTCAGGATATAGCAACGATGATGATGGCTTCTTCTCCCCAATCACAGTTGCGGAGGAGGATGGACCCTTGTCATCTGGGTTGCCCGTTGATAGCAACAATGGAAGTCCTACAAGTGGTGTTGGATTTGCATTTACCTCAGTGCGTGGTGGTCCCAGACAGTCTTCCCTGAATGCTGTTTTGGATGCAAAACACAAATCTGGCAAGAAGAAACCTGGTATCTTTAAAGGAATAGGATCAATGTTCAGGTAAGCTTTCAAATACAGAAAAAGAACATAAAAATGGCAGTATGTGCTACCAGTCCAAGCTTATCAATTAATATGGTACTCTCTTTGCTGGAGATATAAATATTGAATTTAATTTATTTCCAGACATAAACAAATTACAGGTTTAACTATGGTTACAGTTTGTGTAAGGAATTTAACAGAAAGAAAATGTGTGGATCAGATTCCCATGTATTAAAGAATTTTTAAACAATTTATTTGCACATATGAGTGATAGGTCATAAGTCATGCGAACTATTTATATGATTGAAAGTATGTGGCATTTACTGATGAGTAGTGCCAGGAATGGAATGCTGGATGTAGGTGGCCCTTGTAGGAAGAAGCAAAACACAGGCAACTGGACAACATTGGTTTATTATAGCATGCACAAAAGTTATACAAAACTAATTACACAGGGCTGCAAATCTGCCATAGGACAGGTTTCCCAGTAATCCACATTATTTAGCAGCCTTTGAAGTAGTCTCCAAGTACATCAGTGGTTCATTGCCAGCAATGGGGAAGGTACTAAATACCATCTGCTGCATGTGAGTTGCTAACATGAGCCACCTCGCATCAAAATGCTGTTAAAATATCCATTTTCTTAGCAAAACTTTTCCCAGGCAATGACTGCTTCCCTTTGGGGATGAAATTGGGCAAATATGGAAGGTGTGGAGAACTTCCCATCCCCAATGCTGTAAAAGACACTTGTCTGTTGTGTGCACTGTAACATTATTGTGGAGAAGAATGGTTTTGTTGAAAAGTTCTGGCCATTTGGTGCATTTGGCATGACATAATTGTTACACCAAAAATACCTGTAATACTGGGCATTCATAGTGATCCCCTTATGCACTGGATGACCACCTTTACTGTCATACACCACAATGACTATGACTTTTGTCGGTGAAGGAGTTTGGCAAAACTTGTGTTTATGTGGTCACCCATATTGATACCAATCACTGGACTGTCGATTGAGTTCTGGTTCATGTGCCCTTGTCCACGTTTCATCAGTTGCAATGGTGCAATTCAACATTCTTGAAATCTCGCCATATTGATGCTATTTGTTCATAGCTTGTTCACTTCTGTACCTCACTTAATTGAAGTGGCACTCACTTTGCACACATTTTCTGCATGTTCAGGTCCTCATTTTTGTCAGAATTCCTATTTGCTCTTATAATTCCACAGGTGTTCAGTGCCTATTATTGCTTAAGCAATGTTCTACCACCATCACCCATACATGCCTGTCCATGGACACAGGATACCTACTGCATTGCAGGTTGACTGTTGATATTCTGCCCCCTATTGACAGCCTTTGTCCATCTCATCACTGTTTGACAGGGCAGGGCATGCCATGCACACCCAGTGTTTCCTGTAACTCTGTGTGGCATTTTTATGCATTCCTGCCGCAGAAAAATCTGTTTTCACATACACATTGTTCACTCTGTATTATCTGTGTTAATGTTTAATGCCCATTTTTACTGCTGAGGCATCACAGGCATTGGCCACTGATTGTATACGAGATGAAATGAATAAATTGGGAAAGGATTTTTCTTAAGGAAGAAAGCATTCCAGGTCTAAGTTTAGGGTATCTCACCAGAATTTGCCATTAATGAGGTTTGACAAAAACTGGAAAAAAACCTGTCAGGACTAGAATCTCAGACTTTCTGTTCACAAGTTCATAACTAACTGTAGCAGTAGTAATTTAGCATGTTATGCAGCTTGTCTAGTTGGAGCTATCCACTTGACTGTGTGGCCTATTGAATAAGGTGATAAGTATGTGGCTTCAAAAATTGTAAGTGCAGATTCTACAGAGTAGGTTATTATTATTTTTTTTACTTAAGATTAAATATGCTGATATATAAGATGTAAAAATGCCCCCCTCCCCCCAAAAAAGCACAAGACTCAAATTTGATAACAATGATCTGCTCAAAGAGACATGCTCTACAACTTCTGTCTGTTATTGTATGGCATTGTTTCAAATGGAAGCTTCATTAGTCAATGAAACTTAATGCCATAATTTTGGTAATAAAGTGGTAACCATACTTGCCTTGTAGACCTAAGGTCATGGGTCCAAACTCACCAGGGTTGATGGATATTTTAGTGGGTAAAATCCTAAGCATGGTTCCTTTGAATGGAAGATACAATCATGGGTCATGGTCATAGATTTACAACATGTAAAAGACCCCCAAGCCTGTAAGCAACATTTATAGACTATTTATGCTCTGACTTTAATGGGGCACTAATAACCAGAGATATTAAAGTGTAATCTTAAATAAATCACATAAATAAAATAAACATAATCTTGAAATTGTAACAGGCAGACCATAGATTCCCTATTTCAAATTACCGGTCTGTGCAAATTGGCCACTTAGTAGATTTCTGCATCATTGCTATGGGAAATCCATTATCACCTTTTCTGGCTAATTTATATATGAATAGTTTAGAAATGCACATCATCAAATCATTTCCATACATTTTTAAAGTTTGGCACAGGTATGTGAATGATATCATTGTGGTGGTTAATAAGAAACACATGGCTGATGCTTGGAAATTGCAAAATGTACAAAATAAGGAAAATACATTCACTTCTGAAACAGAATAAGACAACATGATTCCTTTTTGACTTACAGATTATAAGAACAGGCAACAATTTGAAATTTGGATTGAAATTCTGTATACAGAAAGGATACACAGATTGAAAATTACATAAAGGCCAGTGACTTCGATCCTACAGCACACAAACATGCAGTTCTCAATAATTTAGCATATAGATTCATTAACATACCCACAAATGAGTTTGAATGCAGCAAATGAATACTCTTACATATTACAAACAGCGAAAGTCAATGGATATGGCCAAAAAATTGTAGACAAGAAAATCAAGAAATTTAAACAAGAGAAGATGTTAAAATAGGTTACAACATTATCAGCAAAAAAAGAAACTACCTTTCATAATAAATTTACTTATCATCCTTAGGCTACCAAAAAAGTCCAGAAAACACTTTGAGAGTTTAGGATTACTTTGTCCCCAGTGAACAAATCAGCCTAAATAATCTGCTCAACTCAGGCAATAATGATAGAATACCTGATGAGAAGAAGCCAGGAATATATCAAATCAACTATTTGGAATGCAACAAAGTATATATAGGCAAAACAAATAGAATCATTGGAATTAGGCTAAAGGAACACTGGAGAAACATCATGTACAGTCAGATAGATAAATCAGCAGTTGCACATCACTTTTGGAGAGATAAACATAATATAGAAATGGAAGTCAGATTATTGAAATTCGTAGATAGACCCTTGGAGCTGGGAATATTTTTATAAAACAATGTGAAGGTAAAGTTATGAACTTTGAAATCCCAACGGAAGATAAATTAATTCAAAAGTTCATAAAATGTACTCGAGAGCTACACCAGGTCCATCCAACCAACAATGAATCAGGCAGTTACCTGATGGTGCAGGCAAAAGCTTGTGAAACATGTTCTATATAATTCAGTGGTAAGTGGAGCATAATAATATTAAATCAAGTCACTAGCTAATTAAGAATAAATAAATTGCTTCACTGTATTAGTTCCAACACGAAATTAATTTTAAATTTAATTTAGAACTAGTTTCACAAACCCTTTCGTTCGTATCCTCAGCTAACCGTCGCCTGATGATAGATAATTTTTTATGCTTTAGAAATGTGTATCCTGTGCTGGTGGAGGTGTGATGAACTTAAAGTTTATGTTTTTATCCCCGGAAATGTCGAAGTTCATTAAACTGTCCCTGTATTTGTAAATGTAGATTTTCTCCCATGTTGCTAATTCTGTAGGTCTTTGTACTGATTTTAATAATTTTGCTTTATTCACTATGTCATAGTTTCTTCCAGAAAGATATGAAAAGATTTTAAAAGAGATAAATAAAAAGAAAACTTCAGTAAAGAAGACATATAGGAACACAATAAATCATTAAATGATAAGATGTAGTTTATACAAAAGCTGACAGTGGGAACAGAATAGTAATATTAGATAAAGAAGATTATAATTCAAGTATGTAAGAATTGCTAAGTAAGAAAGAATATATTCAGATCTGTTCAGACCCATTAAATTCAGTCAATGAAACTCTAAAAACATGCACAGTTATCCCAAAAGAAACAAAATACAAAATAAAACAGAATAACCCTACAATAGTGAAAATATATGGTTACCAAAAATTCACAAGACAGGTAATGGTATGTGACCCATCATTAACAATATCAATACACTTTTCTACTATTTAGCAAAATGGATAGCTGATAAATTCAAGATATTACCAAAATGTTAAAGCAGGAGTATAAACAATTCATTTCATTTAATAGAAAAAATTAAGGATATAAAATTACAACCTTCTGGTACATTAATATCTTTTGACGTAGAATCGCTGTTTCCAAGCATACCTAAAGATAAACTCCTAATTTATTTGCATGATTGCCTAAGAACAAGTGGAATCAATGATGCATACATAAAAGAATACTTAAAACTCACCGAAATTTGCATAAACCAATCATACTTTACTTTCAAGGGCAAATTCTATAAACAACATTCAGGACATAACAATGGGCTGCCCCTTATCTCCATTTCTAGCTAACCTTTTCATAAGCAGATTTGAACCACACATCAATTCAGCATTCCTGTACATATTTAAAATATGATACAGATATGTTGATATACTTGCAATATATAATAAAAAACTAATTGATGATACCATAAAACTTCTGAATACACAAAATAAAAGCATTTGTTCACATATGAAATAGAAACAGACAACATGTTACCATTCTTGAATATTAAAATAATGAAACTTCAAGGAAACCTGAAATTTGGAATATATAGAAAGAATACACATGCAAATAATCACATCAGAGCTAACAATTTTAACTCCAAAATGCACAAACAAGCAGTGATGAACACCTTAACACACAGGCTAGTTAACCTCTAAATTAATAAAGAAGAATACTTTAAAGAATACAAAGAAATAGAAGGAACCACTATTAAAAATGGTTTTGAAAAAGCACAGAAATTCAAATTATTAAATAAACCACAGCACTTTCAGCAAATATGCTATTTTTAAAACATTCACATATCATCCATGGGCTACGAAAAATTTTCAAAATGTTCTTAAAGATTTTAATATATCAGGTTGCTACCTGTAAACAGATTTAATTTAAAAATCTCCTTGATAGATAATTAATGACAGTATTCTACAGGAGAAAAAAGCAGGTATTTACAAAATAAGTTGTGCAGAACTTGGAAAAACAAAGAGAAACATAGGCACACAGTTAAAAGAACATTTTAGGAACATAAAATACAAGCAGATGAAGAAATCAGCAATAGCATCTCATTTCTGGACAGAAAACCACAACATATTGAATAAAGCAAAATTATTAAAATCAGTTCAAAGACCTACAGAAAGCAACATGAGAGAAAATCACAGAGACAGTTTAATGAACGTTGACACTTCTGGGGATTAAAACATAAACTTTAAGTTCATCACACCTCCACCAGAGTAGGATACACATTCCCAAAGCATAACAAATTATCCAGAGGTCGACTGTTAGGTAAGTATGTGAACAAAAGGTTTGTGAAACTAGTTCTACATATTATAAACAAGTAAGTGGATCAATATGAGTGTGTAGTTCAACATATTCATACAATGACTTAATTGTATTAAATTGCTTTATTGTGCAACAATCTCTGACTTCAAGAGGAAGGGAGTTCCAGATTCTGGAAAGTGACATGCTGAATGGGGTTGAGTAGAAATGTGTTTGGTGACAAGGGATAGACATTAAAGTCATATTCCAATTTTGAGATAGGCACAGGCAAAAGAAGCCAGAGGCAATATACTGAGGTGTAGAGGCATGGAAGATTTTAAACAGGAGCGTAAGGGAATGGAGAGTCCTGCGTTCTTTTAGAGGTAGCCATAACGTTGATTAAGTAGAGGTGTCACATAATCAAATTTCTCAGTGTTGAATACAAAATGAACACGGGCATTATGAATGCATTGTACACTGTCGATCTGTCCAGTATTCAGATTAGCATACAAGGCATCACAATATTCAAAGTGAGCATAACAAGCACTTGAATGATTCTTGACCAGATTCTTTAGAGATTGAGAGGTAGATCTTTTGTTACATGTTTTAATGTGTGATGGTAGTTTCTTAGAATTATGCAGATTATATGTAGTACAAAATGGGATTATCCACTTTCTTGGCTTAGTAAAACAAAAACAAAATTTATATGGTTATAGGTATTAAGCTTAACTTTCTAATTATGGGCAAACAATTCTATTAGATGTATGCAAAACATGACTGATGTATTTGGTAAAAAAATAATCTTATTTTATTTATTGAATGAGTTGCTTGAAGCATATGTTAATGATCTGCTCTGTATAATACAGCTGTTTTTAACACTTTTTATTACATATTAATTTGATTTATTTAAAGATGCTCTTTAACATCTCTGGTCATTAGCATCCCATTCAATTCAAGGCATGAAACAGCCAATAAATTTTGCTCAGAGTCCTCTCCTTTCATGCTTGAGGACCTTTTACATGCTGTAAATCTATACGAGACCAATGGTTTATTTCCTTTCCTAAGAAAAATATACTTAGAATTTCTATGTCCAAAAAACAATCTGTTGTCCCGGGACATATTTAAACCTTTGACCTTGAATCTACAAGGCAAGTATGGTTACAAATAGACCACCCAGGACTGATGTTTTAAACACCTCTGTCTACACAAGCTTGATGATGATGATGATGATGATCATGATGATCATGATCATGATCATGATGTGAAACCCAGATCAATCCTATTGGTAAATATACAAGGGTAGTCATAAAAGTTCTTGTCTGAACAATGAAAATGCTAAATTATTGTTCCAAGAGTTTTCCAGCAATGCTCCAGTGCCAATGTCCCATAATTGTAGTGGTTTTCTGACAGGTCTGCAATATAGCATCTACAAATAAAAAAAAAATAAAAAAATCTACATACTCCATTCCGGCACATTGTTGCCTGTACTGGAACGTATATTTCCAAATTTATCATTTATTAATGAGTTAATTTCCACTGTACATAATAACTTTGCAGATCATAAATTAAAATAAAACACTAAATCAATTAAACAATTCACTACATTAAATAAATAAAATTACAATAGGCATTTACAGCTGCAATTGCCTTCTGGTTCGAAGAAAAACTTTGTTCTGTGAGGAAAAGCCTGAGCTTTGGGGAGAGATAGTAGTGAAAGGGAGCCAGATCTGAGGAGTAGGACAGATCCTTTAGTTTTGTCCTTGCTGCTTTTGTAGGCAGGTCATTGTTTTGTTGAAAGATAAATTTTTTCTCAAAAATATTGGCATCTAGTTTAGTTAAAAATGAGAGTAATACCTCCAGTTATTGTTTTGCCCCTTTCAAGATAATCAAAGAGCAAAATACCTTAAGCATCCCAAAACACGGAAGTCATGATCTTTCATGCTAATTGAACTGACTTTGTCTTCTTTGGCACTGAACAACCTGCTTCTATCTACTGTTTTGATTTCTGTTTGTATTCTAGTGTGTGATGATAGTGAATGAATGAATGAATGAATGATGTTTAATGCCTGTTTTTGCTACAGAGGCACCATAGGCGATGGGCACTGATGATACATGAGCTGAAATGATATATTGGGAAAGGATTTTATTTTTAAGGGAAGAAACATTCCAGGCCTAAGTTTAGGGTACCTCCCTGGATTTTGCCATTTATGAGGACTGAGGAAAACCTGCAAAAACCTCAGTCAGAAAGGATGATTCTGATGGGATTCAAATCCCAGACCTCCTGCTCACAAGTTCCCACTTCAACAATCTCGACCAACCGTGTGCGTGATGATGAATCCAAATTTTATCCATTATAACAAATCAGTGCACAAAATCTGTTTTGTTCCTTTTAAATCTCTCCAAACACTGCTCAGAGGCTCTCATGGTCATATGCTTTTAATCTGCTGTGATCATCTTGTGCAAAGATTTTTCATCCCCCTACTCTTCATGCAAGATATATCTCGTGAGCTCTTTAGAGGTGCCTATAGCTTAAGCAATTTTACACGCCATGACTTACAGATTGTCTAGTACCAAATCATGTGCTTTTTGAAGGATTTGTGATCTTGTTGCACATTTTGGACATCCTTTGCATGGATCATCTTCAATGCATTGCAATCTCATGTAAATTCTGCAGTCTATGTTGAAAATGAAGGCAAAGGAAAGCCAAACATTTTAATGAACTTGGCATGAGTTTCATTCAGCATCAAACCTTTTACATAAAATTTTATTACAACACCAAACTCAGTTTTATCCAAATCAATTAATAGAGACAGCTGTACATATACAATAAAGAATGCAATAGAATGATTTGTGAATTTTTCAAGAATGCTTAAAATAGACATACTAACTTAGCAGTAAAGTTTTATGTAGAAGTGAAGCCTACCGAGAACTTCGTAAATTTCATATCCCGTGTGTAAATCATTGCTATTCTATTGTTTTATATCACTTCAGCACAAACTGCAATTATGCAAATTGTAGAGTCACATCTCAGTAATAGAAATATATTGGTTGAAAAGATTATTATTGCTACATTCTGTACATAGCTGATAAATCTTTGAAGAGTTAGCATAGGTTATTGATTTTTCTACCTGCTTGCCTCCCTCTCTTTTCATATAAAAACTGAATAATGACTTGGAATTGCAGGTTTGGAAAACACCGAAAAACATTAGACATGCCTCTGCAGTTGGCTCTTCAGAAAGAGCAGGAGGAAGGTACAGTTGGTGCTGTAGAAGAGGAAAGGGAGGCAGCACGCAAAGCAGCTCAAGAGGAACAACAGCGAATACAGGAACAATATCGAAGACTGATGCAACAGCAGCGGCAAATGGAAAATCAAGTAAGTCACTGCTTGCTTTTCTTTTATTAAGAAAAATGTCAAATAAAAGAATAATTTTTTCCTGAGTTTTTATTTAAACAATGCTTAATGGTAACAGGAAACAGTGATGAGCAACAGTACTATATTAAAGAAAGGAACAAGACAAATAAAAACTGACTGATAATTGTAAGATGAAAGGTAAATTTGAGAGAAAGGCATTAAATATCTGTAGTTACAGTTTTTATAATGACATGCTATGAAAGATTAACAAAATGGCAACTAGTTAATTCTGAATCTGGCAGTTTTCCAGGTGTCACCCATTACAATTTATGAGGGCTATTCATGATCATACTTTTTTTCACAACATATCTTTACTTATCCTGATAAATTTGATACTCTTTCTCAAAGTATCCCTGTTGGATGCAATGCACCTTGCCCAGCATTTCTGCCAGTCTTCAAAGACATGCTGGAAACTGTTTTTTGACAGGTCCTTCAGTATCATCTCTTCAGCCTTCACTATTGCTTCTAATGATAGAAAATGTTTCCCACAAAGGTGTTTCTTCAATTTGGGGAAAAGGAAAATATTGCACAGGGCTAAATCTGAACTATAGGGAGGGTAAGGAGCACTCTTCATGTTGATTTTTGTGAGATATTTAGCAACAACATTTGCAATATATGGCTCTGCACTATAATGATTAAGCATCCAGTTTGTTGCATGGAAATATGATTATTTCTGTAGTATTGCTCAGTTACAGTAATGTGTGCAGGTATGACATGCTGGTAAACATTCCTTGAATATCAAAAAATGAGATAGCCATAACTTTCCCATGAGAAGCAACGAATTTTACTTTTAAGAAGATGATGGAGATTTCTACACAGAGCTTTGCTGTTTGCTCTTAGAATCATTATGATGTAGCCAAGTTTCATCATCAGCTATTATCTTTGAAAGAAACTCTGCATCATCCTGCAACACATCTTCAACTGAATGCAAACACCCTTTTGTTTGGGAATCAGTGTGCACAAACACGTTTCATGTCAACTTTTCAGTTAGCAAACATGTGGGTGGCATCCAATGAATATCTCACAATGACAGCAGTGGTATTAATATTTTCTTCCATTAATGCACAAACTGGAGTGCCAGGCTTACCTTCCTTTGAATTTGATTGCCTCTGCCCTTTAATATTTTAAACCATCCTCAAGTTGTACTATAAGGAAGAACAAACTCTTCACAGGCCTCCTGTAACACTGCAAAGGCATCAGCTGAAAAGTTGTTGAGACTAAAGAAACATTTAAGAGCAGCATATTGTTCAATGTAAGTTCACTTTCATTTTGCTACAGGCAGGGAACTGAACATGTCAACATGCACACCTTTTACAGGCAGAGACAGAAAGTGACAATAATGAAACTAGTACCACATGTACAATACACACTAAGCTAACAAAATATTGTAAAGTTAAATTTTAGAGCAAGATATTATGCCGTAAAAATTATGGTAATAATAATAATTTTATTGCAAACCATAGAGACTACACCAACAACTTTTTTTAAGTACTAGCTGCCTATTGATAATTTTTTTCAACAACTCTTATATAAATTCAACACATTTTAGCTTCAATGGGTATTTTTTATTAAGAAAACTAATATTAATTTCTCAATACAGTCACAATCTGCACTCTTATCATCTCCTCCATTTACTAACTAAACAGCTGTCTCCAGCTAATCTCAAGGAAACAACCAGGATACATTTGTTCAGCCTCTATATATTAATACATATTTATTATGAACATTCAAAAAATAGAAAATTTATTTTATTTGCACGTACCATAGCCTAATCCAAATATGGCTCCATAAAAATTTACAAATCAGTATGCATTACATAAACCATCAATACCCTCTTCCCCCCTTTCATTTTTATAAATAAAATCTCAGGGTGCAAAGAAAAAGTCTAGGGAAAGAAATCAGAACTTCCATATTCTGTGGCATATATTGAATTTCATTTCAATTATCAACTTTCATGTTTATACATGTTTCACAGGAACTGGCATATCAGTAGTCAGTAGCCCATGGTGAATCAGATGTAATATCTGTGCAACTGATTCAAGCTATGATTACAGTGAAACTAAGCATGTCTTATGTAAAATGTTGTCCTCTGTTATTATGCATATTGTTTCATAGGAACTGGCACATCCGTAGTCAGTAACCCCAAGTGAAGCAGATATAATAACTATGCTCTTTATTCAAGTTCTCACAATTTCAGTGAAACTAAGCATGTCCTATGTTAGATGTTGTCCTCCTCCTCCTCCTCCTCCTCCTCCTCCTCCTCCTCCTCCTCCTCCTCCTCCTCCTCCTCATCATCATCATCATCATCATCATCATCATCATCATCATCATCATCATCATCATTATTATGTATATTGTTTCACAGGAACTGACACATCAGTAGGTAGTAACCCTGGGTGAAGCAGATGTAATAACTGTGTTATTTATTTAAGTTCTCACAATTTCAATGATACTAAACATATGTCTTATGTGCAAGATGTTGGAAATGTCCTCTATTATATATATATATATATTGTTTCTAGGAAATGGCATATCTATAGTCAGTAACCCCAGGTAAAGCAGATGTAATATCTGTGTAACTGATTCAAGTTCTCACAATTACAGTGAAACTAAACATGTGTCTTATGTGAGATGTTGGAAATGTTGTCTTCTATTATTATGCACAATGTTTCACAGGAACTGGAATATCTATAGTAAGTAACCCCAGGTGAAGCAGATGTAATATCTGTGCAAATGATTCATGTTCTCACAATTTCAGTGAAACTAAGCATGTCTTATGTGAGATGTTGTCCTCTATTATTATGTATATTTTTTCACAGGAACTGGCATATCTATAGTAAGTAACCCCAGATGAAGATGTAATATCTGTGAAACTTATTTAAGTTCTCATAATTTCAGTGAAACTAAGCATGTGTCTTATGTGTGTCCTCTGTTATTATGTATTTTGTTTCACAAGAACTGGCATATATGTAGTAAGTAACCCTATGTGAAGCAGATGTAATAACTGAGTAAATGATTCAAGTTCTTATTTTCAGTGAAACTAAGCACATATCTTATATGAGATGTTGTTCTCTGTTATTATGTATATTGTTTCACAGAAACTGGCATATCTATAGTAGGTGAAGCAGATATAATATCTGTGCAACTGATTCAGGTTCTCACAATTTCAGTGAAACTAAGCATGTATCTTTTGTGAGATGTTGTCATCTGTTATTATGTATATTTTTTAAATAACACTAGTTCAGAAATATTGGAATATTGCCTGGTCCTAACCCAGATTCTATTCTAGGCCTATATTTTAAATCACTCTTATACATACATTTGCATTAACATACTAATTTGCACCATTTAACACATATTCAAGTGTATGCTGAGCTCCAGTCCTCAATTCATTAGCAACTTCCTACTGTTAAATCCAAAGGACTTGGGCACAGCCCCTTGTACTAAAGCAAGAGACACTATAATAACATAAACTAAAACATGTTATACAATTCAATAATCACCTAAAATTAGCAATAAATCTGTTCTCATGTGTAGAACTCCTGCCCTGACCTAGGTTACATCCATACACATTTAAACTGTTAATTAACTGTGCATAATCACAATACTACTACCAGCCAACACAAGGCAAATTCACAAATCCTTTCTCCTCACTGTCCATAATCACTTGTTCTTAACTGTATACAAATATTTCCCAAGATTCACCAAACATTTTCTTTGCTCATTTTTCTTCAACCATTTACCATAATTGCTTATTGTCTCCATTCAAGTATTTTTCTTGTTCCACTTTTAGGGCAAACTCCATGCTCACAGTTACTTCTGAAACCCCTTAAGCTCCAGATTCGTAATCTAAACTAGGCCATCCGCTTTCTCTGATGCTGCTGGGGATACATGTGTCTTCCTGCATATCGCTGTACCATACTGTTAAGTTCTAAAATACTTTCATGTGGTGTTGAACAATGCTGAAATCCATAGTAATGTCTTCCTCTCTCCTCCTTCCTTCCTCCCTGCATCTTCCCTCTCATCAGATGTTGAATCTCTGAAGACAAATTGCCTGCCTGGTGATATCTTCTATACATGGTGACATTACAATGATTCCTCCTCCTTGACCTTGAAGTTCCAACACATTCTCTTGTGTTATCACCTTCTCTTCCCCTCTCTTTGCTTGGCAGAATATGGTCAAACTGACAATCATCTGCTTCCCAATCCAATTACATCAAATTGCCCACTCATATCCTTCTGCCCACTTCTATCATCAGTACTTAGCTCCTTTTTATTTGCAGTTCCATCAATCCAAGGCTGTATATTTTATATATAAGCTTTCTTACCATTTGCCCTGGCATCTTTCATTGCTAGTACAATCTTCCTCTTTATTTCCCCTCTCTTCCATTGATCCTCTTTATTTCCCCTCTCTTCCATTGATCCTCTTATTTCCCCTCTCATCCATTGATAAGTTCCTATTGATGAATATATTAGTTCCTTTAAGTTTCTTTGCTCTGTGTAAGATCTTGTACATAGTATTCATGGTAGTAAACTGTGCTATTATTGCTCTCTTACCTACTTGTCTTCCCACTCAAAAGCCACCCACAATTTTCCTAGTTTCATCCCCAGTTTTCGTTCCAAAATATCTTGCAACTCAGATTCGAACCAAATTCCTCTCCTTTCTTCAACTCCAATAAAAACCAACTTGTGATTCTTGCCTGAAAGCTTTTCCATTCTTCCTTTTTAGTACCTGAACTTCTTCTCATATCCCTTTCTTAATATTCTGGGAAATTGTATTCATCTTACTGTTAAGGCATTCTTATAAGCCATCCATTCTGCCTAGAATCCTTTACCTCCTAAATCAATTGGGCCACGATTTATTTCAACCCCACCAATAATTAACAAAACTGACACAATAATTCCTGTAATTAAAACATTCTTGATCTCTTCCTTTCCTCTTTTTATCAGCTTTGGTTTATATACTTAACTACAATTTGCCCAATTCTTACTCTTATATTGTCAAATCTACTCCCATTGTGCCTTATTTCCTTCTCCTACAGAACAGAGCTCTTACCTAACATATTCTTCCTCTACTGTTCCTATGTTGCTAATTATGTCATAGGTATGCTGAAAGGGTACCTAAGTGCATAATGGTAACAAAAAATTATTAGACTGTGATGAATAGGTGACCTCCTGATTCCACTAAAAAAAGTGACAGAGTGGCAATATCTGCAGTTTCACCATATACAATAAAAACACTTGAAAAGAATCAAGAAACATAATAGATATAGCTTACAATATAATTTCACATAAATTTATTTTCATATGAGCATTGTTATGAACTTATTTTGCTGCTGTGAGATGGAACTATATTGTCAGGATAAATAGAACCATGAAATCCTCTTTCCCTCCAATCCCACTGAGCTAGGTCTATTCGTTCCTCATGCTTACACTATATGATGCATAAAATGCTCTTGTCATGATGCAAATCATTTACCATCTGCGTTTATAAGTATAGTACAATTTTTTCTTTGTGGCCACTACTGTGCACAAGTTGAAAAGTGGTGGGGATTATCATATGCATACTTGGCAAGAGGAGGGAGGAAAACATGCTGTGCTACTGTAGCAGTTACATACTTTTACCTGCAGAGCCTATGAAGAGCAATTAACCCACTTATCACTATGTTTCGTTATTTAAATTATATGAAAAATGTAGCAGCAGTCATAATTTGATTGTCTTCAGAATGCTAGCAACAATGTGGCTACTCAAGAACATGAGGGAGGCAGTGAGGCAAGTTTTCCTGGTGCTGGTCACCACCGAGAAGGATCAAACTCAAGCCAAGCTGTCCCACAATCTCGAACAGAACGTATTCACCAATTAAGAGCCCAGCATCAGCGACGTCATGCTGAGAGAAGAGGCCAATACCCCTTGGACGATAGGGAAGAGCGTTATGAAGAAGCTATTAAACAGGTGAATGGTTGTATAGTATATACTTTAGAATCTATATAGTAAAAATGTAATTCATATAATAAAATAAACCTTCTTAGTCCAAATATTTAGAACACTCTTTATGGTTTCACTTACATGAGATTTATCCAGGACATGTTCTGTTCAGAAGAGATTATTAATGCATGTTTCGCTGTGTTCCATTCCAAATTGAATTAATATTAAAATGAACCTGCTTACTCTGGCAGTTAAATTAAGAAGTAGTTTAGCTTCAATATTTGTGTGGTGATTTTTTTCTTGTTTTATTTATATATTACCAAAGAATAACAAAGCAAGTAAAATGTAATTTATGGGGCACATTCTGGTGTGGCATTTCAAGGTGAACTTTAAGCATTGTAAGATTGGTCCTGAAAAGTATTTAGAATCTTATGTTATCCCATCATTTTCATCTATTGCGGTTCTCAAACTTCTTGCCTGTATGATCCCCTTTTCAGAAAAATGAAATTATTGTCAACCTCTCCATTCACTTCACTGCTTAATAATAATTTAGCAAGTTCTTGCGTATGCTTCAACAATGTGACATGTATTCAACCACAATAGCCATTATTGAGCTGCTGTATAACTTGTCAAAATAATCAAAATGCAAAGTAAGAATAGACAAGTAAATGGATAAGTTCTTAAATAAAAGTACTTTCCCATAACCACCATAACTCCCCTAGGGATCCAGACCCACAGTTTGAGGACCTCTGGCTTAGAGGAATGGTTGTCTCTCTCTTAGTATGAATGCAATGAGGTTTGCTGTTTGCAAACACATTGAGAAGAACAAATTAGATTTGACAGATATAAGCAGAAGCATACTCCCAGTGTTTCATGTCTACAGTTGTGTTGATTAAGACAGGTCGAACCCAAACTGTAACCCCAGGATGATTCTTCTGTTGCATGGCAGACACAGTTGCACCTATTTACAACATTTGGAGGTTTAAAGTAATCTTCGTCAGACAACAACATTTTTTAAAGAATGCCATTGATCTTCACATTCTTCATTTAACATCACTTCGTAAAATTGCAAACAAATAATCTGAATCATTCTCCAATAAACTATGCACTATGCTTGAATTAAAATCTTTAAGATTGATGTTTCTGAGCAACGAAAGAACGGTGTTACCATAACAGACAGTTTATTTGCGGATTAAGAAGAGGAACCACTAATTCTCTGTTCTGCATTCTTTGCAACACAATCTGTATCTTGCTCAATATCCTGCAATTAAACATTAATCACAAAGATCTGCTCCATGCCACTACATTACAGCTATCTAAATAACTCCATACTTCCTATCTATTTCATAATTAATTTCCCAAATGGTTCAGAAGTAATTGTGAGCCAATGGTTAAAATTTGGCTTAATCATGATATTGCAATAGAAACCATTTAAGGAATGACATTTATCAGTAACATATGGGGAAAGACCTACATCAAGAATTTTGAAGAAAAGAGTGGAGTGAGCAAAGAAAATGTTTGGTGAATCTTGGGAAATATTTGTATACAGTTAAGAACATGTGATTATGGACAGTGGAACAAGAAAAATACTTGAATGGAGACAATAAGCAATTATGGTAAATGGTTGAAGAAATATGAAGATAGCCTGATGAATCTAAATACTAGTTAAATTTGGAATCTAACACAGTGAAGCTTGCATTAATAGTCGCTTCTGAGTTGAACTATTTAAACCTATTCTTTCTGGCCTCACTTACTGGAGATTTATACAAGCCCCCTGGAGTGAACCTAAACGCCTGCCAACCCAATTTCAACAAACAACCCAACTGTCGTTTAACAGCTGAATATATGAAAGAGGTCCACGAAACATGTCCAAAGTAAATCTCCAGTAAGTGAAGCCAGAAAGGTGGGTTTTAATAGTTTGACTCAGAACAGATTATTAGTCTGATAAATTTTTAAATCTTAACAGATGACACATTAATTACAAAATTATGTAACATTCTGATGGAAGTCAGCTGTAAGCATCCAAGTTGTAATGCAAATCACCCATCAGTTTACTAGCAACCGAGAATGTGGACAAAGGTCCATGAAACATGTTCACATGTTCTGCTAATGAATGATTATAAGTGCAGAAATAAAGTGTATATTTAGAATTAATGCTCTCCACTGTCAAAGTTGTACAAAATTCCATTAAGTTACTTCCAAGCAAGTTGGTAAAAATTAATGAAATTTGAAAATTTATGGTAAATTTTTATCTAAATGTATAATTTTTAAAAATGTTCATATAATCTGCCAGAACCCAAAATTGGCCCTAGGCCTAATTCCTTTAAGTTAATGAGTATTTTTTTTAACTTTGTATAATTTTCCAAATGTTGTATGTCTTATTTCAGAGGTTAGAGCAACCTGAACACCATGGCAAACAACACCATGGGCGTTTGGCTAACTATGACCTGTATGGTGAAATGACACGACCTGGTAGTAGAGTTGGCATTAGTGACCCTGCACGTTTTAGCCATTATGTTAATTACGAAGAAATTCAGCAACATCTCAAGTAAGTTATCAGTCATACTTTCTGTTGTAAGTGCAATGAGCATTTGTTAAGAAACACATGTGTGTGATTGGATATTGAGGAATGATAAGTCTCACAAAGAGGAGCATATGTTTGCTGATAACTTCCTCATGAGTTAAACATCAGTTTTAGAAGTGCCTTAAGTCCTTCTTATGTGCTTTTGTTAGTAATTTGTTGATCTGTGTGATGTGCATTTGGTCTGTATTATCTTCCCCTGTTACGTGACAGCTGTGTGTAGGCTTGTTATTCAAGGCTGATGCAGATTACACCTACAGACCTGATCAACAATCAACAATCACCATTTGCTGATGTGTGGTTCCAGCATGATGGATCCCCACCACACTTCAACATTAATGTGTGCTCACATTTAACTACAGAAACTGGGGAGTATTGGATAGGAAGAGCAGGACCTTTGTGTAACCAGAAATTAATATTCCTGTGGGACATATTGAGACACCACAGTTAATGTGTAACCAAATAAAAGGTTTTGTTGTAAATTTTCAGTTGTGGAAAAAACAATGTTTGTACTAAATTGTTAGGAAATGCATGAAAATTTTAATGCCACATCTGCTGAACATTTTACTGAAGGTCTGACTTTCCAGATTCATCGTTCCTTAATGACATGTCATGGAACACAAAACGATTATCGCCATATAATTGATCATTCCTCATAGTTTATCAGTGCGGTTCTATTACACTGTGTAATTGTATATGATATAACTTATTTGCTTGCATAGAGTCTTCATTTCGCTGGTTAATCAGATATTGATTTTGCTACTCAAAAGGGCCTTGCTACTTTTTGAAGAAAAAGATGCTGCATGGGCAGAAAACGGTTTTTCTTTATATTGTAATTAGGTATAATTAGCATTGTACTCACCATTATAGATGATGTTTAGTGTGTCTGTCAGTAACACTTGTCCTGATCATGAAAAAATTTCAATTCAATTCAGTTTATTCATCCAGTGCTATCTTTACAAAGATATAGAAGACATCAAAGAACTTCCAAAATATTTACTGAGCTTCTGGAGAAGGCTGCGCTTTGTTATGATTTAAAAGCAACATTTCACCGAATATGTGAGTTTTTCTGGGTTGATATCTGCTGTCAGCTGTGTCTTGCTTGTTTATATGTTGAGAGCAGGGTGAAAGTACCACCTTCTTGCTTCTGATTGGTCAAAATTGGCCAATGGAAGTGTGTCCTTTTAATATTGTTTTCCAAATGCTGTGGAATTATCTGCTATCATGTCTTTATTTATATTATTTGGTTTTTTGAATAGTTCTGTGTTTTCATGCATCATCCTTTGTATAAAACTGTTGCAGGTTGCTAGGAGTTCTGCATTGTCAAAATTATGACAAGCTATGGCCAACTTTTCTTATTGATTTAGTTTTAGGCTACGTGTAAGTTCATTCTGTTGAATTTTTATTGATTTGTCTGTCTAACTAACATATGCCTTGCCTCAGTTAACACTCACTCTGTGTACATGTGTGTATATAGGTGATATTTATTCATTCTCAAATACTAAGTAGGACATAGCTGACAATGGATAGCAACCCAGAAAATTTCACATGTTGGGCAAAATATTGCTTTTAAATCTATGAAAAGATGCTGCCTTTTCTGGAACCTCAGTATACCAATAACACAGGCTGTGGAAACCTGTGTTATTGGTTAATGAAAATTCACATATATGTTGAAAAACAAATACAGAGACAAATTACAATAAAACAAGCTGTTTAGAATTATAGAAACATAGGCTTTATTAATATGAATAATATAAGTGGATTTCAGATGCTAATGCCAAATGCAGTTGAGTACCCTAAAATTGTTTTCCCTCACATCAAAGTGGATTTGTAACCATAGTGTTAAAATTTTAATCATAGCATTAGCAAAACTCAATTTTAAGCTTATTTAGTTGAAAAGTTGAGGTATGAAAATTTGAAAAACTTTCAAAAGATTACCATAAAATGCAAAGGACAGATGATGATTAGATTGATTAGCTTTAATTCAAATCACATTGCAATTTAAATTGCAGGCACTGCATGTGGAGATTGGTGGAAGGCTTTCAGATAGAGGAAAGGAACGTGAGCAATACATTTAGAAAATTCTGCATGCTTGGTGAGGGAAGAGATGCTTAAATATAATAGAGAAAAAATCAGCAGTTTGTTTAAAATATGTTAAATATATCTTTTCCTCATTACAGAAAATGTGCAGTAGGCCATAATGAATGAAATGAATAGTAATTTACATGTAAATTGTATGCTATCTTATAAGGAAACTGCTTTGGTTAGACCAATTTTAATGAACCTTTGTTGTAAAAACAAGTTAGATACCTTAAATTTAATGAAAATATTCATTTTGCCATAAAATTAATGGTACCCATAAAAATAATTAAACTACTCTTTTCTTTCAAAACATTCTAGTCCTTAGTTCAATGAATTGTTTAGATAGGACTATAATATATAAATATTTTCCTCTTTAATGAAACTACTTCTATCATCAGCATATATTACTATAATGATAATTAAATCATTAATATGTGCTGAAAAAGAATTGTCCTCAACATGGATTACAATAGAACTCAGAATTTATTACTCTTTTTTTCAGAGTATTTTTTACTTATTACTTTGGTTTCATAATTTTTGGATAAAACCAGTATCATTTGCTTCTCATTCTTCAAATATACTTAGTTATTATGCTGTTCAATAAACAATGATCATAATTTTTTGACAACATACCTTAACTCATATTATAGAAAGGTTGATAACAAAGTAATGGGGACTGGAGTTCATAATTAATAAGCTATTAATTGTATTGAATTATTGTAAAAATTGGAAATATGTAATATTGTTATGTTTGTTTGAAATAATTCAATATATCATAATTTTGATGATCTTTCTTAAAGTATTCCCTGTTGAATGCAATGCATCTGTCCCAGTATTTCTGCCACTCTTCAAAGACATGCTGAAAAACCATTTTTGACAGGCCTTTCAGAATGGCCTGCAGCCTTCACCACTGCTTCTGATGAAGGAAAAAGCCTCTCACAAAAGTATTTCTTCAACTTGGGAAAGGAAAAAAGTCACATAGTTCTCAATCTGGACTACAGAAAAGATGAAGGATACACTTCACATTGATTTTTGTGAGATTTGCAATGTGTTCCATGCATTATTATAGTGCAGCATTCCTTGTTACCAAAAATGTGGTGTGGCCTTGCAGAGTTTTTGGTCATCTCTTTAGTATTGCCCAGTTATAGTTATGTGCAGCAACATGCTGGTAAACCATTCCTTGATTTTTTTTTTATACATTCCTTGAATATTGAAATAACTTTCCCAGCAGAAGCAACAACTTGTACTTTTTTGGGTGTTTATGATGATAGAGATTTCAACACAGAGCTTTGCTGTTTGTTCTCAAGATCAGAATTATGTAGCCAAATTCCATCAACAGTGACTACCTTTGAAAGCAATGCTGCATCTTCCTGTAACATCATCTTTAACTGCATGGAAACCTGCAAGCTCGCATCCTTTTGTTTGAGAATCTGCAATCTTGAAACCCACACTTCTCACGTGTAACTTGCAGTTGCCCATCATGTGGGTAGCATCGTAACTTGCAGTTGCCCATCATGTGGGTAGCATCCAGTGAAATTTTCAGCATTTCTGAAAGTGTTCCTAATGTCATTCAATGATCCTCAGTGACAACAACAGTGTTAATGCTTTCTTGTGTTAGAGCACAACCTGAAGTGCTGCATCTAACGTCCTTTGAAATTGATTAACTAACTTTCCTCCTCAAACATTTTAAATCATCTTCAAGCTATGCTACAGAGAAGAACAAGCTCTTCATAGGTCTGCTGTAACATTGCATAGGCTTAGATAAAGATTTATTGAGACTAAAGCAGAATTTCAGAAGCATATTTTTTGTAGCATGGTACCTCCATATTGCTGTAGGCAGTATTGAAAGTGTCTCAACTTGCACACTGCTTATACATGACTCTGAAAGTAACAACAAAACTAGTACCTCATGTGCATTATGCATTAAACTAATAAGATATTAAAGTTAAAATGTTAATTGAAACTAGCACAGTGAAGCCAATCTTATAATTGATATTATTGTATGATTTAGTTGAATTACACACTCTTGATGCTTAACTTACTTGTCATAATATGTAGAACTGGTTTTGAGAACATTTTTTTCTCATCATCAGCTAAGCTAAATGTCAACTTTTGGATAATTTGTTAAGCTGTGGGATAATTATCCAAAAGTTGACATTTAGCTTAGCTGATTATGAGAACAAAATGTTCTCGAAACCAGTTCTATATACTATGACAAGTAAGTTAAGCATCAAGAGTATGTAGTTTAAATAAATCATACAATAATATCAGTTATATAACAAGATATTGTAACCTACATCAATATATTCAAACTTTTTGCACTAATTCCATTACCTTACATAACACTGGATGTGTTATGAAAGCAAATAGGTTCTGAAACATGTCCTAAGGTTATGTAAGTAAATGGAGTTGGTCTGAACAGTTTGAATTCATTAATGTAGCATATATTACCACTACATTGTATGCAGCTTCATAAGTACAATTCTGTTCTTTTAATTTTAAAGATATTGTAAATTATTGAAAGGTAATAGAACTTTTACAGTGGAGGAACTTTAAACTTCGGTGATGAATTGACTGTGTACTCTTAAATCTATACTTACCAAGGTTTGCTGAAGGATATGCTACATGAACCTTTGTCCACATTCTCAGGTTCTAATCAACTGAATGGTGATTCAAACTGCATCCTGGATGCTTACCAATAAACTCTGGTGGGGAAAAAAAATTGTTTGATCAAGCTATCATCTGTTGAAATTTTGAAATTCATATACTTTATTATGTAGACCTTTTCCCATAATATTAATTCCAGTGGTTTGTCTACTGATTTTATTAATTTTGTTTTGCTTTTGATGATTTCCTTCCCAGAAATGGTTGGCCACAGCTGATTTATTAGTTTGTTTATAACTGATGTTCCTTGAGACTAATGCATATATATCTTTTAGTTTTAGCAATGTATATATCTTAAATGGGGCATTCTAAATGACCAAGAAAACACAAGATTTAAGAGAAATGATTTTCTCTCCCCCTCTCCCTCAACATAGTCCCCTTGTAAATCAATATAATTTAGTCCAATGGCTTTCCAACTTTTTAATACCCTCAGTAAAATAAGTGTTGTCCATATGTGAAAAAGAAGCACCTGTCTCAAATTCAACCTCATCATTTGAAGTGAATCTTTGTTCACCCAGTCATTTCCTCAGGTTTGGGAACAAAAAGTCCTTGCTTGGAGCCAAACCCAGCAAATACAGTAGATGTGTAGAAGCACTTGGAAGAATAAGTCAGGCAGTTTTGCAGCAACAATCCCAGATGTATGTGAAGATGCATTATTGTGATGAAAAAGATCTTTCTTTTTCACAAGATGTGGATATTTATACTGAATAGCATTCTTCATTTAGTTCAGTAGAGGAGCATTATACTCTTCGGTGATGGAGCTGCCCTTCTGGAGGTAGCCTACAAGCACCACACCATGAGAATCCCAGAAAATCATAGCCATGACTTTTCTTGCAAATGGAACTGTTTTTGCTTTCTTTGGTGCAGTTTCACCTGTTGCTACTTACTGTTTGAACTGCTCTGGTTTTTGGCATGTTGTTGAATTCATCTTTCATGTATTGTTATGAAACATATGAGAAACTCACTGAAATTGCATTTAAATAAGTCTAAACACTCTTGCAAAATGTTCATCAAATGCATTTTTGGTCCATTGTTAACTAATGCAACACCCACTGAGCGGAATGCTTTCTCATACCCAAAATACTGCCATGGGTGGCAGAAGTCTGTATCACACAGACTTATGAGCAGGAGGTCTGGGGTTCAATTTCTACCAGGACTGTCCTCCCTGATTGGGGATTTTTCCAGGTTTTCCTCAGTTATCATAAATGGCAAATGCTGGGGAGGTACCCTAAACTTAGGCCTGGAACATTTTCTTCCCTAAAGAAATACCCTTTCCCAATTTATCATTTCATCTCATATATCATCAATGTCCACCGCCTCTGGTGCCTCAGTAGTAAAAATAGGCAATAAACACTATTAAAAAAAAACCAAAACTTCATGTAAAATGTAGTGGATACAGCCTCTTGAAGTCTTTACAATGTCAGTAAACTCGTGTACCTGCAGTTGGCAATCATTGAGCATATATTGTGAATTTTTGTCACAATCTAAATGGTCATAGCAGTTTTTTGGGATGCCCTGAGTGCTCATCATCCTAGATGTAGGATCACACATAAATTCAGCAGCCCACTTTTTAACTAACAAAAATGAAGGGAAAGAATCCTTTACTGTTGAATCTATCTTCTTTTGTATATTTGTTGGGGTTAAACCCTTCAAATCGAACACTTTATCACAGATCATATTTCAGTTTTATACATTCTGTAGAATATATTAACCTAGTTTGTTTACATGATCATTACAAACAAGTGATTTCACTTACCCATCTGAAATTTTACAGTGTGCCATCTAAAAGATGATGCTTAAAACTGTCATAATAATTTGACTATCTTCATGATATCTCTTGAGTCAGGCCGAGAACTTTTAGAACATTCCTAGTATTACAATTATACCAATCTATCTAGTAAATACCTGTTTTCTTTTAATGGGGAATTTGTCAACATATTCAATTTCTTAAAAAAAAATTAAATTTGTGAAAAGCCAAGAATGGTGTGTAATTATTTTAAATTTCATTTACTCTTCCTCCAAAGATAGTGTAGTAATTTTCTTTATCTTTACATAACTATCTTTGGACTTTTTACAAATTTAAAAAATAGTTAAGGAAATTAATATAATCCAAGCACCACAAAACAAATATAACATAAAGAACCTCTTAATATCAGATATAGTGACAGAATATCTGCAGAAAGAAACCAGGCATGTACCAGATTAATTGCTCTAATTGTAATAAGATATGCAATGGTAAAACTAAAAGATACATAGGCATTAATCTCAAGGAACAGCATAGGAACATAAGATACAAACAAAGTGATCAACAATAGTCATTTTTGGGAAGAGAATCATCATCAAATATAAAATAAAGTGAAATTAATAAAATGAATAGACAAGGCATTGGAGTTCCCTTTATGGGAAAAGTTCTAATTAAAAGGTATGAAGACGCTTAATGAATTTCACAATTCCAATGGATGATAACTTGATAAAATGATTTTGTAGTTTTCTGCCAGAGTTATTCAGTAAGCATCCAGGATGCAGTTCAAATCACCATTCACTGAATTAGCAGCCAAGAATGTGGACATATATACCTTGGTAATTGTAGATTTAAGAGTAAATATTCAATTCATCCACCCAAGAAAAATATTGTAAAGTTAAATTTTAGCACAAGAAATACCTGAAAAAATGTATGATTATTCTTTATTGAACAGCTCTTATATGAACCCATTATCATCCAATTATAGTAAGAAAAACCAGCTACCACATCTGAAATACAATTTTATAAGCCTTAACTTTGGAAGTTATGAACAATAGGTACCTACTGAAAGCACATTTATGTGTATGGGTGGGTAAACAAGAAACAACAGCTCTGGACCAGGAATAACATGTGTTTTATTCGCATCTACTAACCAATAAGATCACATACAACAAATTATAATATCACTTTTCCAACTTTTATATCAGATATACAATTTTCAGAAAGTTATTTTTTTCAGCAATCCAAGCTATAAATTTAAATAAAATAATATCTATCAAAATTAAAGAATAGCACCACCTAATTCTTCAACTTCAAGAGCTGCAATTATAGTGAATATCAGCACAATGTGGAATCTCTGGCAATAACCTTCATGCAAAGAAAGGTTTCAAGATAATCCAAACCAAATTAACATTTTGACCCTTCAGATCCATGAAAAGAATAATTAAGAATAAATATAATGATACACATATTCAAGAATTGCATAGCAAAGCCAAAAACCAAAAGTGAAAGATTATTATTAACAAACCAGAAATCATCCCTCACACAGCACATAAACTAGAGTATGATTATTTGGCAAAACATCTAAATAAAATAAAAATTTATTCAAATCCAAAGTGTCCTGTATGTAACATAGCAGAAGAAAAGGCAGAACACTTTCAAACTGTAAAGCTCTTTCTGCCAAATCATTGTAGAAATATACTGGAGAGCAGAACACTAATGGTTTCGTAGCCACCAACAATAACTTATATAATGATGAATTAGACAGAAGTTTATCCTATTAGAATTTATTAAACATGTACTCACTAACAATCTATTTATACTATATTAGGTCATGTTTCTCCCATCATCAGCTATTGACTATTTGATTTGATTCCAAAGTGCCCCTTTGGTGGTCTTTACTAGAGACTCTGTGAAGAGACTGCCACAGAAGCACCTTGGAAGTGAAATATATTTAATAAATTCTAATAGGATATATTACCACTCCATTTTCTATAGCTTCTTAAATATAATTAAAATGAACAGATGTTATTGACAGTGAAGCAATACATCATTTGATGATACCATACTTGCCTCCTAAACCCAAGATTGCGGGTTCGAATCCGGCCAGGACCGATGGATTTTTTCGGGGCGTAAAAATCTTAAATATGGCTTCCTTCGGAAGGGAAGTAAAGCCGTGGGTCCCGTGTCGTACATTTACGGCACGAAAAAGAACCTCAAGCCTGAAAGAGAGGTCTCTGAGCAAAATTTGTTGGCCGTTTCACGCCTTGAGTTGAATGGGACGCTGATGACCTGAGCTGTTAAAGAGCATCCATAAATAAATCATTCAAAAAAAAAAATTAATTTGATGATAGCAGTCAGCAGTAGTAACACTATTATACTTCACTTGTTTAAAAAAGCAGTGCAGAAAATTTTTGGAGCAGATTAAAACATAAATTAAACATATTTTATAATCACTGAACAAAAAACTCCAAGGAACATAAAGGAAATAAAATAGTAATTTTTGAAAAGACAGGTTATATCAACAGGATGGAAAAAATTGTCTAAAAAAAATGCAAACAAAAATTATGAAAGTTCCTTTGAAAGATTGCATCAACAACTTTAATAAAACAATTAAAGAAGTTAAATTGTTCCCATAAAAAGGAAATATAAAATAAAATACATAATGCAATATTTCCAAGAATGTATAGTCTGCCAAAGATTCACAAAACTGGTAATAGCATGGGGCCTATTGTTAATAATATTGATTCACATACCTATAAACTTGCAAAATGGCTGTCTCTTAAATTCCAACTTCTGAACAAGCTCCATTGTGTTGGAATAAAAATCTTATTTATATTGATAAAATTTAAATTTAAAGGAGATACATTTCTATCTTTTAAAGTCAATTCTTTATTTCCCAGAAATATAGATCCTGAGCCATATGGGATTGAAGGGGAATGAGATTGCTGATACTTTAACAAAAAAGGAGCCGCAAAAAATTAAGACCATCATTTGAACTAGAACTTCCTTCGAAATTGAAACTCATTAAAAATTAATAACTGGACAAGAACAACAAAATAAAGGAAAATCATATGAAGATCTAAAGACTTTCTAACATCTTTTATTGAATCCAAGAAAAATTGGAGTAGCCATTTAATTATTGGTCATGATTACCTGTCAGAACATCTCTTCAGGATGAAATTAGTCAAGGAAACCACTGCCCATTTTGTAAGGATGTGTCCTAAACAAAGAACATCTAATGAAATGCAGCAAACTTGATAGCAACAAACAAATGAAGCTAGGGAACAAATTATAAATATCAGCATCCCCAATAACCACTAGCAACCAACTAATCAATCAACCATATTTCCCAGAATTCCTAGAGATAAGTTACATAAACTTTTAAAGAATATAACATTAAGCTAGTTTCACAAAATAAATTTAGCTTCAATAATTTATTAAAATCATCCCATAAAGAGGATAAAGCACTTAGATAAAGTCACACTTGAAGTTGCTTTATTTCAAGTGTGACTTTATCTAAATGTTTTATCCTTTTCTACTTTTATTATTACTGTTAATTTATATATGTATATGTATACTGGGTGTATCATCTAAAACTTGTACTGCAAATATTTCTGAAATATTTCTGAAATGGTTGCTATTGATGTGCTGCTTTCACAGAATTGAAGTTTAGACAAGAGCTCATAATTGCAGCCCTTGCACAGATGTTATTTCTTGAAAAAAATTGTATTTTTTCAAATAGAACAATGCCTAGTGATATTAAGAAAATAAAACTAGAGAAAATTAGAATGTGTTTTTTGCATGATTCTAGTGCAAGTAGTTTAAGAGCTATAGTAATATGAACATTTTAAATATCTACAGTTATTTGCTCCATTTAACTGCTTCGTTAGTGTATGTGTGTCTGGTTATTTTTTCTTTCTGAATTTTCAAGAAAACAAATGTTGCATTTTGTACCTATGTGTTTTTACTATACCATGTGCCAGCACTCTCTTAAGAAATACAGAAGTGAATAAATACATTCTACGAATTGTGAAAAAAAGAGAAAATTGTCCTTCACAGATTTTGTTCAAAATAATGACCACCAGCTTCCACTCTGTCATGTAAAGATTGCTGCACATGTTGTAGCATTTCAGCAGTTTCATAATAGGCAAATGTAACACATTGTTTTATATCTTCTGGTATAGCAGCATACTGCTATATCCTGACATATCCTGTAGACTGTCCTTTAGCTTTCCCCACAGGGAAATGTCTAAAGAGATCAAATCTCATAAATGGGCAAGCTAAATTACAGCTCTCCTTCATCCAATCCAACAATTGAAGACCAGCGTAGTATATCTATTGGGATATCTTTCAGCAAAAAAGAATCTTCTTCTTACATTCACTGTACACCAGAGCATGTCGACCTTTTCAGCATTAGTAAATAACATCTTCCAGCACATTCTACTTTAAGAACTATAAAGTCTGGCAAGGAAGTCCCAATGCAATCTATGTGAAGGAAACAAAATGTAAATGAACATCGTAGGGTACTAACTAAGCAGTTAAATGTAGGTATGTAAAAGTTTCATGTTACAATTGCTCGTAAACTCCTTGCACTAGAATCGTCCAAATAATAACATTGACATTCTTATTTTCTTGATGTCATTAGGCATTGTTCCATTTAAAAAAAAAAGTAACTTTTTTCAAGAAATACCCATTTTAATAATTATTAACATCTGTTCATAGACTGCAATTATGAGTCTCTGCCTAAACTTCAATTCTGTGAAAACAGCACATCAATAGCATCTCTCCCATTTCAAAAATATTTATGGTACAAGTTTTAGATGATTCACCTGGCATATAGGAAAAAACAAAAATAAATTTAGAAATTTGAATCAAAGAAAAGTTTAGGAATAGTAGTTGAGAAATCAGCAGATCCAGCACATTTCTGACCTAAAAATGACAACATTAAAAATGAACCTAATTTATTAAAGACAACAAAGGGTACAGCAAGCTAAGTCATCATGAACTTCAAGATTCTGCTAATGGATTGTTTAAGCAAGCTAATTCTGCCATAGCCAGATGACAAAATGGTCTACAGCTGATGCTCTTGAAACATCTACATTTTGAGAAATAAGTGAAATATAATAGTGTTACTAATGCTGGCTGATTGAATAGGGAACTATGAACAAATGTTTCTTGATGAGCATCAAGCAAATAATTATTTGGCTGCCAACAGAGATTTCATGCTGAACTATAAGTGATGTAGCATATTGCATCATTATAGGTGTTAAATTGGCAGGAACTTCCTTGACTGTGTCTCTCGATACACATTTCCTGAATGTCTCAGAATGTTGGCTATTTTCTCATCTTCTGCAAAAGAAATTGAATAGCTGCTCTTTATTACAACACATATCATCACTGCCACCAAGTAGAAGAAGATGAAACAATATTAGATAGTGTACAAAGATATTACACATTAAATATTGCATTTTTGTAAGGTAAACTAACTGAGCTAAAATGTGTAATGAGTGCTACTTGTATAAGAGTTTAATAACAATATAATGTCTGACTCTTAAGAATAAATATAGGCACCCAAACACAGCTTGCCAAACCCAGTTGAGAAATAACTAGACCTTGGGAAATTTAGGCCCTTAAAAATCATTTTTAAGCACCTAAAAGAGGCTGTAAAATTATCAGAACTAGCACAAAAATACAGTTTTAGGCACCTAAGCATATTTCTACTTTTTTAAATTGCAATAATCATAAAAATGCAATTAATTAGTAAGTACTTAACATTTCTTGAGAATTTTATTTCCTTAATCATAAATGATGAATAGTTTTAATGAAACCTTGGTATCATTGCTTATGACTGTTTATACATAAATTTCCATATTACAATTAAATTAATTAACATACCAATTAATTTACAAAAACACATTATTCATAATTGGAATGGCAACACATATAGACTTTAAGCAAATTTTCTATTGTGCAACTTTACTTTTTAGTCATAAAGCAGAAAAACTCTTTCCACGGATACTGAAATAATAGCATGTAAAGTCTAGCAACATTTCTCAAGAGAGAAGTATATCCTTATTCGCATATGGTGTTATTCAGAATGTGAAATCCAGATTTATTTTCAGTGCATTTACCCATTTATCTCTCTCCTTTTCTATTGCACTGAATTTTCCCTTCTGCTTCTTTAAATACTGAAAGTTTTTTTAATTTTTTATTTATTTATTCCCCCCGCCTACCCATGGAACATACTAGTGTTCTTTCTCTCATCCTAATCCTGTCACTATTGGAAAATTCAAGGCCTCGCATTTAGACCGCTCTTTTGTTTTCCTATTGAATACTGAAATTCTCAACAAGACCAATAATTTTTCTGGAATTTGTTCATCTCTACAACCAAACTTTTACAAGATTTTTTAACGAAACCCACCCCATGATGTACAAAACTTCTTTGAATGTGTATGTGAGTAATGCCTTTTGACCTTTGCAGTCATATTGAATGATGTGACACTGCAAATGATTTGAGGGACCTATAGCACTAAAGCTACCTTGATATTCATCTAAGGAAAAAATTGAATAACAATCTCAGCCAGGCAGCTTGACCCAATGGGGAACTGGGGTCTGCATGTTATTTGTGCACTGCCATGGTGGCTATTCAAAATGTTCTATTTTATTGTTGCATGAAAAAATTTAAAACTCATATTTAAAAATAAATATTTTTACATTCTAAAACCTTAAAATATATTACAGTGATAAAACAGGAATTTTAGGCTGAATAAAATCCCTACAAAATGTTCATATTTTATGTAAAACATGAGGATATTTAACTATTTTTAGTTTATCCAAATAGGGAAAAAATAGGCATTTGCCTTAAAATCTAAGGTCTACTAATAACAGAGTATTTTACACAAAAAAATAATGTTCGGTAATTTGAAGAATATAATGAAAGCATTTATACCTATGTATATTTCTTTGTTATATTTGACAGATACCATCAAATTGTCATTTAATCCAATGTGGATTATTGCTCAAAGAACAAAAAATATTTTTACTCCAGGAATAATGTTCACTATTTCTCTTGCTTGAGGTGACTCAGCAACATGCATTAACATAGAAAAGGAATGCTGTTTCAGTTTTTCCCATTTGCTGATAGGTCTTAGTATGCATCCACGTACAAACACTCTGCACAGGAAATGTGTAGTAAATAAAAAGGAAATGTTATATCCTAGTGTTTTGTAAATGATAAGATGTATTTGTTTAAGCACATTTTTTTGCAAATAGAGAATTTTAGTATTCCCTAATGATCAAAAACATGCTATCAAAATTCTACAGGTTGTAATTAATATATGATAAATGACATTTTTTTGGAAACTCTACAATTTACTGCACTCCTGTTGTGTTTTTAGTTATACAAAAATTTCAGTAAGTAAAATTTTCTCATCTTCATTTATATGTTGTGAAAGTTCATGTTGATACCACCTAACCAATCCCTTGTTACAACACAAAACTAACGAACAGTGTCTTATCTTCTTTTTCTTGGGTCTCAAGCAAACACAAAGAACAGCTCTCTGAGGTTCAGATAATGCAAATGAGGCTTCAAGTGCAACATCAGAGGTTTAAAGTTGAAGAAGAAAGGTAGGAAAATATTGCAGAGTCGAAAACTAAAGAAAATAACCCTACAGCTGTAAGAACTCAGATGCAATAATAATGTACATTTGGGCATATATGCCTCACATCATTAAACAAGCTTCAGTTAACAGCATTGCAATAGGATTATGCCTATTAATTTACTAGTGTTTTAGTTTAAGATTATTTGTAATAGTATCACAGGCCTTGTAGTGGTAGGTAGCTTTTCACTTTTAAATATTCCAAAATATGAGAGCACAAAAGTTAAATGTCAGTAACAGATTTCTGTGCTACTTTTGAAATGCGCATGCTAATATAAATTAATATGTAGCAATTACATAAATTAACATTCTGTTGTTAGTGCTTTGTATTCTGCAGGTGCTTTGAAAGTATAAAGAAATGCTGAAAGTAAATTTTAATTATGATGCATTGTTACTACTAATATTTGTTACTTATTTTTACAACATGCATGCAGTATTATTTCATTGTGCAACAGTAAAAAAGAAAATATTAATTGTAATCCTTTATGCCAAAATATTTTACAGTAATATCTAAATTCATTTTCACTGATTCTCATAATAAGACAATTTCTATATATTTGCTTTTATCCCTTTATTTGTAATATAAAGTTTGTGCATGCAGTAAAACCCCTTTTGAATTATTTAAAATTGCACTTGGAAGCTATAGACAATAGAGTGGTAATAAATCATATTAGATTGTATTAGATATGATCAAATTAACTCCATTTATACAACATTAGGACATATTTTGGGGCAATCGCTCCCATCAGCTGCTACTTGGTGTGATGACAGGATTCCAAGGTTATAAGAGATAAACAAGTCAACAGGAACAAAATCAGCTATACATGCATTGTTACTTAAGAATAGAAATGGCAGTTACAAAGGCAAAAGATGTTACTTCCTCATATAATTTAGATTTTGGAAGCATAAAAATTGAAACAAAGTGTTTTTTGAAATTACAAATTAGGAAAAAAAAGTATTGCAACTAATATTAACTCCCTGAAACTTTGCCTTAAAAATAAAGCTACCCCAAATTTCATAAGAAAATATATTAAAATAGACAATAACAGCATACGCCAAAAAGCAGCAGAGAAAAAAGTAATTAAAATAGAGAAAACATTATAATATAAATAGTTAAAAGAAATTTTTTTAAGAATCTGTGGATTGCACTTAAAACATTCAAAGTCATTAGAATTGCATGTTTAGAAAAATTTACAATACAATGCACAAAAATTTAAATATCAAATAAAGAACAAAAAATCATAAACTTAAAAAGAAACTTTAAAATTTATATATGCATCAAACCAAAATTTTATTGACATGATGTGCACAAACAGAAGAAATGTAATTAGCCTCTCGAACACCACCTTTTCTAACAAAGAAATTCCATTTCTAAACAAAACCCTCGAAATCTGTAAGGACTTCTCAGAATATATAGAAGTGTACACTGCATATATTGATATAGCCAGCCACCACCTAAACGAAGATGAAAAAACTTGAGCTAAAATTAAATTCAGATAATCTAAAAATCTGAAAAATTATAAAAGTTACAGAAATACATTAAAGCACCTAAAAGAAGAACTCGAGAAGTTCAAGATATAATGATAAAAAATCCAAATTTTTAAGTGTTTTATCCTTTTTCTGCTTCTCTCTCTCTATTACAACTCTCTCTCTCTCTCTCTCTCTCTCTCTCTCTCTATATATATATATATATATATATATATATATATATATATAAGAGTGAAATATAAATTATAACTGAAAAACCGAGTCACATACAGCAATCCAATACTACCTAGACTTTATGCATTTCAGTAACAGCATGAGATCAATAATTAACAATTTCAGTTCAGCACATACAAAATAGCAAAAATATTAAATGACAGTTTCATCTCTTTTCAATAAATTTCAAACTAGGCATGGAAAATTAGTTTGATTTAGTTGAAATGCTTCAAAATATCAGAATTGCAACTGGAGATGTAATGGTGCCATTTTATGTAAAAGCCTTATTCTCCAGCACCCTAATAGAAAATCTTATGCAATAGTGGTTAATCTCCTTAAATTTACAAATGAAAGAAATAGAAGACTTACTAAAACTTAGTAACATATGCATTTAGCAAAATTTCTTCAGTTTTAACCAAATATTTTGCTAACAAGTTTCTGGGCTAGCAATGGGAAACTCCCTGTAGCAGATGTATTCTTGAGCTCCTTTAAATACATATCACCAAAGCCTTCCCATTGATTTTAAAGACATGGTATAGGTATGTAGGCAACATATTTGTAATAACACCAAAAACATTCATAGATGCTCTGAAACTTCTTAATTTGCAACATAAATCTTTAGAGTTTATCATGGAAGAGGAGAAAAATGGGTTGTTCCCATTTCTAGATTAAAGAATTATAAGAATTTCAGACAGACTGAACTTTGGAATCCATAGAAAAGAGACACACACACACACAGAAAATTACATAAAAAAAATAACAGTCATAACCCCATCCCACACAAATATGCTGCAGTGTTCTACAGAATAATTAACATCCCACTCATAGAAACATAGTACAAAAGAGCATACCAATAGATAATTAATACAGCAATAAGCAATATCTTTAACAAAGATGAAATAATATAAATTATTAATAAATTTAAAAAACAAAAATATATGAAAGGTTTTCATACTGAAGAACATCAAGGAAAGATACAAATTCAAAAGTTTCACATACGATTCAATTTACCACAACAAATTCAATGATATATTCAAAGAACAGGGTATAAAGTTAGCCCCAAAGAACAAATATAATATCAAATATCTATTAGACTCTACAGTAAAAGACACCATACCTGTAGGACAGAAATCAGGAATTTACAAAATTAAATGTGCAGATTGTAATCAAAAATACATTGGAAAAGCGAAGAGAAATTTCCAAAATAAACCAGAGGTTATGTTTAAATTCTCTATTGCCAGTTCTATATCTGCTATAAATTACACAAGAAACCTAATGCCTTTGTTAAGGAATTCCAGTTCTTCTGAGTTAAAATTATCGTTAGAGAGGTTGATGACATTGAAGTTAGGTTTGGTGATAATGTAGTTCATATCCACCATTTTTTTATGAATTTAAACATAACAGACAAAAATTTCATTAGGAAAACATTGGAAAAAGTATACAGGAAATTAAAAATAATTTTTTTTGCCCAGGATCTGATCTAAAACTAACAAAAGCTCTGAAAAATAAAGACGTGACTTACACAAAGGCTGATAAGGATTGTAGTTGTTGATCTAATGTGCAGGATTTTGATCCATCAATTTTTCCCTGGAATTAAACAAATCACAACTTTGACTTATTAGGGGAAAAAAAACATTTAAAAATTTCACTTACCACCCATCAGCCAATAAGAAATTTTAAAAATGTTTCAAGCAGTACAATATCATCTTAGTACCTCAAAACCGATACAGTAAAAAAGTTATTAAATTAAACAACACAGATTCCAGGTCCAAAGAGAAAAAAAAAAAAAAATGGTATGTACCAGATTAATTGCAAGTATTGTGAAAAAATTTATGTAGGAAAAACAAAGAGAAATATAGGCATTAGGTTGGAGGAACATTGGAGAAATATCTGTTATAAACAAATAAATAAATCAAATGTGGCAGCTCATTTTTGGAATGAAAACCATGAAATAGAAAAAGGCATCAAGTTATTAAAAACTGTTTAACAATCAAAAGAATTAAACCCAATGGAAAGGATTTATATCAAAGAACATGATGAATTTTGATATTCCGGAAGCAGACACCACTATATTCAAGGTTATCACAACACCACCAGAGTCAACCCAGATACCTACCCAACTTCTACAAATGATCCAACAGTCGTATAACAGCTGAGAATGTGGACAATTGTTTCACAAAATATATCCTGAGTAAATTTCATGTAAGTGAAACCATAAAGAGTGTTCTAAATATTTTGACCCAGAAGAGATTGTTTATATATGTCTACATAAAAATAATATAAATACTTTTAGAATAACAAACTCTTTACCCACTGACAATTTGGTTTTAGGTGTCATTTATCAACTGTGAAAGCTGTTGAACATGTAGTGGCTAATGTATATGAAAGTTTAAGAAAAGAGACCAAAAACATCCTTACCTCTCCTGAAATTAAAAAAGGCATTTGACACAGTGTCCTAAGAGATAATTATATTCAAATTAAGGCAATATGGGCTTCCTGACTCTGAACTTAGAATTTTAGTTGACCAAGAGGTACCAAACTGTTAATACAATAGCCAAAGTTCTGAATTAATAGAAATTAGCAAGGGAGTTCCACAGGGTTCCGTACTTGGACCTTATTTGTTTATTGTATAAATTAATGACTTGTCCCTGTTCTTACCCTGTAAAAACTACTCTTTATGCTGATGCATTATTGAATATTGCTTCAGATTTAACAGTACTTCAGGAGAAAACAACAGAATTATTAAAGAAAGTGTTAGATTGGCTTTAAGCCAAGTAGTTAATGGCCAAACAAGATTTAATTCAATTTATTATATTATCCGTGAAGGTTACAGACACGTGTTGGATATTGTCAATTTCTACGTTAGAATTTATACAGAGTTACATATTTACAATTTTGTCTTACAGGATTTTAGCCATAAATTATTAAAACAGTATATACCTTTTGTATCAGATAACATTTCAATTTGTCAAATAAATAAACTGTACTCTACACAATGGAGTAGTAATATATCATACATTAATGTTAATGGATATCATTGTATGATTAGTTGAACTACACACTCTTAAAGCTTCACTTACTTTTTATAAATGTATAAATGTATGTAATTTTACATTTAAGTAATAAATACATTAATGTACTCAACATATTTACATTAACTTCACTCACTTACATAAACTAAATATGATAGCAATATGAAACCAATAATTAACAATATCAATCACCCACATACTAGGTAGCAAAAAGGTTAATTGACAATTTCAATTCTTTTAAAAGATTTCAAAGTTTGAGCATCAAAAACTCATTGGGCTTAGTTTAAAAACTTCAAAATAACAAAATTATAGGGAAGATATAAGTGTCGTATGGTGTAAAAGCCTTATTCCTTAAAAGATTCAAGAGAGAATCTTATGGAAATGTTAAAGAAATGGTTAACCCTTTAAATTTACAAACAGAAGAAATAGAAGATTTACTGAAACTTACTAATATTTGCATTCAACAATTTTTCTTCAGTTTCAATCATAAGTATTATCAACAAGTTTCAGGCCTAAAGGAAATTCCTTGACTCTGTTTCTAGCAGATTTATTCATGAGCTGTTTTGAAATATACACAACTAAAGCCTTCCCTTTAATTTTCAAGACATGGTTTAGGTATGTGGATAACATATTTGCAAAAATACTGAAAACACATTTAATAGATGCTTTGAAACTTCTTAATTTACAACATAAATCTATACAGTTTACCACAGAAGAAGAGAAAAATAGTTGGCTTCCAATCTTAGATTTAAAAATTATAAGAATGGAGATAGACTGAACTTTGGAATTCATAGAAAAGAAACAAATTGAAAATTACATAAAAATAATAATTATAATGCCACTCCATATAAATATGCAGTGTTTCACAGCTTGGCACACAGAATAATTGATATTCCACTCAGTACAAAATGAAATACCAAAAGATAATTAATACAGCAATAACCAATGGTTTCAACAAAGACACAGTAATAAAAAGTATCAATATATTTAAAAGACAAATTTTTTAAAGAAAGGTTTCTACACTGAAGAACATCAAGGAAAGATACAAATTCAAAAGTTTCATGTACCATCTAACTTTCACAACAAATTTAAGAAGATATTCAAAGAACATGGCATAATGTTAGTCCCAAAGAACAACTATAATATCAAAAAAATGTATTAGCTTGGACAGTAAAAGACACCATACCAACAGAACAGAAATCAGGAATTTTGAAATCAAATGTGAAGAATGTGAACAAAGATATATAGGAAAAACGAAGATAAATTTGGAATTTCGAAGAAAAGAACACTTTAGGAATATTTGTTTTAAGTAGGTTAATAAATTAGCAGTAAGCAGCTCACTTTTCGGCCAAAAATCATGAAACTAAACCAGAGACTAAGCTACTGAAAGAACTTCACAACTCAATGGAGCTATCCATTTGGGAAAACATTTTCAACTTAAAAAAAAAAAAAAACCTAATGAATTTGATTTTCTACCTATGGCTGAAGTCGGCAAGTTCCTACTAGAACTATCAGAGACCACCACAGAAGCATCTTGGAATCCAGCCACCAATTTCAGTAGTTGATCAACAGCTGATTATGAAAGCATGTACTTCTGAAACATGTCCTAGTGTTATGTGAATAAGTGGAGTTAATGTGAACTTGCTGAATACATTAGTGTAGAATATTTTAATTTGCATTGGATTTGTTTATCCCCTTGCAGTTATTTAATATGATTTGGTGGTCTGTTATGTAGAAGTTGCCCTTGTATATTTGAATCTTTATCAATCATTTTCATATTTGTTCTTGGCCTATAATAATTATTATTTTTTCTGGTGTTATGCTCATGGTTATCATTGTTTTTTAAAGAATGTTTATGTATAGCAAATAATATTGCTTTGTACACATATAATAAATAAAGAGTAAGTATGTTACTTTCAATAAATCCAACTACACAGGACTCTGCAGGCTTTGTGTTCTATTTTCGTAATGCAATTTTTTTTTTTCAGAATAAATATTTGACATTAATATATCTAATACAGATAGAAAAAAAAGTATAAATCTATTAGGAATATACCTTGATCAGAAACTTAACTGGAATACCTGCACTGAATACGTCAGTAGTAAACTTATCAAAGTAATATTTCTCTTATACAAACTTAAAAATGGAAATAAATGCTCATTTATTATTATACTCTTACTATGCCTACTTTCATACACATTTACTATTACTTAACTCTCCATAGGCCACCTGTATTTTCAAGTGGAAGAAAAAAGCAATTCCACTGGCAGAACCATGTATAAAATACTTTAAACATCTTAATATTCTGACTCTCTCAGGACTTTGTATACACATGAGATCTAATACACATAATCATCATACCAGATTATGCTAGTCAAATTGATTGCCTTTGACTCAACTCTTTAATACACAGAATGGGCATAAATATATTAGCATCATTTTATTTAATAAGCTATCCAGAAATGATACTGTGCTATGAAAAAGATTCAAAACTGTACTACTGCAGTGGATTACTAAAATTGTGTTTATTTGGAATTAATGAATTCCTTAAAAGTTGTGCATGTCACCTTGTGTTTTAATTATTGAATCAAAATTATTAGAAAGTTCTGTAGCTAATCTTGTGTTTTAATTATTATTATTATTATTATTATTATTATTATTATTATTATTATTACTATCATCATAATCATCATCGCCATAGTCATCCTTGTCTCATCATCATCATCATCATCATCATCATCATCATCATAATTATTTTGTCAGCTTTGTTAATGTTATAAATATTGTACTTATGAAGCTGTTGACAATGGAGTGGCAATATAACCTCAACTTGGGTATTCATTTTTTACACAACTCCATTCACTTATAGATAAGTAAATGGAGTTGTGTAAAAAATGAATACCCAAGTTGAGGTTATATTTGTTAATGGTATTTATGTACTCAAACCTGACAATACTAATTGCCTGTAAAAATGGCTTAAAAGTGAATAAATTCTTTATTGTTAAGTAATAATTATTTAAGAGTGGTTTGATTAGTTTTGAAAAAAAAAGTTAACATTTAGAATAGAAGATACAGACAGATAAATTGTGTGGTTTACAATGAAGAAAATAAAATCTTTCATAAAGAGAAGGAAAAATAATTTGGAAGGAAGAAGCTAGGTTGAGGTGAGTTATAGCTTCCTGAGCATGGCTGCTTGTGAAGTGCAACCAGGAAACAGGAGATAGAGTTATGGCTGATAAAGTTAATATATACTTAAATAAAAATACTAGTTTTCAGTAAATAAATATATATATATTATTGAAAGTATAAAATGATATGGTATTTAACACCGATAATAATAACCACTAATCTGTGTTATAGTTTATAAAAATGTTGAAAATGTGGCAATACATTGCTGACATCTGTGTAGGACATTTTTGTATTTTATCTAACTTTTCTTCTTTAAGAACACATTTCTTGTCATTGAGAGGCTCTTTCTCTTGTAACTATTAAACAAGTTGGACACAGTTCCTTTTAACTGTAACATGATTGCCTTACCAGATTTCTGCAAGAATATGTTTTCATATATGCATTATACATAATAACCTGTTCTTCAAGACAATATTTATGTAGTGGCATAACTAACAAAGAACAATTAGCACATAATTTACACACAATGAAAACACAGAGTAACATATGAACACACAACCACTCACTGACAAAACCTTCCTCAAACTAACTGCAAGTTCCTATCTACACATGTATTATAGTCTTTGATATCTGGCTTCTCCTAGTATCCAGCCATGGTCTGCTGGCCCATAACTCAAATAACCTCATTGTCAATTAATGAAAGTGAAAATGGTGAAAGGGAGAAGAATTGCTTGGTTTAGATTAAGTTTTTGGAGGGAAGTTGCAGTGACTTGCATAATTTTGTTTGAATGTGCAGAGACTGATATTTGGAAAATAGAACTGATTAATAAATTGCCAGTAATTATAAAAAATATAGCTTATAGAAAAATCTTGAGGGATTGGTCATAAATTAGAAGGTTGCAAAATGCTTATTTAAGATAAAAACAAAATTATCCATATCTAGAAGCTGAATAAATGTTAAATTAGAAGGATAACTATTTATATAATCGGAACAGATAAATAAAAGAGTGAATTTAATTTAGGATATATTAGATTAGGGTTTTAGTTATAATTGCTGTTACCATGTATGGAATTGTAGTTCATCCAAGTACCTGGTGACTGATATGGCAGCTGATGGGATGTCAGCCGATATGTCATTGCTCATGATCAGTTGGGCTATGCTAGTGTTGGGGTAGTTGGGCAGGCAATACAGGACTGCAAGGTCAGATCCATAACATAGAAATTGAGCAGTAGCGAGTAGCATAGTTAGAGGATGCGAAGGGGAAATTGCATGCTTGATTTATACAAAGATAACATAATGATGTGGGTGCACTGGTTGTCATGAAATATGTATACATTGTAAGCAGTGTCAACCAATGTATGCTCCAGTCTGATTTTGTTGGAGTATCATATTACAATTATTCTCCCTTGCAACAGAGTTCTGTGAAGAAGGCATATTCATATTGGTGTCAAGATGGGATAAATGTTTCAAGAAATTTGATGCACATTTTGAAAAATTGGTAACCTGTAGCTTTTTATGCATACCTTTAGCGAATTATGAAGGAAATGCAGTTGTACCCATGAAAAGATTTCTGAAAAATTTCTTCACTTCTCCATCAATCCTACATATTAGGCACTGAAAATGACAATGAAAAAAATGTATATATTTATATGTGTGTGTGTCAATATTCTAGTGGCAGCAATTTTTGTGTTCTCTCAATGAAATTTGGCATATAACCATCAATTAACAAACAATTTGTTGATTTCGTTTACCAGCAATATTGGACTATTGGGAGTGGGGGGTTAAATTAAAGCAAAAATTTAAAAATTGCTCTAGCAGCTGCAATATTTGTTTTTTAGAGCAAAACTCGGCATACTCCATCTAAATAAAACAAGAAAAATAGTTTCTGAAAATTAGGGAAATTGGATCATTAGAAGAAGATATACCTGAAAACTGAAATTTAAAAAGTGCTCTGCCATTTTAATTTTCTCTCTATTATTTCAAAATAAAAGGACAAATGTACTCAGCATATAAACTATATAATGATGCATTGGTTTTATATTTAACAAAATCATCATTGTGAAGATAGCAAATGTGAAATATTAATCTAATATTTATGTGAGAATTATATTTTTATGTAAGAGCTCTTGATAATAACCTTCAGAAAATGTGGTTACATAATTTTACTAGAATAACATTTAAATTAAATTTCAAAGCCACTGAAAATTTATGGAACTTTTGATTGTATACTATTAATTGTGTATTTTTTCTTAGTACATTGTAATTGTTTTTAAATGGTAGCAAGTTTTTGTTTTATTGATACACATGAACATTGTCTTCTTAAATGTACAATATAACTTGAAGCTTTCTATTATTTCTCTATTTTAGTAAATATAATGATATCAAGGGCTCAGCTCATAAACATGGTTGCATTTAAAAATGTTTAAAAATACTCACACAGTATAGCTTTGTCTATCAGTGGCCATATGTATCATTTAATTAATAGTATACCATTAACATTTGTGGTTTAACCTCAATAACAATAATTTTAAAAATGTGATTTCTCTTTTGTAATACTTATAAATTGCAAGAATTCTAATTTGGTTTCCCTAAACCACACAGTATTGCCATAACTTATTTTATTTCATTAATTAATAAGGCCTAAATTGGATTTCATATTCATTTTTTAAATTATTCAACTTGGTGAGGAAATGCAGCTCCTGCACAAAAGACTTTTTTATTTTTTGAACTAATAAAATAATATTGTGCATTACTTTTTAATCCTCCATCCATTTCTTGCATGCCAATGGTCAGTGTTACACACTACTTCAGTGAGGGCATGGTATGATGGTGGAGATTGGGAGGAGTACTCAAACATTCTCCATACTAACAAGATGAGCTCCTGTGCATTTGATCTCTTCCCCAAGCTAAAGCAACCACTAAAAGGAAAGCATTTTCATAGAATAAAGCAATTCTTTGTAATAGAATCTTATTTGCTTATATCAACAAAATCAGTATTCAGTTCCTTCCAGAAGAATGACAAAGGGTCATAAATGTGGTAGAGTTGTTTATGTGTTGCCACTATCCTTTTCTCCAATCATTGGTGGGTATTCAGTCATAGTTAGAATGGTAACTCAAGAACAAAATTGTTATTTGTATCATAGTGTGGAATCAGTAGATATCTGCAGAGTGTAGAGCTGAGTTACAACAGCTAAAGATAGGCATTTATGTTTTAGTGTTGTCTGATGCTTATGGTTCTGTGTTAACAGCCGAAGGCAGCAACACTACCACTCTCAGCGACGAGACAACCGTGAACCTCATCAGCGACCAATATCCAATTTTTATGAATATGAGAGTGTGCAGAGTGTGATGCGAGCAAATCAGCATAGAGAAGAACTGCTGAAAATTAATCATAATCAAGAAGAACATTTCAAGGCCAACCACCATAGAGAGGAAATACTTCGAGTCAATCATCAGCGAGAAGAAGATTTGCGAACCAGTCACCATAAAGCCAATCATCATCGAGAAGAGATGTTGAGAGCTAATCAGCAGGTGATGAGACATAGAGATGACACTCTGAGAACAAGTCAGCATCAGCGAAGTGCTACAAATGGCAGTGCTGATGGAAATTCTAACTCCTTGCCCAGAAGAATGAAACCACATGACAATAGAATGGCAAACAACAATAGTAAGTAGAATTTTTAATGCTATGTTGAGTCATTTAGTGCCAGACCATCATAAATACAAAACAGAATGTTGCATGCTCCTCCACTAACTTACAAATTCCCATAAATTGACCAACTTTTTCTTTCTACCTAGTTGAACCAATTAGTGAATTTATATCCAAAACCATTAGTAAAGACACAAAGGACAATCGCAATGGTAAATTCAAATAAACGTAACTTCTATCTTTTCATACATAGAAAACTGAAATTTTGCATGGTTTATCATTGTAATTTTTGGTAGAATGTATTATTGTACAGAACTATGAGGGTAGATTGATAAATCTGTTCAAAACATAGTAAATAACATTTTTTTGCAAAACAAAAATGTATTTCATAACATAATCACTTTTGAGCTCCATATGTTCAGTCCAGCAATTTTTTTTTCTCTCAGAAAAAAGTTTTCCTTCAAACCGTGCATAGTACTCATTTACAGACAAATAATTTCTTCATTCAATAAACATTTCTTCCCTTCTAAGCCAATTTTTGAGATTAGGAAAGAGAAAAAGTTATATGGACCCAAATCTGGGGAAGAGAATAGGTAAGGAACTATTTCGAAGCCCAGCTTGTGCACTTTTGCCTTCACAATAGTGAACATGTCAGCAGGCAAAATGTCCTGCTGGAGGAGCACTTTTTTGCAAGCCGACTAAATAGTTTTAGCTTTTTTTGGTGCACTTTCACCTTCACCAACCCACTGTTTTGACGGCCATTTTGTCTTGTGGGTATAGTGAGGATCTAAGTTTCATGTACAGTCACAAATCGACACCAGAAGTCATTTGAAAAATGCTGCAACTTTTCCAAACATGATTTTGAAATGTCCTTCTACAAGCATTTTTGGTCTGGAGTAAACAAATGCAGTACTTCTATGCACTCAGCATCTTTGTATGCAGAATTTCATACAGGATATTATGTACCCATTCATTTAAGATGCCAGCAATATCATGAATCTTAATGCAACAGCTTTCTATCATGATACCATGAATTTTGATCCATCATTTCTTCAGAAGAAACCTTAATCCAGCATTGAAAATGTGCAGCATATGCAGTGCTCATATAACCATGTTTAAATTCATTTATCCAGTAATAAATGGTCTTGTATGCTGGTGCAGAGTACCCATGAACTTCTTTCAGCTCAGTTTGTATCTGGACTACAGTCCACTTTTTAAAATAAAAATGTTTTATCACTGCTGGATACTGAACTTTATCCATTTCCACAAAAGGTGTCATACCATTCACTTAAGATGGCTGCCAACAAAGAACTGCACATTGCATCTCTTTGAAAATTAGAGCAAAACCCTTACAAGAATCTTGCTTGCCAACAGTCATGCTGCTTAACAAATTTCTCATTATTTTGAAATTTATCAACTTATTAATCTTATGATTAAGTATAATCTTATACATTTAAAAAAATGTTAAGGTGCATTTTATTGAAAACCACAGGACATATTTTACTGAAATGTTTTATATTTATTCTAGATACTCCAACATCAAATCCAGTGGAACAGAATTTTTGTAAATAAAAAAACTCCCTGGCTTGCAGGCTGTAGTTTACTGAGCTCCTTCTTTCCAGATGTTTTGTATATTTCTGCAATAGAGATTTTCAGTGGCAGGGTCGAGGTTGAAGTGTTTTGTTGCCATTGAGAAATGTGCCAGACATTTTAATAATTTAGCTTCTAATAAACTTTACACATCTGCAAATGTTTCTAAAGTGTTCTTTTATTCACTTTCAAAGTTCCTTTTTGTTTTGCCCATATACCAAGTGTTAATGAACTGCATAGCAATAATTTTAGAAGTTATTTAAAATAGAGAATCTGTGGTCCACAAAAAAGAAATATATCACAATTATATGGTGGTACAAAAGGAAAATAGATTCTGATAAGAAGTCAAACATTAAAGCAAAATGTGTTCAAACCTGCTTTGTGAGAGAGGATTTTTTTTAATAGCTCATCATCAGAGTTTTCAAAACTTGATGTTATAAAAATTTCTAAAATTTTTCAATAATCAATGATAATACAACATAGCACTGAACAGCTTTTAACTGATTTATCTTGATATGTAGTTTAGTTTGGGGTAATGGATGAACTTTACAGAGTGTGTTTAAAGTTCTGTGAAGTAGGTTACATATTTATTTTGTTTTTGTTCTTTTTGTCCGCTCCCCAAATGAAATTTATTCATGTATAAAATGTGAAATTAAAAAAAGTAATCATAGACTCAAATTCTATAACAGTTATCTGTTTTTATTTGCTGCCATATTATGCCAATTGCAGCAAAGAATCAACCATTCATTATTGTGTGGGTGGGGGTCATTTGATTATTATTGAGACAAAAATAATGTATACTCATAGAAGTCTTTTGTTTATCATTTTTCTCAACTATTCCCTGTATGCAGCACTCCTTCCTCTGGAACCACTATCCACGTCATTCATTTTCCGGCACATCAAATAACTCCTCCTCGTATGCTGCAACCACTTCTTCCAGGCTAGAAAATTGGTGACACAAAGTTGGTTCTTCATAGTAGGGAACAGGAAAAAATTGCATGGTGCTAGGTCAAGAATATAGGATAGACGAGTTATTAGTTTTGCCTCTGTTCCTTCTAGGAACTCCACTGTTATGTTAGCAGTTTCCTTGCAGAAACTCCACTGTTATGGTAGCAGTATGAGCTGATATTGTCATGGCACAACAAAATGCCCCTTAGTCCTTCCTGTCTTTGGATGCCATTCTTGGAAGGCAAACTAGATAACTAAAAAGAAGTAGAAGTCCTACACACAATGACTCACTAATACTGATGCACACACCAACTCACTGCCACAATCAATGCAATCACTCTAGGCCTCCAATTATGATCTTTGATAAACTCTGAGGTTGGTCGGTCCACCCCCACACTACCATAATTATTTAAAAATATGCTTCTAGAAACATCTCAAAAACTTGTCATATCTAAGGGCTTTCATTGGTTAAAATTCCTATATAGAGTCTTGCTCAATTTCTCATTGGATAAAGTGCCTATGTAATCCTCAGCATTTTACAAAAAATATCTCCTACCGTTAATAAAAGTGAGAAAGTTAGGTGACCCCATTCTTCCCCTACATTACCTCACTCAGTTTATCCCTTTTCCCTCATTGGATATAACAAAGCATAAATTCAGTGACTTATACAAAAGAACTCTTTTCTTCAAGGATACAGCTTTACAAATCCTCCAAGAAATATCAGCAAGGGTCCTGTTAGCTATATGAACATGTTTACTAACAAATAACAGTTTCCTGTTCAAAGGCTAGGTTGCCTTTAATGGCCAAGGATCTCTTCACCCTGTTGTAAGTAAACCACCTTGTGACTAATAATACAACACATGCTTATTGAACAAATATGACAATACAATCTTGTTATGAAATAAATATAACACTCAAATTGTGTTCTGAATATACATCTTACTTGGCATTAATAATCAGTAATTATGATTTAAGCCAATTATTTCCATTTCAAGAAATGTAGGAGGACCTAACAAAAGATGGAGATTGATCAATTTGTAGATGCAACAGGCTGAAAGCTCAGTGCTTGCAGAAGAAGATATTATTAAGACTGTGCTACTAGGCACAACTGACATCCTAAAATACTTTAGGACACATAATCTCTTATGCGACATGTGGAAAAAAATGTATAAAATATAAATTATTCAAAATAATAAACAATGCAAATATCATCTTAATAAAATAATCTATTTTATAAAGACTTTACAATTCAAGAACTTAACCAAGCAACATTATCTCTGAACAACAAAAAGAGCTATAGACCAGACAAAATTCATAGTTAATACATCAAGAATTTAGGGTGTAAAGCCAAGGTGATATTACTAAACATATTCAACAAGATCTGGAACAGTAAAGATGATATTCCTGTTATATGGAAAAAAGCCATAATCATTCCAATTAAGAAAGACAAATCAACAGCAAGTTAGATAGTTATAGGCCTATGTCCTTAAACTCAGTATTTGCTAAAACAATGCAGAAAATGGTCACTACAAGATTAACTTATTATTGGGAATCTCAAAATCTTCTTTCAGACCATCAAGCAGGTTTCAGAAAGTATTATTCAACAATTAATCTGGTTTTACATTTAACACAGAATATTCAAAATGCCTTCAATAAAAAAGAAACAGTGCTTACTCTGATTAAAACATTTGGGTTATGTCAACTTAAACACTTCTAATTGCTCCACTTACTTGTTATAAAATGTGGTACCGGATTCGAAGACCTTTGTCTTAATCCTCGGCCATGGAACATTTTATAACAAGTAAATGGAGCAATAAGAATGTTTAAGTCGACATAACCCAAATGCTTATAATCATACAATTGGCTTCACAGTGATAGTTCCTATATAGTTTTTAAATAAAGTGTTTTCTTTCTTTGTTTCCTTCATAAACACCTTTGATGAAGTAATGAGAAAAAAACTCATTTATAAGATGAGTAGTATTGGGATAAAAGCAAACATGTTGAGATGATTCATGGATTATTATCCCAAAGGTACTTAACTGTAAAATGGAATAATATACTCTCTAAACTAAAGTATAACTAAAGTAGGCCTTCCACAGGACTCTGTCTCCAGTCCAATTCTTTTTAAAATTTTCATAGATGACATCTACAAAATGTTAGCTGACTTCTCAAAGGCAAATATGGAATTGTTTTTAGATGACATTGCCATAAGAATTAATGAAAAAAGTAAGCAGAATAAACAATATTCCAAAAAATAGAAAATGAAATGCAGAAAATTATCAGTAGCATGGAAATGGGGCATCCATGTGGAAATAAACACTAAAAAGAATTTTCAAGGTTTTCAGTCTTCAATACAGTACAGATTATTTACAACTTAAAATCAATAATGAATAAGAGAAAGAACATAGTAAATATTTTGTAATAGCACTTGAAAAAACTTTCCTTCTCTGAACATTTTGACATTATAACAAAGAAAGTGAATAAGAAGAACAACATATTAAGAAGATTAGCAGGCGTTAAAAGGGGAGGATCCATATGTTTCCTTAATGACATGTACAAAAGCTACATAAAACCCAATTTGCTCTGTGGAAGTGAGATAATCCACAATAAACAACTAACTTAAAATAAATTGGATACAATACAATCTAGGTCATTTAGAATGATAACAGGGACCGTAAAAACAACACCTGTTGCTACAATACAGAGCAACCCATCAATTAAAACACAGCCAGATATTAAATAGCAATACTGGGACATAAATTAAAAAGTATTTTTGTATTTTTTTCTACTTTTTATTTCCTACATATTTCCATTTTTTTTTTTACAATAATGCAATACAATTATTAATTTGCTAAGTTGCTTGTTAACATTGTGGTCCCAATGCACAACTCCAGGTTATTTAAAAAATATTTAACACAGGAAAAATGGGTTCATATTCCTGACAGTACACGATGATTAAAAACACAACAGACTTTCAAAAATTATGTACAGAAAGAACATTTAGACAAAAGTTTAAAAATAAACACTAAACCTGCCCTCATACCAACTGACCCTTCCTTTACAAAATACAGGCATCAACATTAAACTAAATCTGATACAATATTCTTCAAAAAGAATAACCTACCTAAATAATAAGATTGTCAGCACTAAGTACACTAAATAACTATTATCCAACTGATATATGGTGTAGAGTATATACATTATAAGAGGATCCCTCCCCATTACCGTGGGATGTTGAGTGATGATTCACAGATGAATCATTTAAAAATGAATAAACAAGCTTTGGAATAAACTGTGAAGAATTCTTAGCTACAGTATTTAGATGACAAAATAATGGCCATTGGAGCAATATTAGAAAATCTACTGTATAGACCTAACATAAGTAAAAGAATTGTTATCTTAAGTGACTAAAGCAGCACTACAAAGATTAATGAATACAGTTACCCACCAACTTACATTATAAATGAAACAAGAAAATTATATCATGCAATCCAGATCTGAAATACAGAAATAATATTACAATGGATCCTGAGTCATTTTGGCTTAAAGGGGAATGAGATTGCTAATAATGTATTAGAATAAAGAGCCATCATAAAATTAAAACCAACTTTTAAACTAAAACTTCCTTCTAAATTGAAACTCATAAAAAGATTAACAACTGAACAAGAACAACAAAATATCCAACAAAAACTTAAAAGAAAATCATGTGAAGATCTAAAGACTTTCAAACATCTTTTAATAAAACCAACAAAAATTGGATTTGCCCCATTCCACTTAATTGTTGGGAAGGATTGCCTGTCAGAACATCTCTTCAGAATGAAATTAATCAAGGACAGCCTCTGTCCACTGTGTAAGGAAATGAATACATCCTAGACAAAGAACATCTACTGAAATGCTTGATAGCAACAAATAAATGAAAAATAATTGGGAAACTACGAAAAAAATGATAAATATCAGCATCCACAATGGCCATTAGCAACCAATAATAATAGAAAACAAATGCATAAAGGAAGCTTATGGGAAAAGCATAAATAGTAAACTGACATATAGATCATATAACTAATTATTTTTGAAGAAGTCACTCAAATTTCACTAGTTTTATTCCACTTACTTGGACATGTTTCAAAGGCAAATTTCCTTCATCGTCAGCATGGTTCCACTGTCAGTTTTCCAGCGTGGTATTAAGATGCCGCTCTTTGGATTTTATAAACTTTTTGATGAGGTTGCTGTTGTTTGGAAGATCAAAATTAAATAAATTTTCTTTGTTCAAGAATATAATAGTGAAATTTGAGTGACTTCTTCAAAAATAATTCGTTATATGATACTATATTTCACTGTGAAAATCCCAAACTATTCAAAATTAACATATAGATCCTCTATCTCTATAAGTAAATCAATTAACTCATATTATGGCATTTTAAAAACATTTTTGACACAAAAGGGCGCTGTATTGTATCGATACTTAGTTTATGAAATTGAAATCTGGGTAGTGCTGCAAAGTTGCATATGGATTGCAAAGAAGCTGCATAAGAATAATTAATAACCTCAAATATCAAGTCAGGTAGACATACTTGACGTTACCTGTAGGGCTAAAAATACTTAACTGCTGCAGTTGCTGCTACTTGGTACTAAGTGCCTAAGCGGCTAGCTAGAAGCGAGCGATGACAGAGAGAGTGAAACTTATGTACATGACATCTTTGTAAATATAAATGGATACGGACGGGTAAATCACTGTAATGAGGGCATTTTCAGACGGGTGAAATATTATAATGGCTGGAAACTCTAAACATGAATGGATAGGGGTAATCACTGTAATAAGGACATTATTAAGCAAGTGAAATATTGTAACGATGGGAAATGTGCTCTTATTAGTTGCTCTTTGCAACTAATTAATATATACACACACTAACCAGTAGTTTAGTGAGTAAAACATTGTAATTGTGACAAACCATTATTAGATGGGTGAAATATTGTAAGTGGGAAATTTGCTCTTATTCCAATTCACACTAAATCATATACACACACTAACCTAATCTGTCTGCTAACCTTGGGCAAATCCTAGAAACTGGTGGACTCGTGGTTTAGTGAATAAATCATTGTAATTGTGGCAAATCTGCTTTAACTTTGGCAGAAAAAAAAAGCATGGTATCTTAGTATTCAAACACTCTATTCTACCTTTGCAGCATGATGTTCTAGCCTCCTGTGCTATTGCACCATTGACACTGCAGCATTGTTATTTAATTAATAATTGTGCCACACTACCTTCAGCTCTCTCTGCTGTTGCTCACTTCTGGCTAGCCACTCGCACACTTGGGCACTTAGCAGCTGCAGCAGTTGAGTATTTTCAGCCCTGCGGGTAACGTCAAGTTGTAGACATGCTTTAAATGAACAAAAAGTTTACAGTATATGAAGAAATAAATGAATGAATTTTATTTCAAGAAACAAAATTGCAATTAAATTTAAATATTAATTTTAATTCATAAATATTCAAATACTATTATTAATGATTAATTCTAAATAATTAAATTCGTTTTCCAATTTGATCAAATTGAATTTTACCAACCTTACAACTTAAAAGTTACTCATTTTCTGGATATTATGTACATCAACATCCTAATTATTTGTGAACAGAAATCCAATTTGTTTGATTTAATTACTCCATCTCCCCTCTTCTGCTACTCCCATTCTCAATTATTTCCTTACAATGCTGAACTATTCCTCTTTTACCTTTCGTAAACACTTTCCTAGCTCTGTAAAAATACCTTTATTTTTGTTAAAAATTCTTTTTGATTTTCCAGACTATACCACTTTTCAAACTTCAGATCCCTGCTCCACAACTCTGTTTTCTTGTACTCTAGGTTACAGAGCAATGTTGCATCTAAATTAGCACAAAAAGAGAGGAACATCCATGTCCAAGTTTGGTCTAATCTTCCTTAATCTTGTAACCTCCGTACTTGTCCAAGCATATCCTTCTCTTCCTTACCTGTCATACATATATATCTCTCTCTACCCCATTCTTTATTCAAATCTCTATATAATTCTAATGAACCGTTATCTCTTAGGCTAATAAATAAATTGTGTTTTTCAATATTCTCAAGTTGAGTTAACACTATTTTTGCAAAAACAGTTTCTCAGTTCAAAAGTCTCCCATCCCAATTTTATTTACAATTTTACCCACCTTAGAAAGCCAACTACTTTATTTCACCCTATCTTGAGCTGCTTAACAACATTTTCATCCTCCAAGGACTTAATTCTATGCAAATATTTTAACACTTTAGCTTTAGCTTTACTCTCTATTCTTCACAGCTCAAGTATTTGGCAGCTCCTAAGATCAGTTTACAAATATTCTAAGGTGAATGTTTCAAAATGCTGGCACAAAATTGACTTGTATGGTTTATAATTTGGACTTGTTTAGTCATTGCCATATTCATCTGTTGGCTGACTAGTTGGCAAGTTTGGGTTGCTTGATGTGGTCATGGCTGGATCCGAGCTCTACTCTGTTGACATCTGTTGGCTGGAATAGGAATTTGCTGAATTCATTCAAAGGGGGAATGTCAAAATTAATTAATTTTTCTAGATTTTTGAGAAAGAAAATTTTTTCCCTAGTGATAGTTTTATTAGTGTGTATTTTTTTAACAAAATGGTTCCTTGCTTAATTTCATGATGTGTTCCCAAAAATGAATTGCTGATTTTTCTAATTGTGTTAGTTGGGCATTTCTAAAATGTTCGTTCTTCCTGGTTTACAAGTTTATTTTAATTTTTCCTATATATTTTAAATTACAATCTAAGTATTATATTGCATATATTATTTCTGAGTTTTTGTCTGATGCTGTGCTATCTTTCAACAAAAAACCTAATAAATTTTAATTGTTAGATTTATTTTATGGTGCTAATTTAATGCCATGTTCTTTAAAGATCTTCCCAAACTTGTGATATTCTGGATGATAAATGAATCTGCTGTATTTGTAATTATCTTTGATATTTTTAAATATAGAAATGTCTATAATTGATTTTTGTTTTTTAAATTTGTTAATCTTTTTAACCTTTTTATGTTAGTTTTGTATCTATTAATTATTGCTATATTGAATATATATATATAGTACATTTTTTTTGTTCTCTTTTTGTGAGCTTGAGATTAAATGTAAATAAAGTTTGTGGCAACATTTGCAAACATTCATCTTAGAATATTTCAGTTCTTCACTGTTTATAGCTTCTAAAGATATTAAATATTCCTTATAAGTTTATAGGGCTGTACTCTTTGTAATAAATAAGAAAAAGTAGAAAAATTTATGTACAACATCAGAAAAAATTAAGTTAATGGAAACTCTATTATACTGATCATTAAAGTGAAAATTGAAAAAATACTTAATTAACAGATGTCTTTAAAACTGGAGAATAAAAATAATTATTTTTTCTGCACCTGTTGCCTGTATTGTTGATGTAAAGAGTATATTATGTGTATCTTTATAGTATAGGCTTAATAATAAGTGTTGCACTAGGTAAATTAGATATATCTTTCTGTGGCCTAAGTTTGATTAGTGATATATTTGTGTATCTTGTTTATAATCTAGCATTTGTATTGCAAGTCCATTGACAGAAATATCATCATCGTATGTAATAGTAAAATTATCTTTTGTTTTACAGATAGTTCAAACAACTATCAGAGGCAGTTTCAGCCAGGCTCAAGCTACATATCTGGACCACATGTTGTAAATGTAAATGGTCACATGAGGACTATGCACTTACATGAAGTGGACCAGTGGAACAATCGTAATGGAGTTGTGCAGCAAAATGGACCTCATCTTGGCATGCCAACACAGACTACTAAAATTAATAACCTGTCAGGGCGGCCACAAGGTCCTTTCATCACCCATGTTACCATAGGCCAGCAAGCAACACAGGGGCAACCACCGGGATCTAAAGTTTAGACTCAAGTTCAGATTTTTGTACTTCTGATGCATATACAGTGATGCCACTTAGCTCCAAGGAATATACTTCCACAAGAAGATTACTACTGGACTTTTTAAAGCTAGAAATTTGGATTTCATGTTAATTTTTAATTTACAAAACTTAGTAGAACAAATCAATTGCAAGTTAATTTGTTCTATATCAAGGATGATTGTTTTGTGGGGAACAGATAAAACAAAAGTTTGAATGAACGATTGTGATCAATCAATCAATTTTCATTATTGAGAAAAAAAGTTTTATTTGGCATTAAAGAACTAAACACTAAAGCACTAGAGAAACTGGTGTCAACATATGAAACTCTCAAGTTTTTCATTGTAGTGCTGGAAGTTCTCATCTTAAATATTTGAACTTAACAAGTTGGCCAATGAGAATAACAGTCTGCTTAACAACTTATAAACATGTTGCTGTACATAGTGAACCAAAAAGAAAAAAGTTTAAAGAATATATTTGATTATTATTAATTTAACAGAAAGAACAGGCTTTCTAAGTCAAATGATTTTATCACATCACACTTTATTTCTATTTAACAGAGTATAAAAGGAGATGTAAAAAACTCAGTTTTTTTGTAACTGTTACAATAATACTATGTTAATTAAAACATCTGGCTACTCATTAGAGCAAATGAAGTGCTTTTATAGCCAGTTGTGTATAAGCATGGAAATTTTATGTCACTATGAGCATAGTTCATTGCCTTCATCAGTGATTATAACGGAACTGCAAGCATAGCCTGTAGTCAGACTGGAAAGTATGTGAAATCCAAGAAAGCTCTTTCTTTATCTCATTACATGGAAAAGTCTGTTATTTTGTGTACAAATAGTCTACAAAATACTCATATTAGTATGAAATAAAAGTTTTGGAGGAAATTTGACAAGTTTCAGGGTTATATGGGCTACTTATGTGAAGAAAGAAATATACCTTAAGAAACCATACATATATGAAACAATGATGTTCTTTCAATGCACTTTAGTAATGGCAGATTTTCTCACACATTTCTTACTTCTTATTTTATTTCTCTCCTGCTTTAACAACTTTAACAAAGACAACACTGAATTAAATTTAGGCAAACAAAACATTTCATAAAATATTATGATTAGACATCAGAAAGTGTGCAAAAATATTGCATTTAAAAATTCCCCATATTATCTTCACCATCATCTCCACTGGGACAACATAGCAGTGTCCTATGGACACCTTGGCCTCAGAAGTCTACTGCATACTGCCGGGGGAATGCCCACAATTTTTTCAAAACAATGGGCTGTCTTTGAGGGGGTGAACACTCGAGTCTACTGGATAGTTCTTTTATTATTTTCTTTCATACACAGAGAAATCTGAATGTAAAAACAACAATGGGTATTGTAGTACATTGTCAACTGATATAGATTGCAAACATTTGCTTGCAGGTACACAATATTATAATTTAAAATAGTTTGTGTTTGAGAGTATTGGATAAAATAAACTGGAAATCAGACCATGACACATCTATTAATGGTTGAATGTCGCAGTAGCTGAACAGTGAATAACACACAAAATATTTTTAAAAAATGTTGCTTTTAGTATCCTTTTTTTTATTAGCATTAATGAGCTTATTTTTATTCTCTTCTATATTGTATTTATTATAGTAGATGTGTTTGAAAAATATTAACATAACGCAGACAAAACATGCAGGAAAAAATCACCATATCAATTTATAGTGAAGTATTTACTCAATTCTCACTCTGGTGTTACTCCAGTGTTGTATGAGATTTTATAGGAATACAATTTTGGGACTCATTTGAAGTGCCAAATGAAATAATGAATGGCCACTTGTCAGAAACAATGACAATTTCATGCTTCTGAACATAACCAAAGTTGCATTATGCCCCTAGAAGCAATGTTATTGCATAAAGTGATTGCAAGTATTATTGACCTTCAATGATACATTTATTTCTTCTTGAAGTTTACCATTTTGTTCATTAAAGCCAAAAATATAAAGAAATATTGTATTTGCATTGGTTAAACAAAATACAGTCCACAGCTGTTTCTAATGTGAAAGAACAGTGTGATTTTCGAACTTCACAAAGTGTCCAAGTGGTTTAAGGCATTATTTGATAGATGTATGTGGGTTTGAATCTTGCATAATTTCTACACTTTTTATTTATTTTTTCCATTGGTTGCATGATGAGCAGCTCAGAAGAGAGTTAATTTTTAAATATAAAAAAAAGTTTTAATGCTTGAACCTTCTACATTGCTGCCTTAAGACCTTTCCACTGTGACCTTAAAAAATAAATGTTTATATTTGAGACTTGGTTCAGTCTGTCTTAAAATTATTAACAAATAAAACATAAAAATAAATAATAAACTTGATACCTGCTCCAATATCCTTCATACTCAAAAATCTTGTTAATTTTTCTCGGCATGGAGTCTTACCAGCTGGCTGACCAGTCCTGGTGGTCTAGTGTACCATACTTGCCTTGTAGACCCAAAATCATGAGTTAAATCCCAGTCAGAGTCGATGAATTTTTTTTAGGTATAAAAATCCTAAATAGTGAAATCGTGGGTTCCTGTCATAGATGTATAATACGTAAAAGAACCTCAAGCCTGAAAGAAGAGGCCTCTGTATTGGCCATTTCATGCCCTGAATTGAATGGGATGCAATGATCTGAGTTGTTAAAGAGCTTTCATAAATAAACCAAATCAATAACCAGTTGGCAAAAATAATATGGCCTTTCTGTGAGGGATTCCCACACATCTTTAACTCTGTGTTATAGCTCTACTGATGTCTTGGTGGGAGACAAGACTTTTGAACAGTCTCATATATTTCCCCCAAACATTTTCAATGGGGCTTAAATCAGGTGATTTGGGATGGGAGGTATCAATGAAACTATGTTATCTTCTTATTTATTATTAACTCTAATCACAATTATTGAAATCATCTTCTTGCCCCCCTTCTCTCTCTCTCTCTCTCTCTCTCTCTCTCTCTCTCTCTCTCTCTCTCACTTTTGAATGGTGTTTAATGCCTGTTTTTACTTCTGAGGCACCACAGGTGGTGGATGAAATGATATATTGGGAAAAGATTTTTTTAAGGAAGGAAACGTTCTAGTCCTAAGTTTAGGGTACCTCCCCAGCATTTGCCATTTATAAGCACTGAGGAAAACCTAGAAAAAACCTCAGTCAGGGAGGAAAGTCCTGGGGGGATTCAAACCCCAGACCTCCCACTCACAAGTCTGTGCCTTAATGACATCAACCACCCTTGAAGGTTTCTTGCCTATTAAACGAATGTTGAACTATTCTTGATTTGTGAACATTATGGTTATCCTGCAGAAAAAGGATTGTTCCACCTGGATTCTCTGATAAATGAGACTGAAATAAATTCCAAAAAGTCATAGTAGGTCAAACTCCATGTATTTGTTCTAGGTGTCCAGGACATTCGAACAAAATTCTGCCCCAACATGAGAAGCTTACATGACCACTGTGAGCACAAATAGCTATGTAATGTATGTCACATCGGTGACCACATGGCATTGGCCCATTATATTATGGCATTACAACTTCATCCACGAAGATTACTCTCCTCCAGTTGATGTTCTTAAGCATGGATGCATATGCAAGACAGTGCATGGTGTATTCGTCATATAGGACCTCCTTACTCATTAGTTAACATAAACCAAACACTCTAACAATTCTTTATAGTCTATAAAGAAACTGGGAAAATAACAAACTGGGCAGCAAATGTAAAGGGTTTTCTTTCTATTTCTGCCCAAAGATGTTCATTATCCTTCCAAAGGAATGTCTTTATGACCTGCATTATGTTACTTTTCTACCTGTCATTCTTCATTGAGCCCAATACCTCTCAGTTCATTCTGATATCCCATGTCTGTGAGCAACCTTGAATGGATTGCATTAATCAAAACTAATACAGCAGTATATCTGTTCTGCAAGGCAGCCATATCTCAGTTAAAAGAAGACATGTCAACAGCAAGCAGACTGAAAGTTGAAATAGTATTCTTTAGTTTGGCCAGCCACTGAGAGGGTTAGTAGTGTGACGATGTAGTATGTGGGCTGAGGGGCTTGCTATAGAGGAGAATAAAAGAAATAATATGAGCACTCGTAGCACTGAACCAAACTTAACATTCTCGCTTAAATACTGTGATAGAAAGTACTATAAATATACATAATAAGTTTATTATATAGTAAGACATGCATATTTAGTAAATGACTGCAGAGAAATATTTTATTTTAATGAAAAGAAAAATCCAAAAATTTTTCTTTCTTTATCTGTGGAAGGATGTTAACATTGAAAGAAAGATAATTTATATCATATAATTTATTTTAAAAAGATATTTTGTATTAATTTTGAGAAAAATTGTGTTTTCATAAAAACAAAGAGAATGGAAAAATGTATAAAGGTTTAAAAAAAGATGTGAACTTGCAACATCACATTCCATTTGAGTAATCTAAGCCACTCAGCTGCAGCTGCAATCTGCAATCTGTCTTCTTTAAACATGTACTTTCTTTCATCCTCTGAAATCCATTATCCTCTGCAGGGAGCTTCATTGCAAGTCTTTCCAATTCTTTCATATTAAATGTTCTATTTCTATTTGCAATCCTCTACTTAATTTCAGACCACATATTCTCAAATGGATTGTAGAAACATTGATAGGCAGGCAATCAAATTACCTCATGTCCCCTTTAGTTAGTCAGTTGATATAGTTTGTGCAGTTTAGACTGAATTTTGAATGGTAAAACACATTACAAAAGTTAATTTTTTTTGTTTCATTTGCCCATTTTTTGTTTCATATCCGTCTTTTGCAACCATTGAATATCAGCTTTTCTAGTTGGTGTAATTTGAATTTTGTTTATAGTGACTGAATGGTAAGGCCCTTTATTCATTATGCCTATATTCCCTCATCTAAATAATTTAGCATTAAAAACCATTCTTTAAATGTTGAAACTATCATTTGCTCTCTGGTACAAAACCTATTTTTGCTAATCCTATATGACAAATGGATTTTTGAGTGTGGTTTTATCTAACGTAAGTTTCATCTAAACAAAAGAATGTTCTTGTGTCCCCATAAATTGAATTTGATGCATTGTGTGCAGGAATTAAACCATGCTGCCACAATGTCACTTCTCTCCATTAAAAATTTACGTTTTGGCTTTCTGTGTTTGAAGTCCAAACTGTGAAGTATTCTAAAGGGGGATGAATTAGAGCCTTTGTATGCTTTGGTAATGTTGTCTATAGTTGGAATTCACCTTTATTATAAAGGGCCCAAACAGTCCTTACAATGTGTTCGTCAAAAATAAGTTAAATGTGTAAACCCTCTTAGGAGGTCCTTTATGTTTTCGAAGTGACACAAAATACCAGAGTCATATCTCTTGACCTCAACACAGATGCATACATGGTATTTCTATGTACTCTACAGTTTTCTACTGTTAGGCTTTGGTTCTTTTTAAAAATCAAGATTTTGACTTTTTGGAATATTTTTTAAAAAAGTTGTATACATTCAAACATCTTTTGCTCCTTAGTTTTCACTACTTCTCTTTTAGAACTAGGAGCTCTTGTACTGTATTTACTGTACGACATTGACACAATCGCACACTTCACTTGTCAGATTGGCTAGTGGCTACTAGCAAAATAAACTTACTAAGGAATAAGCAGAAAGAAATATATGTTTGTTAGAGTGGTATATTATGGCCTGTTGCTGACATTGCTATTATTGTTACATCTACACAGACTCAACGCATTCATACCATCAGTAATGTGAACTTGTTATCATCGTGTATATAATGGAGAGTCTCATAATAACACTGAGGTAGTCAGTTATTGTACATGTGAAATAAGAAAAGTATTAAATTTGATGTTGATTTAATACTCTTATGCTCCACTTTCCATCTAATTACACAGAACACATTTCACAGGGTTTTGCCCATATCAGCTGTGAGTCAACAATAAAAAGATGTTTGCACATAAATGCCAGCAAAAATGTTCTGTACTTGTCTTATTAGGTAATTTATATGACATAGAAATATTTCAACCCAACTCTAGAGCACTTAATGATATTGGCCCTCTACTCTGGTTTGATACACCATAACAGCAGGAACACAATATTACATCATTGTAAGCTATTGTTAGGTTAGAGGCTAGAGAAGGCTAATCTCTTTTCCATTTGAAAAACAAAACACTGTGACACTTTTAAACAATGCAATGAAAGCATGTTCCTGAAGCAGAATGTCTGTTTGTTTAAAGCAAATACATTATAGAAAAATGCTATTTATTTGACAAATTATCCTTTAAATTTTGTGTCTTTTTTGACTTGCTATGTATATTTGCAACATGTGTTTTTTAATTTGCATTTTTAATTTAAGAACAATATAAAATGGTCAAGTGGGAAGATGTAAAAAAAAAAAGCAAAATCAAAGCTAAGGGTGCGATTCACACAATTTAGAAGCATCACAAACTATCAGCATACCAAGTTGGAGTAGTAAGGAAATCGCACTCCAAGGAAAAAGTTTAAAAAAATGGTGCAAAAGAGGATTTTTCACTAGATCACAAACTGGTGTAACTGTGATACAGTGTACAAAATATTGTGTAGTATTTAGATATAGATGGCCCCACAAGAGCCAAAGCAATAATAAGTTAAGAAACATCTTTTTTTTTTTTTTTTTTGTGTGTGTTTTTAGGACAAAATGCACATTCCAAGAAAGTTTGTACATAAGTTAATTGTGATAACTGTGCCTTAGATCAAACTGTATGTATGTGTCCATGTCATTTCAGAAGTACCTTATATAGTTGAAGGCATTATAATCTTATAAATGTTCTTTCCTGTATTGTGGAATTTATCAGACTGATTGTCAACAGAATAATTTTACTACTGTGATGCCAAAAAGTGCAATGGAATTGTAGTAAAAATAGATCGAACATGAATTTAGTACATCACAATGTTGTGCCATTAGGAGGTATAAACTTAATGTTGTTAGTGCATCATGATTTTCTAGCATGTTCATATAAATCATGTATATTATACTTTTTATATATTCTGTCACTTATTTTATGCTTTTTACCATAAAATATCTAATTATAATATTTCGTGTATCAAAGATTTATATTATAGTAATTTTAAAGATTTTTTTTAATGTATTGTCACTATTTCATCCTGAAATTCCAGTATGATCAACTTAATATCAGTTGTTTTGTTTGTATTGTGATAATAGCCAAACAGACGATTAAGGTGAAAAATGAGTCCTCTCTTTTCTCATAATAATTAGAGAAGTTTAGGATGTTAACATTATCAGTAGGGTCCCAATTTTTATGTAATATCCTGAAAATATACAATATCAGAATTGCACAAGGTCTTAAGAATTGTTCTAAAAATGGTTTTATTTAAGAGCAAAGGTTAAAAATATAAGATTAATTTGACACAAAGAGGATCAGTCAAAAGAAAATAAATAATTTTATTCTCCACAGAAGAAATTTATTTTTCAAAATATCCCCAACAGCAAATAGGCAACTATCCCACTTGCTCACTAGATATCTTCTTCATAAAGTCTTTTGGCTACTGGTGGCACCACTGCTACACTACCTGAATCAAATCACCATCCGCTACAAGGCGGCACGCTCCCAGGTCACTTTTAAGCTTGTCGAAGTCTCACAGTGACAAGATGATACCATGTTTCATCCACTGTCAGCATACATTCCAAGAAAGCCTTCCCTCCTGTTCATAGCACATCAGTTCAAGATACAGGTCATCCTCCAGCAATGTTGGTATCACTTTGACCACTCATATACTTGTGTGCATGACATGCTGTTGTCCACATACAACTCCATACAGCTATGAATGTCAAACAGTGCCATTGTGTCATATTTGCATGTTGGCCAACTTTGGACAATATAGCTCTCAAAAAGTGGTATCAACACCAAAACTTTCCCTCTTGGCAGCACATTACCTGTTTTTCACAGACAATTTCTTATTTTCCTTTAACTGATCCTCATCTTTAAATATGTCATATTAACTTTTGGTGTAATCCTAAGTCTTAACAAAAATCTTCTTGCACGAAGAAAGAAGTTCATTGTCTTGGGAGAAAAATCTTTGTACCTCTTCTGCTACTGGATGGTACCATAAGGCAAATAAGTGGACAAAGAGTACTTAAGTGCACCATCCGACAAAAAAGGAGTCATCCCCAGATTCTATGTGTCGATCAGAGAACTTTGGGGATGCTTGTAAATGTTGTATTTACAAAATGCATGCAGTAACTGGCACACTGCAGTGGGTGCTTAGCATGTAAATGTAATGGTCACAATCATAAGCATCTAGAAAGGGTACATTAGGGTAGAGTAAGAGTAGCTGAGAAGTTTAGAAGGCATTACTCTTCTGTGTAAACTCCTGGGTTTAAATCTCACACATTTTCGCTTAATTTTTTATTATTGGACTTATAGGTTATATGTAGAATATCATGTTGCCTTATATTCTAACGTATCATTTGAATTTTATGGCATGCATACACAAAAATTTAATCACAAACTAACATATTCTTTACAAATAACTAAATAAATACCTGAAGAGAAGCATTTATCTTCTAAAATGAAAACACATAGAAATAAATAGAATTAATGTAGGTATATAAACCCTCATCATGTATAACTGCCCTCAATTTTCTGGGCATAGATGATATCAGATTTCAATAGAAATATGGACAAGAGGCTACAACATCCCAGGCTTCTTGAATTTGTGCCCACAAGCCATCTTTTGTCCTTTGTGCTTTTGCAGAATATTGCATTTAGATAGAACAAATACTAAAGGAAACATAATATTCATCATAATACGTTAATGCTGAAGCTTTCTGTATATGGGAAACAACATTATGAAACTAATTATGTTACAAAGAGTTATTTGAATGAATAAATTTATTGACAAACAACATTTACAATCAAGTATACACCACTTTACACTATAATCTATTCTATTGATTCTAACAGTGCCAATAAACAAATAGGTTCCTTTCATACCTTAACCACCCAGTTGTTTGTATGTATGTGAGAAATCTCTAACCTAAATTTTCATCTATTATATTGTCTCCTTTTTCCTTCTTCATACTTATCACACACTTTCCCCTTACTTTTCGTAGAAACTCTTCCATTTTTTGGATTTTTTCCACTCTCTTATTTGATAGCATTCTTATTACCACCATATCTTTCTGTAAATTACCCCATTTATCATCCCAGATACTATCTTGCCACATTTAACTCTTTCACATTCCAATAAATAGTGAGACACACTATCTACTTCTCCACACATAAGGCATCATTTTCAAGAATATTACTCCTGTATGCATCCATTCCAAACCCATTCTTCCAAGTTGGTCATAAATTTCAATATATGAGGGTAGGTCCACAAGTTTCCAGCCTTGCCGATAAGGGTTATTGCCTTCACGAAAGTTTTACCTGGTGTCATACCTTATCTGTTAAGTAAATAATGCAGCTGTAACTTCCACTTCGCTGTGTTCAGTTTTTGAGATATAGTTGCATAAAGAAGGCTATGTGTAGAAGATTGTGACATGTTCAAAATGGAGTATCGAGCTGTTATTAAGTTCTTCACAAAGGAAGGACTTACTCCAAATGATTATTGGACAGTGTATATGGGGAAGCATCCCCCTCATATTCTACCATAAAAGATTGGGCTAAACTTTTTCAAATGGGTCGAGAAAGCATTGAAGACAAAGAACATGCAGGTCGGCCCTTGGAGGTGCTTGCTCCTGGAAAAAACATCATTCTTGTGGAAGGAGAAATTATGGAAGACTGGCGGCTCAGAATTATAGAAGTAGCAGCAAGGTTGGGCCTTTCTAAAACAACAGTCCTTCAAATTATTCATGAGCATTTAAACATGCTTTCCTCAGTCCAAATGCAGCAACAAGTTATCTGTTATGAGACATTTTCAGAAACCTAAACCAACACAAAAGACAAAATTTCACCAGGAAAACAATCTATGAAATCTGTTGTAAAGATTGCAATATGAAATATATAGGCAAAACAAAAAGAAACATTAGCCTACAGTTTAAACATGGATAAGGTTAGTGCAAGATGGGTACCTAGGCTTTAGGAATGTCTTGCACTTCTTCTATTATTTTATACTCCAGGTCTTCTAAATTGTTTGATCTTTTTCGGTATACTATTGACTTCAAATAGCCCCACAAAGAGAAGTCCAAAGGAATAAATATGGGGATCTTGCTTGCCACTTTATGTGACTTCTCCTATCAGTCGATCATTGTGGAAAAACTCTGGTCTAAGTGCTGATGAGCATTCTGTCCATAGTGAGTTCGAGCTCCATCTTAATGGATCATTCTGGGTAGTCCATGTTTGCCTGGATGTGGAAACAAATTTGCAATAATCAATCAATGTGATTTCAAAGCAAATTAATATCTGTTCAAGTGTTTGGCATTTCTTTAAAGAAGTAAGGACCAATGATATGATCACATTAGTACCAGACCAAACGTTAAGCCTTTTGGACGCTGTATATGGTTCTTCTCCATCCCCTGTGGATTTATGTCTTACGAGTATCAGAATTGTATTTGTTGAAAAATCCATCCAGGCAATATGTGGCTTCACCTGAAAATACATTTGCTCTAAGAAAAAATTAATTGTTGTTAATGCGCTGCATTATTAAATCACAAAATTGCATTTTTCTGTTGGGATTGTCCTCTGAAAGTTCCTGCAAAAGTTAAATTATATAAGGATGTTGCTTGGGTTTTTTAATTGTTTACTTTATGAAACTTTGACTTATATTTGATTCTAACAACAAATTTGTAGTAGAAACTTTTGGATTTTCTAGTACAGAGAGGAGAACATTGAGTGAAGTATTCGCATCAGTTTTACTTTTCAGATGATCTAATCTTGGTAAGTCTTTTGCAGTTCCAGTGTGAGTAAATGGTCCTTGTTAATGTGGTATGTGGAATTGGATTGTAATCCGAATATATATCATTTAAATAAATTTGCTGTCTCTTGATGAGATCATTGCCTATCTCAATAGCCAACCATAATTAAAATTAAAATTCTTTCCCTTACACTCAACTTTGGATAGAATTATTTAATACACTAGATGTAAGATTTAATCCCTTAAATGTCTGAGATGTTTCTGTATCAATAATATGACTCCATGGGTATAAACAATGAACAGTTCTTATTATTACTGACAAAATGCAGTAAACAAAAGAAATGTTTTATTTGTTACATTTTTTGTTTTCTTGATTTATCAAAAATAAATATCTTAAGAAGTATCTAGTGTGGGAATTTATTGAAAAGATCTTAATGAGAATTATTTTAAAATGTAAAAAAATATATTGGATATTCCATTTAAAATAAGAAAGTTGGAGTTACTTCCAGTTAAACTGGAAGTGAAAAAAGTTAGTAATATCATTTTTGAGTTGTTGGTATATGGCTATCCCCATACACTGAGTTATGTCATTGAACCACATACTTCAAAAGTTGTTTAGGTGATGTGGGACTTTTAACTAACCCCATATATTTAAATGTGTTTTTCACTCAAATTGTGCCAGAAAGGGCATAGTAGCTCAGAGTACTAACACTAAGCTATAGATTTGTGATTTGAGTCTTAGCAATGATTTTGAACTTTTCCTATTTGATATTGATTCCAAAATATCAAATTATAGTTTTCCTTCATTTAGATCAAAATATTTTAAGCATATGCTGAAATGGATTTAACATTACTTGCTGGGTTGCAAATCCTGGAATGACCAGATGCTCCTATGGGAGAAGTGGTCTTGGCACAGAAACTGTCACAGCACCAGCATGAATGGGCATACAGATTCCATCTTACTGCAGGAAAAGCAACAGTTCAGTTACAAGAAGAGAGTATGCTCCTTGAACATAATGCAAACATTTTAGCAGAAATTGTTGCTAACAGCTTTAACATTAATACCTTTAGTTCTACAGATAAGCAACTAACAGAAATTAGCATTCAGTAAACAATATGTAATATCATCTAGATGATTACCAAATAATAAAGAAGATAAATTTTGGTTGTTAGAAAGTTAAAAAAATATAAGATAAACAATGTAATACAGTTTTTTTCCCACTAATTCCATTCACTTACATAAAAATCTGGACATATGTTGTGGAAGTGATCCCTCCCACCTTCAGCCTGTAGATAAACTTTTGTTATACATGGCGGTTGGGTCTCTTGATGTTCTTGTGGCGGCATCTGTTGGTTCTATTAGGAATTTGCTGTCCAGATTTTTATGATTCAGATTCAGATTCAGATTCAGATTCAGATTTATTCACCATAAGAATTTGTACAAATTTTTGGTTTCGTCAATATAGTAGGAATATATACATGTATTAAATAGTGATAATACAACAAAATACTATATACTAGCACATTCTGATTAGTGCAGAGTGGCAGTTGCATTCTTGAATGAAGATCATCTTTCCATTTTGGCATCTTAGCTCCTGTGGACAGAAAACAGAGCAGCACAGTATCTCCACCAGAGTAGTATGTACATTAAATAATATTCTATTAAGCATTTGGCACTTACATTTTTATATCTGGGCTACTATATCTCCTTTAGGGCGTTTATTCATGTCATTACAGTATCTGCTAAATTCATCAATTGTATAGAACTGTTTTGTAAGTAAGACTTTATTAATTTCAGTTTTAAATGATTTAATTGTTGCTAAGTCCCTTAGATAAGGAGGTAAGACATTATACAATTTTAAACAATTATATTTGAAGGATCTCTCGTATAGTTTCGTGTTATGCTTATGTTGGTGGAGTTTAGTTTTATTTCGAGTATTATGTGAATGAATCTCAGTATTGATTACAAAATCATCTAAGTTAGTCCGGACATAGTTTAGAATTTCTTTTATATAAACACAGGGGACTGCTAATATTTTTAGATCCTTAAAATGTTTCCTGCAGCTTTCTTTTCTTGGGATACCAATCATGGTTCTTATCGCTCTCTTTTGAAGCTTGAAGATGAGATGACTATTTACAGAGTTTCCCCATAATATTACTCCATATAAAATATGCGAGTGGAAGTACGCAAAGTAACAACTTTTGAGTACATCTAATGTTACTCTTGTCCTCAGTTGGCTGAGAACATAGCAAGCCTTGCTTAGTTTTGTAGCTAGTTTTTCAACATGGTTATCCCATGAGAGGTTTAAGTCAATCCATAACCCCAAAAATTTTGTTTCTGACTCATACTTTATAGTTTTTGACCCAAGCATGATTCCCGGAGTAGTTATGCTTTTGTTGTTTTTGTGCTGGAAATTAATTGCTACTGTTTTTGCCTCATTTATCAGAAGTTTGTTAGTTTTGAACCAGGTTAACATGGCTTTTATTACTGCTGTTATTTTTGCTTCCAGGTCAGTACTTTCTTTTCCGCTTATAAATATGCTTGTATCGTCTGCAAAAAGTGTTAGCTTTACTTCAGAAATATCTTTTAAGCAATGCGGTAAGTCATTTATGTACAATAAAAATAGAAGAGGACCTAAGATTGATCCCTGTGGTACTCCCGATGTTACATTTCTTTTGCTCGAGTGTGCTTTCCCAATTTTTTGGTTTCTCACATCATTGAATTCGATCTCAACCAGTTGTTCTCTACCTTCCAGATAGGTTTTAAACCAATTGTATGGAATACCCCTTACTCCATAGTTCCACAGTTTGTCCAACAGCAACTTGTGGTCCACCATGTCAAATGCTTTAGATAAATCTAGAAACACTCCCACCCCGATTTCACTTTTATCTAGCATGTCGTATATACTATCTACAAAGTTTATTATTGCCATATTAGTGGACTTGTTTGTTTGAAAGCCAAATTGGCATTTGGTGATAATATTAAATTTGTTCAGGAATTTGGTTAGTTGTCTGTACATTACTTTTTCAAGTATCTTTGAAAAAACTGAAATGAGAGCTATAGGTCTATAATTGTTTACTTCGTCAGTCTTTCCCTTCTTATAGATTGGTATAATTTTAGATATCTTTAGTTGTTTTGGAAATTCTCCGCTTCTCAGAGATTCATTAACAATATAACACAGTGGCTTGATGATGAACCTGCCACATTTTTTAATAATAAAATTTGAGCTCTCATCTAAAGCGCATGATTTTTTGTTTTTTAGCTGTTTTATTATGTCTAACAATTCGCTTTCAGTAACAGGACTGAGGTATAGAGATTTTTCATTAATTATTTTAAAACTTGTACTGTGTGATATTGACAAATTATTAGGGTGTTGTACATTTTTAGTAATATTTGTGAAGTATTCGTTGAATGAATTTGCCACTTGCTTGGGCTGTGTTACATTTTTCCCTCCTTGCTTGAGACTGATGTTCTTTAGGGTGAGATTCTTTTTGTTTGTTTCTCTTTTTATCACTTCCCATATTGCTTTTGGTTTGTTTTCAGAGTTTATAATCTTTCTGTTATTAAACATTTTTTTTGCTGCTATAATTACTTGTCTATATATTTTTTTATATTTCTTATAATATAATTGCAATTCCTCTGATGCCTTTCTACTTTTTAGTAGATTACCCAGCAGTCTTAGTTTACTTTGCGAGGTTCTTATTCCCTTAGTTATCCATTTTGGGGTTTTATCATTTACTTTTACTTTAACAATCGGGAATGCAGCATCATAATAGTATCTAAATGTATTTATAAAGGAAGTATACGCTGCATTTAGTGTTGATTCCTGATAGGTTCCCTCCCATTCTTCATTTTCAAGCATATGGCAAAAGTATTTTACATTTTCCTGTTTTTGTAAACGGGTTTCTTTAAATACACTGCACTTGTTTTCTTTTGCATCTTGGTAGTGCCAGTTAATTGCAATTGTCTGTGCATAATGGTCAGAGAGATGGGTTTCTAATATATTTACTTTATTATAGGTGATATCTTTAGTGATTGCAATTTGATCTAGGGCACTTTTTGTTGCTTTGGTGACTCTGGTTGGTACATCTATCAATGGTTTCAGTCCATAGCAATTCAGTGTAGTTATGAGTTTTAGTTTTTCACTGTTATTTTTCAGAAAGTCTATATTTAAGTCCCCGAGTAGGATCACGTTTTTGTTTAATTTATGTAAGTGGTGTAAGATGACCTCAAGCCTATCCAGAAGAATGCTTAGTTCACTTTTAGGGTTCCTATAAATGCAAATAATAATAAGTTTGTTTTCCACCTCTATTATGCTAGCTTCGAAATGTTCTTCTATGTTTTGGGGTTCAAAGATTATGACTGGTTTTGCTTTGATTCCATTTCTTATCATGATTAGGGATCCTCCATTTCTTTTGTTTCTGCAATAACCATGTGTAACGCTAAATTTTTCAAATTTAAATTCAGACAGTTCATTGCTGTTCAGCCAGTGCTCAGTTAAACATAGGACATCTACGTATTTTAAATCACTCTCAAGCAGCAGTTCTATATCAAGCAGCTTGTTTCTAACGCTCTGGATATTCTGGTGAAATATGTTTAATAAGTTATTGTTTTGGCTTTGGAAATAGCTATTATTACAATTATCTTTATTCATTGAAGAGGAGATTTCAGTAATAATTGAGGTTACTGCTATACAGCTATTTATGGTAAGGCTAGGTACCTCATTAATTGAAGAATTTTTACTTTTACCTGAACCGCTGGTTACTGCTCTGCGTTTTTTCGGTCTAGATGGTTGATGACTCTGCCCAGAAGACTGCTGAACTTTGCTGAACCTGTTCGATTGAAGTAGAGTCCATCTCTTCTCAGGTCCTCTTCTCCAAGCCAGGCATTACCGTCGATGAAGATGCATCCATTTTGTTGACAAATCCAGTCCAGCGTAGTGTTCACTGCGTCAATATATCTTAAATCTTCATCCCTTCGTCGTAGTATACCACTCACGCATAATGTAGCTTGAGGGTACAGCTCTTTTGCAGTGTGAACGAGGTGCTTCATATCCTTCATTATGTCATCTGGAGAGGTAGATCCATGCAGATTGTTGGTCCCGGCGTGAAATATTATTATGTCGGGGTCATCCTTGTTGTCGTACAATCTTCTTTCTATATGCTCTATTCTAGCACCCGGGTAACAGTAAACAGAAACCTCATTCCTGTCCAAACTTTTCCCAGCATGGCGCACCATTGAATCTCCAACAATTATGGCTGTTTTCCACTCATACATAGCCTTTTCCGTTATACTGCTTGTTTCGTCATCTGTTATATCATCGCAGTTGTTTGTGGTTACCTCGGTGTTATCAGTCGGATTGTCTTCACTTAGAATTTCGAATCTATTCCTTGTGGTCACTTCCTGTTTCTTCGTTTGGTCGCGGTGTTTTTGCTGACCACTTATGTGAGTGAATGGAGTTAGTGTGAAAAAAATTATTACATTGTTTATATATATACCACTCCATTGTCAACAGCTTCGTAAGTACATTTAATTGAAAATATAAGATATCTTTTTATCCTCAAAAATGCATGTTAAGCATTGGCATGCTCCAAACAGAAACATTAAAAGTTAAACTAAAAATATACGTACTAAAATTAGCACACAATTGCAATAGATTTTTCAAAGGACATTTAGATATGCATAACTTATTTGTAAGAAATTTTTTTAATATAGGTCTTAAATTTCATATATGTTGCACATCTTCAAGCCAAACACAAGAGCTTTACTAATATTTGATAAATGGCGTGACATTTCCTCTATGAGTGCAATAATTATAAAAATTGCCATTTAGGTGAATGCCAGTATTCTCATTCCACTATGCAACAAGAAACTGATTTTGCTATTGGAAAGTTACTGCATAACTGCTTTGCCATCTGTCGAGGGAAATCATGTCACAGTTGGTACTCATAGTGCACTTTTTTGTTTCTTTCATTATTTGTTGGTAACAAGCATCATACAAAGTGCTCAAAGCTCCAACCTTCCAATGTGAGAAATGCTTGAACTTTAGATACCAATGTTGCCGTTCTTTGATCTGTTGAAAATCCTTTTACTGTAGGAAAATGTACCTTCATTTAAAATATGAATGAATATGCAGCAGCTGAGTGGCTTTATACAAATTCACCATTCTGCTCTACTAAATAGTTAAAGTTTGTTCATCAAATCTGAAAATTGCACTTCTAATTGAGATGTTACTCCTGCAAATTCAGAACAAAGTTCTCTCCTACAGTCCTGGATGATTTATTTTGCACATAATAATAATAATAATAATAATAATAATAATAATAATAATAATAATAATAATAATAATAATAATAATAATAATAATAATTCTTTATTCTAGCATATATCTCACTCTTTGCATATTCTACAGTTTACAGTAGAAAGTTTAGTATGCACATCTGAAACAGTTAGTGTGATAAAACCGACAGAGTAAGCTCAATTACCTGTGTCAGTGGAACTTTAACTTGAGTATTACTGGGAATTATGCACCCTCTGAAGGTCAACTGTTTTCAACTAGTGCATAGAAACTTTGATTTCATAGCAGAATGAGGGTACAATGAAACAAATTTCCTTTAACAATTGCAGTTTTTTTGAGGAAATCACTCAAAATTCACAATTTTGTTCCACATACTTTAGTAAATTTTGAAGGATGTTGCCTTCATCATAGGCATGGTTCCACTGTCAGCTTCCCAGTGTGATATTAAAATGTTGCTCTGAAGATTTTATGTGTTAAGTGATGAAGATACTATTGTTTTGAAGGTCAAAATTAACTAATTTTCTTCATTTTTGTTTATATGAGTATATTTTCTCATACTGGTATTTCTCAGAGTTTTTGTTTATATATATGATATCCTTTGTAGCCTTTTATCATGTTCATGTCTTTTATTATTTTTTTTTTAATTTGTCTCTTTTCTTGTTGACCAAATCTATAGCAATGTGTAGAAATTTGTGCTATATCTATGGCATTTTGGTACTCTGGATTTGTATTCTGTCTTGCTTTTGGTAGGTTTGTTAATATGAACAAACACAAAAGACAAAAAATTCTGCCAAGAAAACAATCAGACATTTGCAAAATTAGTTGTAAAGACTGCAATATGAAATATATAAAAAAAACAAAAAGAAGCATTACCTACAGTTTAAGCAACATATGAAAATGTAAAATATAAGCACTGGAAAAATCAGCAATAGCATATCATTTCTGGAGGGGGGGGGGGGCACAGATTTCAAAATGAACCAAAGTTCTTCAAAAATCCACATGCTTTACAGCTTTCCAAACATTGGAACTCAGTCATTCAGACTTGTAAACAGATCAACTAAACGTGTATGCATTATTTATAAAATGAATTTCAAACTTAGCCGCCAACGTTTTGTTGTCAAGATTTTTGCTGCTTTTATGACCAATAGAAGTTAATGTTATACATTTTCATTAATAAGACAGACATAAAGCTAGAACACTGTTGCTTTTCCATGAAGGTCCAAAGTATTTTGAAAGTAGTTGATCAATATGTTGACTTTTCTCATTTTTCCCTTTTGTCTTTGTAACATAATGTCCTGGATTGATTTTTCCTCTTTTCATAATACTTTGATAAGCTCCAAAATAATTATGATAGTGGCATTCCCCTCTTACTAAACTACCTGACTTTTCTTTTTTAAAGATCTCTCTTTGACGAGACTAGTTTAAAACCAACTTCCACAGGTTTTTAGCACTTCTGCGACTCCTTCCTTACAGCCTTTGACTGGAACACCATGTCTCCTAGCTTCTTGACAGCTCCTTCTTCTCCATAAATCATACTGTAGTCAGAAGGATCATTGATCATATTTAATTTCTTTATTTTTTTTTTCCCCTGTATTCTACCAAAGACTTTTTCTAGTGACAGAAAAGAATGGCCTACCACCATAAACATTAATAGCATCTCATATATTTTGTAACCAGTAGCAAAACTTTCCTATCATGGAAATTATGGTAAAATCAATATTTTTAAGCTGATGGTGTACAGCAGGAATGATCTCATTACGGCCTTCAAGATGTTCATTTTCAAGCCATGTGTAAATTGTTACAATTCCTTTATTCTGGGAATATGAGGAACTTACTTTACATATAGTAGTATAACTGCCTGTTGCTTGGTCAGTAAGTGTAAGAAAAAACCATATTTTTTGGCAGTGGAATGAAAATTTAATAAGTGAATCTTGAAATTTTAGCGGATTCCTTGGAATTCGCTTGTGTGTATTGTGATTGTAACCATGAAACAATTTTTGAAAAATTTCTTCAAATCTGCATTGATCCTACCTACTATGCACCAAAAATGGCAATGAAAATAATATATATATATAACAATAACTAAAGAAGCAGAAAAAGAATAAAACACTTAAATATTCACAGAATTATCTCGCTATATTTAACTGTTTTATTCTTTTCCTGTTTCTTTAGTTATTGCTATTTTAATTGCATTATTCAAGTGTTACTTTATTTTTAATTTATATTTGAGACCCTTAGAAATCAAGGGGTACAAGTGACAAACTGCTAATTTTAGATTTAAGTGTTGATTGTAGTGGTTAAAACAGGTACAAATCTGAGTGGCCAAGGGTTACAAGTAACAAGCAGTGTAGTGCTGAAATCTAGTGGCTGAAAGGAAGATGCTAAGACAACCATGTGCTTTCTTTGGAGGGTAAAGGAAGTTATAAGTGCACTTGTATCTCTTGGGTTACAAGTAACAAGCAGTCTAGTGCTGAAATCTAGTGGCTGAAAGGAAGATGCTAAGGCAACCATGTGCTTTCTTTGGAGGGTAAAGGAAGTTATAAGTGCACTTGTATCTCTTGGCTGCTAAATGATTGTAAAGAACTGTTTGTTTTACTGGCAATTCTTTGAGAAAAGAACCTATTTACTTTAAAACTATATTGATTCTTTGTAGTTTATTATTATTATTATTATTATTATTATTATTATTATTATTATTATTATTATTATTATTATTACTACTGCTGCTACTACTACTACTACTACTACTACTACTACTACTACTACTACTACTACTATTATTATTATTTATTTGCAATTCTTAAATGCTATAAATGTTTTTAACCTTAAATAAATGCACAATACTGGAAAATAGCAGTAGAAACTGGAAAATGCCTGAAACAGAAGAAAGTGAAACCTCATTTTAAGTGATAGTAAGTGCTTTATAGTGTTATATGTTATTATATTTTCTTATGAATAAATTGACAAATAATTTATTATTAAATATGTATGGTACATATATTAATATTTATCACTAGCTATTTTATAACTAAATATGCAAATATACTTTATTCAAATTATTCATAGCTATAAAATACTATGGAATAGCGAGTGAGTTTGGAATAATGAATAGAGAGTGCATAAACTATTTATTTCCTTTGCAGACACAAATGAAGATAACACATTTGAACCTAATATAAAATCTGGTGAACTTACTGGAAGTGGATTGCCACGTCAAAAGGGAAGGAAGAGATTAAGAAGGCCAGAAAATTGGAAAAAAAATAAAAGTTTTGGACTTTGAAATTAAAGAAAACAATATACAAATAGACAGGGGAAAGTTCACGGTGAGAAGAGGTTAAGGCCATATGTTCATAATTGCAGAGTTAAATGTTTTGAAAATATTAAAGAAGATGAAAGACAAATGGGTTATGAATACTACTGGAACCTAGGAATCTCCAAACATTATTCATTAATTCATCCATTTCAATCCAAGAGCCAATGCTGCCAAAAAGAGGTGGCATGCATGCAAAAAAGTAAGCTCCACTTACATTCTGAAAGAATGTATGTATGTATGTAAACAATTTTTCTGGTTTTCTGGTTGATGTTGGATATAAATAATAACATGTTACCAATGTGTTGTCTAAGAAATCTCCCACTGAAGTTCCTCCAAAAGACTGTAGAGGAATACAAAAAATCAGGAAACAAGATTCCTGATGCACAAGTTCAGGTTGTTAAGGATCATCTAATCTCATTTCCAAAATACAAGTCACTACAGTAGAAAAAATTTTCCTAACATTAAGTACTTGGACCCTAGACTAAATGTATGAACTTTATAGAGAGTTTTGTGCAGTAAAGTATTTACCAACTGTTAAAGAAAGTTACCACAAATTTGTGTTCAATATCAGTGTCTTTCATATATTTATAATATTGCATATATTTTATATTTAACAAAAGCTTCATCATGAAGATAGCAAAAGTGAAATATTAATATAATATGTGTTTGAGAATTGTATTTGTATGTAAATGCGCTCTGTAGTAGCCTTCAAAAAATGTTTTCATTACATACTTTTATTATTGCAATAACAATTAAATTAAATTTCAAATCCAATGAAAATTGATGAAATTTTCCATGGTATATTGTTGATTGTGTATATTTGCTTAGTACATTGAAATTGTTTTTAAATAGTAACGTGTTTTTGTTTTATTGAAACATATGAACATCAGCCACTTAAATATAATGTAACTCAAAATTTTCTGCTATTTTTCTGTATTTTAGTGAATGTACAGGTGATACCAAGATCTACACACAGTATAGCTTTGTCTATCAGTGGTCATATATTTTGTTTAATAAATAGTATACCATAAATTTTTGTAGTTTAATCTTTATTATTATTATTATTATTATTATTATTATTATTATTATTATTATTATTATTATTATTTCTCTTTTGTAATACTAATATATTGCAAGAATTCTAATTTTGTTCCCCTAATACGACAGAGTAATGCCATAATTTATTTCAGTTCATTTATAAGGTCATAAATTGGATTTTATATTCAATTTTAAAGTTATTCAAGTTGCTGAGAAACTGGAAACTTTCTGCTATTTTTCTGTATTTTAGTGAATGTACAGATGATACCAAGAGCTCATTTAATAAGCATAGTTACATTTAAAAATGTTTAAAACTACCCACACAGTATAACTTTGTCTATCAGTGGTCACATATTTCATTTAATTAATAGTATACCGTTAATTTTTGTGATTTAATCTCAATAATACTTTATTATTATTATTATTATTATTATTATTATTATTATTATTATTATTATTATTATTATTATTATTATTATAATAATAAAAAAACATTTCTACTTTGTAATACTTATAGATTGCAAGAATTCTAATTTTATTCCCTTAAATCGACATAGTAATGTCATAATTTATTTCACTTATTTTATAAGGCCATAAATTGGATTTTATATTCAATTTTAAAGTTATTCAAGTTGCTGAAAAATTTGTTTAGTACACAACTCCTGCATGACAGACTTTTTTGTGTATTTGTATTGCAACTGTAAACAACAGTATTCCGCTTAATTTAACCATAGCATTAGTTTTTTCTTCTGTTAATATGTTAGGTGCACTTATCTACAGTCTAAGGTATGTCCGTGGGGTAAATAGTCTTGAAATAATTCTACTTTACTGTCAAATTAGACAAGACTTCGTTGTTGAACTTTCTCCCCATCTGACTAATGGCCATACAGTCTAGTAGACTTACGTCTACACCTTATCTCTCTTGGCGAGGCCTGTATTCAGATTTTTTCTACACACATTTTTACTCTAACCGCACCTATTCACAAGATTTTTATGACTATCTGCACTAATTATGCCCTTTGATCGGTGTGTTTTTTAGCATTACCTGTCTCACCTAATACTTTCTTTTGACCTCTTTGTGGTTTAGGTGATTACTGAGTTGTATATCTTAAAGCAAATTGATCCTGTTAGATATTATTACCTAATTCATAAAACCCTGGTGAGTTCATTTAATGCCTTGCAAGCATAACTTACTGCATGTAGAAATCGTTTCTTGTGTCTGCAATCTGGCATTATAGGCAGTTGTTTCGAGATATGTCTGTAAGAAAATTAGAGAATTGGTGATTCATGAAATAAAACAAATATGTTGTATTTTAATCTGACTCGATTTGAATATGCCACATTAAAAGAATAACAAAACAAAGTTTATCTTTTACAGCAATGACAATAATTGTTTGACCAGAATCATGTAATACACTTTTTTCATTAGAAGGGAATCTATTTTGCAGATTAGTCATAAAAAAGAAACTAGCATATTTCTTTTCATTATATTCTTTTTCCAACTTAAAGGTTTCTTTGTCTTTTCCGGCCTATGCAATTAGCAGTCGAGGATTTTCCACCATCCTTTACTCTCAGTAGAAGCATAAAATGAACAATTTTATGCTGGGAAAATAATAAGTATAACTACTGTGTATGTTGAGAGTGAATAAAGAGGATAGTGGAAAAGTAGCACATTTTTAAGGAAATGTTCCACTGCTTCTAGAGTTCTTTGGAACAATATCGATATAGGAGTTAGAGGATTTTGGAAATGACGCCTTGTTTTAAATCTTGTTATTAACCATTTAATCAAGTGCTAAATATCTTATTCTACCACCATTGTTTAAATACAATTGCTAAAAATAAGTAGTGAGTTGCCTTGTCGCTTGCCAATTTTTCGCAAGGTTTAACGTGTGCTAGATCAGATAGCCATCTCCCGTAGGTGAGAGCAGGACGTTTTAAAATTTTCAGCATAGTTCTAGTCACATTTACTGATCATATCAACTGGTCTAATTAGGGACAATTATGAAAGTATACCCAATGATTACTAGCTATTGCGTTTCTTTTTGCCACACAATGGACAATTGCGGTAATTACGCATGAGAGAGTTTTACTATCAGTAACATTATTATTATTATTATTATTATTATTATTATTATTATTATTATTATTATTATTATTAAATTTACGAGGGCCATTTGAAAAGTTCTGGGAATGACCCATAGGTTGCAGTAGCAGTTACGAAGCAGCTTTATTATTAAAACCCGCCATCTTCCTTAGAAACATTTGTGCAATAATACATGAATTGATCAACAAACTTAGTAGCTCTATCCGTTTGTTGCAGTGCACAAGTATGTATTCGGGAAAAATGACAAATATCGAACATCGTGCGTTTAATAAGTATGTAATAAAGAAGGGTATGAATGCAATGGAAATTCATACAGATAGGACAAACGCTCTAGGTTTCGTCCACTGCACTCAACGGAACTACAGATATTAAAATTAACTGATGACATCACAACACAGTTCAACAATGGCAGCAGCACACTGGCCCTCTTTTTGGACGTAGAAGCGGCCCTCGACAGGTGCTGGCACAATGGCCTCCTCTACAAGCTGTATCACCAGCTATCACCACTCAAGCCATACATCCCCATGCTGGCCAGCTACCTTCAAGAACGCCGCTTTTACGTCCAAGTACGCCAAGAAAAATCCCAAACCCTACCCATGTCAGCTGGTGTGCCACAGGGGGCAGTTTTAGCTCCTTATCTGTACACCTTGTACACTCGAGACATTCCCCCCGACCACAGATGTAAGACGCTACTCTACGCCGACGACACTGCTATGTACAACCACCATACACACCCAAAATACAACCAGAGGGAGCTCCAACGTTACCTGGACAAATTCCTGACCTGGGCTGCCCTCTGGAAAATAGTGATAAATGCCGACAAATGTCAACTAATACACTTCACCAAAACCAGGAAAAACGACATATACATCACTCTACAAGGACGTAGACTGCAGTGCCAACCTACTGTTAAATATCTGGGCGTTACCTTGGATAAAAAACTCACTTGGAACGCCCACATTCAGCAAACGATCCAAAAGGCCAAACAACGAACATGTGTCAGCACCGCACTACTGCACAGCAAGCACATCCGCATTAAGACAAAACTCGTCCTCTTCCAATCCTTTATCCAACAATTTCTCCTGTACGCCTGCCTAGCTTGGTCAAATACCAGCAAAACCAACCTACTCTCCCTCCAATCCTGTCAAAACATCTGCCTCAGGAAAATACTAAGGGTGCCGATCCTAACACCTAACAAAATTGTTCACAAAGAACTACAATTTCCCACCTTCCTACAGACTCTGCACAACCGCTGCACAAACGCATGGGCCTCCATAAGAACGCACTCCAACCCAGAAGTACAAAAAATAGGCCAGGCGGAGCCTCTCCACCGCAAGCTAAACGCATACGCATTTTCTAAAAACATCTCCGAGCAAACTCAAACCACTTTTTCTGACATCACCATGAACTGTATGTATACTTGTAAATATTAACTGTTAAGTATAGGATAGGATTTTTAATTATAAGTCTGTTAGGTTAACTATGTATTAATTTCACCTTATATGTATGTGCCACTAAACAAGTCTCAGTCTTCGCACCATCACAGGAAGCTGTTCCCCAGGGCAAGCTCATTGCCCCCGCATGGGCTTCCAAACAAAAACTTTTTACTCAAAAACTGTCTATGTAAATGCTTAACTTATGTATATTATGTACCTGTAAGGCTGCCCCATGTACCAGCCCAGGGAATTATAGTTCAATAAAAAATCAATCAAATCAATCTAGGGGACTCCGCCCATCATTTTTAACCGTATCCAAGTGACCACGGAATTTACACACGGCTGTAAAAGCTTGGAAGGTGCCCATGCCGCAGGCGATCAAAATCGGTCACATCAGAAATTATTCGATAAGGTGCACGACGTGGTTCTGAAGGATCGCCGATTAAAAGTTTCCGAAATTGCTGAAGCTCTGAGCATTTCAGGGGAACTCGTATTTCGCATTTAGAGGGAAGAATTGTGCTAGGATAAATTATCGGCAAGGTGGATGCCGCGACTGCTAACTCAGGATCAAAAGCGAACCAGAGTGCAAAATCTCAGCAAGTTTAGTCCGTTTTCAGAGAGATCCCGCCGATTTTATGCGTCTATTTGTGACCAGTGAAAAAACTTGCGATACGCTGCTACACACCTGAAACAAAACAGCAATCTAAACAATGGAAGCATCACGATTTTTGAGCACCAGAGATGGCCAAGTGTGTGAAATGGCCGGGAAGGTGCCCTGGGTTTTTTTTTTTTGGGGGGGGGGGGCTGGAAAGTTTGTACTGCTAAACTTCACTGGAGCATATTATGTTAACCTTATGCACTTAATACAAAAATACGGGAGAAAAGGCCTGGTTTAACTAAGAAGAATCTTGAGTCGACGTTGCTCGCCCTCACACATGTTGTTACAGTATCGAAAAATGAATCAATTTAAATATATTTTGTTGCCACGTCCGCTTTATTCCCTTGGCTTGGCGCCATCGCAGTTGCATCTGTTCCCTAAACTGAGAAAATTCTCTGACGAGGAGCTTTAATTATCATTTCAAGGGTATTTTGTAGGTCTGACTTTCGAGATGGGATAAAGGCTTTGGAGCATCGCTGAACTAAGTTCAATAGTGTCAAGGTAAACTATGTTGAAAAATAAGAACAATTTCAAAACCTATGTCGTCATTTTTATGCTTCATTTCGAGAACTTTTCAAATTATTCTCTCATATAGAGACATTCAATTTTAAGAAAGTGTGAAAATAGGTCGTTTGTTTCTGTTTCGCATACGGGATTCACGGGTTGCACTGAAATGAAATCAAGATTGATTTTAATGTTGGAATAAAAAAAAAAAAATCGCAAAAGCGCCGAAACCAATAATAAATAACTTTTGCAATTTAATGAATTGTGTAGTCATACGGTAATGTTACTCTTTTGTGTGTAACAGTCAGATAGAAATGAACATGTTTCCGTACTTTTGGGGTCGGTAGGGCCAGTTTTTATTTTGCCTATTTTAAGGCTTAAAACTTATTTTTACTTGCCTGTTTTGGATCGTTATGGATGTTTTTCTATATTATATATGCATTTTAAAAAGCACGTCAAGAATTTCAATATACGGAACTGAAAAAAGTTATAAACATCAAATGGCATGTTCACCTCATAAAAATATCAATTGGGAATCTTATTATGCATTTATTTATTTTCAAGCAGTCAAAAATATTCTCCTCAACCCATTCACTTAAGTGCTTTAAATAGCAGAACTTTCATTAGTGAAGGAACGCACGGTTATCTCGGCACACGAATACCAGGAAATATACAGGATAAGGGAAGTACTGTAATTCTGAATAGTTCTGACGAATGACCTTGTATTGATCTGCGCGACACTATTCTACAACATTTGTGGAGGGAGTAACTTCTCGGCTGCATAAATGTAACAAACAATTGCTAGCGAGAAAGATGAAAGTGGTACAGCTCAGCAATAAATCGCCCCTACAGTGTGTTCAGTACGAAAGTAAGAGATATATCAACCTGATTCTATAAACGCATAAACCGGAAATGAACTCGGTCAGAAACCACTGCGCATCTTTTGCTCATTTGCCGGGAGTATTCAAAACTATTTTACTTTGTCTTGATCAACATTTCCATGAATATCCTGAAAAGTGAATATTCTGTTGTAACAGGCATGAGTTCTTCCGAAATAGTTTGTTTTAAATATGCTTCAATCACTGTAGTGGAAGTAGAACGTTCTTTTTCCATAATGAATCATGTTCTCTATGACAAGTTGCAGACTATAACAGTTTATACCTTGAAAAAAAAAATCATGTTGTTGCTTGTAAGGAAGAAAAGTGAGTTGAGGTATTTTATATGATAAAGAAATTATTGAGTATCTTAAATATCAATTTTCATTAATAATAAGTAATATTTCTCTCTATTTTTACTTTTAGTAAATACCTATTTTAATTATATTGTTGCCTATTTTCTGTATTTTAAGTGCCTTTTTGCCTGCCTGTTTTAACCGAAATAATTCCTGAACTTCCGGGCTTTGTGGGTTACAATGTTTTAAGTACTGCATCAGAAATTATTATTATTATTTTTTTATGAAAGGTAGGTAGCAGACATAAAATACGCCAGAGACTCAAGGAATGACAATGCTCTGACTTTGGCTCCTGTCGCTTAAAGAACAACAAGCAAGAAGTGCCTATTTCTATTTTATCGAAACTTTTGTTTTTGGAGACTGGTGCACATCTTTCAGCGGTGCTCTACCATTTCCACAATTTGATGTGCTTACTGCCTCCGTGATAACGAAGCAAGATCTGGACAAGGCTTGTAGCTGGAAGTATTGTACACCTCATTTCAACTTTTTGACTGCATGATAACAATTTTTAATATGACTGCTCTTTGTAAATAATCAACCAGAACACCTTGTATATTGCAAAAAAAAAAAAAAAAAAAAAAAAAAAATGGGGGAGGGTATAAGACAGTGTCTTAAGGCACAAAAGTTTCACAGCAGGACAAAACACTAAGAAATATAATCTCACTAGTGTCGACATAAAACGAGCGTAAGGTAAAAAAACATTCGGGATCTTATCGAATGCTACCGAAGTTTGATTTCAGAAATCGCTTCTGAGGTTGCGAAAATTATAAATCAAAGTATTCCATCCTGCATTTTAGATGGTTTGGATTATCAAAAAGTTTCGGCCATATGGGCTTTTTTTTTTTATTCTTATTGAGCTAAAACTGAGCGTGTGGGACTGTATCAGAAATTTTTGGTTCGATACCGGGCTCAAGAAGAATTTTTTCTTTAAACATTACTACTGAGTCGAGCATGGAGTGGAGGTAAAGAGCCATTTACGCTTCTGTCAAAGCAAAAACTTGCCTATTAGCTGGGAGGTTCACTTAATGGTTTTCTGGGGCTCCTAAGCATTTTGTTCATGTTCATGAACGTTGCACTCTCAATGCAGTATATTTTGAATTTGAATGCATTTACCAATAAATCTCTTAAATACAAATTCAACAATTCTTAATTAACTACCCACCGGACATTTGTCTCCGGCTTATCTGTGATTATTCACTGGAATTTCCTAAAGACTCAGGGTTAGGCTGCATAAATACACAAACAAATGAAACCCTCTATTAGTTACCAATTTTATAATAAACATTTATGAATTTTTATGAATTTAACATATATAACATTAATCTTTTATATACACAATAATCTAAAGCCCTTTCCCGGTTTCGGAGGTAGACAGAATAGAAACCATGATAGACATTGCGGAAACGCTTATATCGCGCTTATAAGTTCGCATTCGTAATAGGCGCCATGGCGTAGTTGTAGATTTAGTTGCTAGAGGGCAGTCATAGCAAATTGGCATTCAACATGCACATTAAACTTTCTGCGGGTTACTTTTTGCTAAATATGAGTCCGTTGTGACTGTACAGCGACATTTCGTACAGAATACCAACAAAAACCATCTACAGCCAAAATAATTCGTACATAATGTAACAATTTGAAACAACTGGCTGCTTGTGCATGGACAACGAACAGGCCGATCAAAACCATTGAGCGTGGGCGAGAATTATTTGTCAGAAGCCCTTAATGTTCACAAGTCATGCGAGCCAGGAATTACAGATTCCGCAGCTAACTGTCTGGCGTATTTTACGTTGACTTGAAGTGAAACCATACCGGATACAGCAGTTGCAGATACTGACTCCCGAAGATCACGATCTTCATCTTCAATTCTGTGTTGATTTTCAAGAACGGCTAGAAGAAGACGGTTTTGCTGAGAAACTGATTTTAGTGACGAGACACGATCCATGTGTCCGACAAGTGAACTGTCATAATGTACGCATATGGGGCACGGAAAAACGTGGTGTGGTAGAACCTGTCCGTGATTCTCGTAAAGTCAATGCGTTTTATGCCGACTCTTCATCAAAAGTGTACGGCCCATTTTTCATTGCGGAGAACACTGTTACCGGTCCAGCGTATCTAGACGTGCTTCAACAGTGGCTAATTCCACAATTACATGCAGATAGCCAAGACTTTATTTATCAGCAAGATGGGACTCTACCTGATTTTCATCATGTCCGTGAGTATCTCCATACTGAAATTCCTCATCGTTGACTCTTCTCTTCTCTGTGGCATCCACAGTCATCTCACCAACCCCATGTGATTTTTCTTATAGGGTTATGTCAAAGATCGTGCCCCCTTTGCCACATGATTTAGCACAGCTGCGAGAGAGGATCATACATACTCGCTGGTATCGAGCGTCAGATGTTGGGACGTGTGTGGCAATAGCTTGACTACAGGACTGATGTCTGTCGCGTCACCAATGGAGGACATATGGAACCCCTATAATGTATGTGCAAAACTTGGAAAGATACTCTATCCACTGATATAAGGGTTTCCGTTATGTCTGTCATGATGGCTGTTCTATCAACTCCCGAAACCAGGGAAGAACTTTAGAACCACCCTGACTGAATATTAGAGCTGTTTTTCAATCGTATCCTCACCCTTTCCTCCTTAACTTTGTATTCCACTGATCCTGTACTTTTCCTAAATATTCCCCTATCATTTTATTTCTCTAGTCCCATATCAGTAAACATTGTACATGCTTTACTTTCTTTCTGAATTTATACCATTTTCCCCATACGTCCTCCTTTCATCTCTTTACACTACCACTCTCCACTAAACAATGAAATATTTCCTCAAACTCTCCACACATTACACCTTTTCCCCATTATATCCTTTGAAAAGCTTTAAAAATAACGCTCCTTCTCGCACCCAGGCCAATCCATCACGAAACCGCGTGATAGGCGACCACGAGGTACCGGCATGCTGACCACAAGCCTTCCCTGCAATACAACCCTCTATCAATGAAATCGTAAGACGGAGGTAGGCAAGGCTCACTCCGAGCTGTGGCGCGAAATGAGAAGAGAAGAACTCTGTCGTTCGTATCTTTTTTTTTTTTTTTTTTTTTTTGATTCGTTTTATTTACGGACGCTCTTTAACATCTCAGGTCATCAGCGCCCCATTCAATTCCGGGCCTGAAACGGCCGACAAATTTTGCTCAGAGGCCTCTTTTTTCAGGCTTGAGGTTCTTTTTCGTGCCGTAAATGTATAACATGGGACCCACAGCTTTACTTCCCTTCCGAAGGAAGCCATGCTTAAGGTTTTTACGCCCCGAAAAAATCCATCGAACCTGGCCGGGTTTGAACCCGCGACCTTGGGTTTAGAAGGCAAGTATGGTTACCACTACACCACCAGGACCGACATATCTGTATCATAACAACCGTTATTGTACATCAAATCAGCACACTCAACATTTTTGTTATAATTGACTTTTACGGGTTTCAGTTTTTGAGCACTTAAATAGATAATAAAAAAAAAAAAAAGGCTACAGTTCAACCAGTTAACTTACAGTAATTAATTATTTGGAGTTTTAATGCAAACGATGGTGCTTAGGAGATAACATAAAATGTACTGCTAAACACAAAATGGATTGTGACAATTACAAAAGTCTCAATCTTCATGAGCTACTGTGACAAATTTAAATCAGAGATCTAAAAACGGAACCTGAAGCTGCAAAGCTAACACTTTAAGAGAACCAACACCTTGAGCAGAGGCTTGTAATAAAAGGTTCAGAATCAAAACCAAATTCTTGCGCAACATATTGCAAGAACCGGCACAACTTCAACAAATATGCCATGCTAGCGGTGGTATAAACGATAAAGGCATGGGATCGAAGCATATCCCTGGCATAAACAAAAATGCAGGGACCGGCTGTTCCACCATTAATATCACGACGCTATTTCGAGGGGGATATAGGTGTTTAGGATCAGACATGACTGGGGAACGGAAGCTTTTTACTTGACAGTTACCTTTACAGTTGCCGGTGTTTCTTACTGTGTGTGAAGCCGATTTCTATCAGATGTTTACAGTTGAGTTACTGTGATAATTGAAATGATTCATTTGTAGCAGTTAATAGTGTCCCAAAGAAGTTATTTGCAGAGTTATTCCTGGAGTTATACCCACTCCTTTGCATCGAGGGGTTACAAGGACGCTTTATGTACTTTTACTAGGCTAAATTGAAAACTCAACACCACCCACCGATGGATGTTGCAGCGTCGCAACCAGAGCATAGCCAACATTACATGAACTAGCGCTGTCAAGTGTAATGTTTCGGTTGCCCATGGATAGCTCAGAAGCTGTGGGGTAGAAAGAAGCGAAAAGAGCACTGAAAATAGGAAGGTATAGAACAGCTTTACTTGAGCATAAAAACACCAGGCGCCAGGCAAGCAATTTAAAAAACAATAACAAATAAAGTTCACTGTCAACGAGAGATCTACTATAAGAGCCAAGTTCGGGACCTGCTCGGGCCCGGTTACCGAAATGTAGAACCTGGGCGTGGATGCACCATCGCAAGACATAGATAGTTGCAGAAGACAGAAGAGAACAAAACATAGAGCGTAAATACCTTTCAACAATATCTATATTAAACCCACCTTCTTAAGCAAAAATTATGGGCGAAAGACAAATGGACCTTTGGTCCGAACTCCGGATATGCTGCCACAGTCCCAGTTGACACTAGGCTACATTACCGTAAAACAAGTTCCTTGGAAGCTGATGCAACAATTGCAGCATTCTGACACTCTGTTATTGCCTAATTTATACAAAATGCCAATTTCTATACATGACCTTGGACAACCCTCGTCCGCACATCATACAATGACAACAGAACAGATCCAGCGTTTTGGTTCCGCAGTTGATCATCGTCCATACAGTCCCGCCATTTGTTCTCACAACTTACAGAACACCTTAAAGGACCTTACTTTCATTCTGACGGTGCAGAGAGACAAAAATGAGATTGGCTTCGCCATCAAAGTAAAACATTCTACAGAACTGCATTCATCGCCAGGGCGATTATGGGGGGAAATACTTATGTACGTACGAAGAATAAGGTTGTATCAAGTTACCAGTTTTTGTTTAACTTATCCATTTCAAGTGAAAAATTAGGGGGCCATACTTATCAGCATGCCCTCGTAGATTAACTAGAAATTATTAGCGGTAAAACTATAGACCCAAATATCATAAAATTAATTTATCTTATTCGTCATAAAAATTACTTTTGAGAGGAAATAGCATATTTAGAGAGAGGATTCTGTCTGCACGGACTGCTATCTAAGACAATCAAATTTCATTGTTGTCCATCAAGTTTTTTTCTTATCTATTTTTGACTGAACGCAGCACTGCACGCTAAGAGATAAGGAATAAATTTATTTTCCGTTGAAAACGATTTTTTTTAATGTTAATAGTATTTGTAGTGCTTGTGGTTTACAGGCGGTGGACACTGATGATATATGAAATGATAAATTAGGAAAGGATTTTTTTTAAGGAAGGAAACGTTCCAGGCTTGAGTTTAGAGTACCTCCCCGGCATTTGCCATTTATAAGGGCTAAGGGAAACCTGAAAAAAAACCTCAGTCAGGAAGGATGGTCCTGGCCGGATTCGAACCCCAGGCCTCCCACTCACGAGTCCGCGCCTTAACGACCTCGACCACCCGTAGCCGCGAGGTGAGAGTGAATCTGTAATAGCAATGCGTCACTAAAGCAGGAATTTTCCTTTCATTATATATATTTTAAAGAAAAAGGGTACTTATTTAAAAACATGAGGAGATAAGCTTTCCGAGGTGACCGGATGCTTATAAGAAGCAGGCGGAGTGGAGGAATGCACGTGTCATGATATATTGCGGCCAACGATTTAATTTCTCGTGGAAAAAGGGTACATTGTTTCAGCGTTTGTGCAGTCGCAATAGGGATAGGGAGGAATACTGTATGCTCGGCGAAACGGGTTTTACTGAGGAAAGCAAACAGATCTTAATTTCGCAGTAAAGTGTCATTCCGAATGAATGCTCTTTAACGTCCGTTTTTGCTACAGAGACACCACAGGCGATGGACACTGATGATACATGAGATGAAATAATATATTGAGAAATACTATTTTTAAAGAAGGAAACGTTCCAGGACTAAGTTTAGGGTGCCTCCCCGGCATTTGCCATTTATGAGGACTGAGGAAAACCTGGAAGAAAAAAAACTCAGTCAGGGAGGACGGTTCTGGGGAGAGTCGAATCTCAGACCTCCCGCTCACGAGCCCGCGTCTCAACGACCTCGACCACCCATGGTGGTAGCGAAAAGTGTAATCCCGAAAGGAATCCTCGCTTCATCAATAACTTTCTAAAGTTTGCAAGGGGGTGAAATCTCACCTTTTTTTCCAATCCGATTCCTAAAACTTTTTCGAATCCTTTATATAGAATAATAATTTTAAAAGAATAGTAAAAAACAACACAACTTAAAATTTAAGCTTTTTAACATATTTGATTAAAAACACATTTAACAGTTTAGTTTTCCAAAAATATACGGCTATTTTAGGAAATTCCAAAGGAATGTGGTAGCTATTGCGGTTATGCCCACGAAGTGATTTTTGAAAAAAATTCTTCAAATCTCCATCGATCCTAAAATGATGACAATGAACAAAATTAAACAAATGTCTGTTAACACTCTAGCAGTCGCATTTATTTTTTAAACGAAACTCGGCATATAGCCATCAATTAACAAACGGTTCGTCGAGCACGTCAACCAGCAAAATTGAACCGCTGAGAGTGGGGGTAAACCTAAAGCGAAACATTTTTAAATAATTTAAAAATTGCTCTGGTGGCCGCAACTTTTTACTTAACTAAACTAGGTAAAATGGATTATTAAAAATATTTCTAAAAATCAGGGCAATTGGGCCATTAGGAGTGAAGATATACCTGAAAATCGAGTGAGGGTTAAAACGAAATTTAAAAATCGGCCTACCGGCTACAGTTTTATTTATTTATTTATTTATTTATTTATTTAAAGGAAACTCCGATTCTGCCATTGATATAAAACAACCAAATAGTTTTTGAAAATCTGTGAAATCAGATAATTAGGAAATCTAACATTTAAAAATCGCTCCAACGCACTAATATTTGCTCTTTAGCAACCAACTCGGTGTATACCTTTTAAATAAAATAAGGAAACTAGTTTCTGAAAATCAGGGCAATTGGGCTATTAGGAGTGGGGATATAGATGAAAACTGAAATTAAAAGAGTGAGGGTTAAAGCGAAATTTAAAAATCCCTCTAGCGGCCGTAATTTTTTTTTCTGAACGAAACTCGGTATAGGCCATTGAAATAAAATAGGTAGTAGTTTCTGAAAATCAGTGAAATCAAATTATTAGGAGAGGGGATTTACCTGAAACCCAAATTTAAAAATTACTATAGCGGTACCAATATTTCCATTTTCACAACAAAATTTGGTATATATGTACCATTAATAAAATGGGGAAATTTGTTTATGAAAATTATAGACATTTTTGGAGCAGGGGTATATTTTAAAATTAAAATTTAAAAGCACTCGTATTTATTTTTTCTCTAATTGTTTTAAAAGAAAGGGCAAATTAATTCAACATTTAAACTGTATTTACAACGTTGCAAATGTTTTATATTTAATAAAAGCATCGTCGTGAAGATAGCACATATGAAAAATAATTTAATATTGTTTTAAAATTATATTTGTATGTAAGAGCGTTCTGTAATAACCTTCATTAAACGTTTTCGTTACATACTTTTATTACTACAATAATATTTAAATTAAATTTCAAATCCAACGAAATTCGATAAAACTTTCGATTGTTTACTATTAATTTTTTATATTTGCTTAGTATATTGAAATTGTTTTTAAACAGTAACATGTTATTGTTTAATTGAAACACATGAACATCTAATTAAATACATAATGTAACTCGAAACTTTCTATTATTTTTCTCTCTTTTAGTGAATGTAAAGATATCAAGGGCTGAGGTCATAAACATAGTTACATTTAAAAATGTTTAAAAATACCCACATAGTATAGCTGTATCTGTTAGTGATCATATATTTAATTTAATTAATAGTATATTATTAATTTTTGTGGCTTAGTCTCAATAATAATAATAATAATAATAATAATAATAATAATAATAATAATAATAATAAAACTGTGGCACTTATAGATTACAAGAATTCTGAATTTGTTAACCTAATACCATATAGTAATGAAATAACTTATTTCATTTCATTAATTATTAAGGCCATAATTTAGATTTTATATTTATTTTCAAAGTTACTCAAGTTTCTGAGGAATTCGCTTTTTTTGCGCACCTCCAGCGTGACTGGCTTTTTAAGAGTTATAAATGGAATGTGGTAAATAAATAAAGTTAAATTCTAATTTTGAAATTTCTTTCCATTTATCAACATAATTTGATGTCGGTCCTAGTGGTGTAGTGGTAAACATACTTGCCTACTGAATCTAAACGCAAGATCGCGGGTTCAAACTCGGCCAGGATCGATGGATTTTTTTCGGGCGTAAAACTCTTAAGTATGGCTTCCTTCGGAAAAGAAGTAAAGCCGTGGATCCCGTGTCGTACATTTACGGCACGGTAAGGAACCTCAAGCCTGAAAGAAGAGGCCTCTGAACAAAATTTGTCGGCCGTTTCACGCCCTGAATTGAATGGGACGCTGGTGACTTGTGAGTTGTTTTTTTAATGGTGTTTAACGCCCGTTTTTGCTACAAAGGCACCACAGGCGGTGGACACTGGTGATACTTGAAATGATATATTGGGAAAGGATTTTTTTTTTAAGGAAGGAAACGTTCCAGGTCTAAGTTTAGGGTATCTCCCCGGCATTTGTCAGTTATGAAGACTGAGGAAAACCTGGAAAAAAACCTAAGTCAGGGAGGACGGCCCTGGCGGGATTCGAACCCCAGAGCTCCCGCTCAAAAGTCCGCGCTTTAACGACCTCGGCCACCCGTGGCAGTTTGACCTGAGATGTTAAAGAGCGTTCGTAAATAAACAAATAAAAAAACATCATTTGACAATTTTTTTTGAATAGCTGTTTATATACATACATTTTCTTTAATTAAGAATGTTGTAAAATATTTAAATGGAAGCAAGTGTAAAGGGAGAAACTGTCTCAAGAATTAATATAAATAAACACGATATATGGTACACTAAATTATTTCTGGAAAAATTAAGAAATATTAAAACGTATTTGTTTTAAGAGTTAACACTACAACGTTAATTTGACCGGCTTGAGTGGTTAAAGTAAACTGAAACTCCTGATGTCTAGTGTTAATAAAAACGCTAAACAGCGTAATCAAAAACATTAATGTAGATTTTTATTCTCTACTTTGCTTTGCTATGTTACTTGGTGTGTTTTCTGAAATTACTGTCCATTGTCATGTGATCAAGAACTTTTCAGATGTTTAAGTATGCATTTATTTCTCTGTAACTCTGCATACTGCAGTTATCAATCGAGAACTACCTTTATTGAATTCCTTGTTGTTATTAAAAATTACACTAGATCATTAGATGGCATAGTGAAAGCAAACTTAGGTCCGCCACAAACGCCTTATATACAAATTAGGGTTGTAAAGGTTCCATTGACGAGAAAAGTACGAATACGAGAGTAAGTCATTAAGTTAGTAATTAATGTATTCTTTTAATAGTCTTTATTGCCATTTTAACTACTGAGGCATCACAGGAGGTGAATACTGTTGATATATGAGATGACATGATAAATTGGGAAAGGATTTTTTTAAGGAAGGGAACGTTCATGGCCTAAGTTTTAGGGTACCTCACAGGCATTTGCCATGCACTGGGGGGGGGGGGGGGAAGAAAAAGAAAAAACTCAGTCAGGGAGGACGATCCTGATGGACCTCCTGCTCACGAGTTCACGCCTTAACGACCTCGGCTACCCATGGCGGATACAAATTGATATGGGGCATTACATGTTTGAATGAGACAGCTGAGACTATTGCCACTAGAGGGCAGCATTAGCCGATGACAATTGCCGATACTCGACATGAGACAATCTACATTTACAATAGCGAAACAGCGGTTGCAATATGGCGGCGCCTCTGGGTGAGTGTACAACCCTCGAGCAGCACGATTTTTGTGAGCAAAAGGTATGGATCAAAGAAATGCTGAGAAGTGCCTGCTGCATCAAGCTGTTTAAAATTGGGTGCTGAAGCTCCCTGAAGGACGGACACGTATCGAACAAGCACAGAGGCAAATTTGCAGCGGTTTGAAGAATTAACCCCTTCTTGCCATAGAAGAACTCTAGTAATTCGAAATATAGCGATTTCAAGTGTGACTTTCTCTTAGTGTTTTATCCTTTTCTGCTTTTATAATTACTGTTAATTTGTTACATTGTTAATAGTGTTACTTTATTTTTATTTTTCTTTTATGTTATACACACACACACACACACACACACACACACACACACACACACACACACACACACATTAACGTTAACCTAACCTCAGGTAAATCCAAGAATCCGCTGGACCCAGTGAGCGAAATAAATTGAGCCAATCTGAACGTATTTACCGGTACAATGAATGCCTGTTTAGCTAAGGGAGGACATTACCAGCATTGCTATGCTAAGATAAGATATAAGAAGCAAAGCCAGAGTACAGGTAAGGCTGGCTGTGGCACGTCCAGCTGCCGAGACGCAAAACCGCGTGCGAGCTGTAAGGACATATTCTGGAAGTCCTACAGTAAGGGAACTATTTACATTGTGGCAGTCTGTTACGTTTTTACAGTACAGAAAAATACAGAAAAAGCCTCTTTTGAAGAGAGCATAAATACACTGAAACATTTACAGAAGGAATTTGAAATTCGTTATAGAAGCATGGTGTTACTTGTAAAATGGTTCTGTTTTTTTTTAACAACAAACTTTAAAGAAATTCAGGACGAAGCATTACACGTTGAGGTAATTGTTTGAGTAAATATATGTTCACGAACATGACATTTTCTATTATAAAAGCACTTAACAACAACAACATAGAGTGAAGGTAAGCGATTCCAACTTGAAAGATAGTATATACATTTGCGGATAGAATAAAATAAAGCATAACTTCAGTAGTTTATGTACTTATTTATCCTAGAAAGAATAGGGCCATAAAGCCTTCTCTTCCACTCTACCAGGCGAAAAAAGACCAGCAAAAATACAGATAACAATGAACAAAGTTACATAAAATACAGAAAATATGCCAAATTGAAAATATATATTGCAATCAAATACTGCACATTTTTTATATAGTTAGAAAGTTCAGATAGCATTAGAAATCCACTTGTTCTTCAATAATGGAGGTGGAGGTAGAGGATATTGAACAGGGGCATACTAGAGTTACCCATGACAGTTGATTACATGGTATGTCACATGATCAAATTTATGAGTTGTAAGACAAAACGAACACGAACATTATGAATGCGCTGTAATCTGTCGTCTTGCCCAGTATTCAGATTAGAGTACAAGATATCACAATAATCAAAGTGAGACAAAACAAACACTTAAATGAACATTTTTTTTTAACTGAGAGGTAGAACTTTTGTTACGTGTTTTAATGTGTGAATCAAAAAAAACAAAAAAAAAAACGTTTTATTGCCTGTGTAGGTTACCTGGCCATGACATTCTAGATCCGAGTCTATAAAAACCTGTTATTTATTTACTTATTTTTTATTTTATTATATTTATTGCCACGCTAGTATAATTAACTATCTTGTTGTTTATCATGATGGGTGGTATGTACAGAACGAGGGGCGGTGGGCGGCACAGCAGTCCTCCAGCACAGTGCCACACGTGGTAGACAGAAACCTTGACGTGTCAGTAATTAGGGGGACAGTTTCTTTGGAGGGGGCAGTGGAAAGTACCGGCCGGCCCACTAAGATAGTGTGAGCATAATGTGTTAGTGCATAACCTTCGCTGGTAAAAAGTACTTTACTCTGATACTGTGCCAGGTAAGTGCTAACACCTCTTGTTCATGTATAGCCAGATAAAGAATTTTAGACTCTAAAACTTGGAAATTGGCACCAACTTTTTAAAAATACACACAATGAATTTTGCTGCTGACTTTAATCAAAGAATTGCTCAATTTACGGAAAAAATTATTGCAGAGAATTTTTATTTTAGTGTTTTGCAGTTTGAGTGCTACTATTTCGGTTTGTTCCATATCTAACACTTTATTTGAAATGGAGATGCCTATTTGCAAAATATAAACTACAGCAATCGCTATAGAAAACAAGTTACTACACGATGTATATACTAGTAAAATATCAATGTAATATTTCCCTTATCAGTAATCCACTGTTTATACCTTTTTAACCTTATATTGAGGTAAATCAAAACAAACACATGACACAACTAGAATTCTGATCCGTTGCATCTGCAAAAGTAGTTTGCATATGTACTAGCCATTAGACAGTATAGGAAAGGTAAACAAATGGAATTAAGATTTTAAAAAGTGCGATTAGCAATACGGCTTGTTGCACTGTGACCAACCTTACGTTAAGTTGCGTGTGATAACGAGCAGGGAACATCTTATGTGTGATAGTAAAGTATAGGAAAAGCAAATATTTGAATAGTGGGACAGAAAATCATTGTTTTAAACGGGTTTAATAATTTTTGTGAAAAATATAAAATATCTTCCAAAGACGATATTGTGAGATGAATTTCAGAATTCACTGGTGTTTCTGTTACAAGTGCATTCAAGAACTTTTGCAAGTATCACCTTAATGTTCAAGCTAAGGACTGAATTCGAAAACTTATCCTCACAATCCTTCAAAGTACTCTCCATCTCTCTCCACACACAGCTGTAGACGGTGCTGCCACTTGTCTAAAGCGCGACGGTACTCGGACTGAGATATTGTTAACAGAGCTGAATTTCTAGCTTGAGCAAGGTCCAGCACTCGTTTAAAAGATTTTCCAGCAATATAAGATTTCACCCAGGAAACAAATAGAAGTTGCACCGTGCAAGACCAGGGCTGTAGAGTGGATGGTCAAGCAACTGGACTTTGGCGAATACAGTTTCTTCAAATTTCCAGTTGTTCTGTGAGGAGACGTATTGTCGTACAAAAGCAACAGCCTTGAAGTTTCTGTCTTTGGACGCCGCCGCCTCAGTTCTTCCAATGAGGATCCAAAATATAAGTGTCATAGTATTCTCCATTCATTGCCATTCCTTCTGACATACAGTCAACAACTAATGGCCCTTCATAGTAGAAGAAAATAGTGAACATTCACTTCCAAGAACGAGAATCTTTTGAACAACTAGTCTTGGGTCATTCTCATTTACCAATACGTAGTTTTGGGCTTTATTTGTGGTGGTATAGAAATAAAACCAAATTTCGTCACCAGTGTATGTATCTGCCAAACGATTCGGACCATTTGGTGCAAACTTGCTCACGTATCCTTGCACATTTTTTCCCTTCTAGGGAATATATTTTGCAAAGATTTTTCGCAGTTTTAAATGTTCATAGAGTACACTGTCAATACTGCCAACACTGATATCCACTTCCATACTTAGTATTTCATATGTCGATCTCCACCAAGTTCCATACTTGCCTCCTAAACCCAAGATCGCGGGTTCAAACCTGGCCAGGATCGATGAATTTTTTCGGGCGTAAAAATCCTAAGTATGGCTTCCTTCGGAAGGGAAGTAAAGCCATGGGTCCCGTGTCGTACATTTACGGCACGATAAAGAACCTCAAGCCTGAAAGAGGAGACCTCTGAGCAAAATTTGTCGGCCGTTTCACATCCTGGATTGAATGGGACTCTGATGACCTGAGCTGTTAAAGAGCGTCCATAAATAAATCAATCAAAAAAATCTCCACCAAATTCCTCACTCTTTGAATTCGTTCACAGCTTCCCTAGACCGGCCATAGCGAGGTTGTCTTTCAGTCTCCCGCCTGTCTTCAAATGATAGGATTTATCTTGCAATGGTATCAAATAAACACACTTGATCACCATATAATATATATATATATATATATATATATATATATATATATATCCTTTTTTCCCCGTTATTTAACCTAGCTTATAGCGTGTGAACATGTTGAATCTAAATTTTTCTTTAGAGATATTCGTGATTTTTCACTAGCTATTGACACAGGAATGTACTAAACAAACTGTTCGCCAATCATATGCAAGTTTAAACTTGCATTTAGGTCCAGTATTGCTAACTGCGTTAGTTACATTTTTGTAGATATTATTGTTCAACAAATGGCATTCGTAGGTTGAGAAAAGAAAATTCTTTGACTGGTAAAGTTTACATTCCAGAAAAGAAAAGGAAATGTGTGAGAGTGGTTCTGGATAGGATTTGCAATCTGCGATAGGCCATAAAGTAGACACGTTTTATGCAAATAATAAGCAGCCAATCTTGAAATGGGTTTTAGAAGCTATAAACAGTGATTCTAGTTTGCTTTACTTGAAACAGTAATCTTTTAATATAGACTTACTCATTTGTTTGATGCACGAGGGTTCCACGAGGTTTGTGGGAGTGAAGCTGCTGTAGTCAAATGAGATTATATGTTCGTGTAACAGGAAATTGAAAACAGGAGGGAAATGGCCCGAAATACCACGAAAGGTAGTATTTGTGGCATCATTATTCTGTGTAGTAGTGGGTGCGAAAGACATTCTCCTTTGTGTGCAAGGTAATAATATGCACTGCTATAATTATATGTGGGCATTTTGCAAATTGTGTCATTTAGAAACTATTCCATCACTCCGAGCTACTACTCCTGCAACAAGGCCACCTGCACCTTTTCACCGGAATTGCGGCAAAAACGGTCCCTTAAATGTATCATAAAAGAGCAATAGTCCATCTCCAGTGCTTGTGTGTTTGCAATTAAACACAGCAATCCACTATTAATATTTGTGTATTATTAAGTCATGGTGCTCGCTTAGTATGCTATATTCTGCTTCCGCTATATTATGAAATCCACTTTCGGTATAAATAAAATGAAAATCGTGTGTTTTGCGACATGAGATCCGCGTCCCCCCTAATGGCAGCTCTGCGAATCAAAAAGCAAAGAAGTCGATCTATTCTCTAACATTCCCCAGTATTATTGTTATGGGAAATGCCCCATGCTACAGCGTGCAATTAGAGAGTGTGCCAAACAAATCATGGATCCAAAAACAAAAGCATTCATGGTAGCTAGAGTTCAGGTAAAATTGAATTATTGGAACTGGCAAAACGTTTAAAACACTGTAGGGGTTGGCTAGAACTCATAACAGATGTTTTGGGGAATATATGTACCTTCTCTCCGTGGACTATCGTTTGTAACAGTTTGTCGGCGAGGTCCTGTAACATCTCATGACATTGTGAAACGTATGAAAAGATTGTTGGGTCACTCACTCTCCACCCTTCGGCTGAACTGGGCGATGCATCTCTCTCCCTTGCTTCAGAAAGTAGTACATGATATACGATACCCTTACCGCAATCTATGTCTGTTGCTGTTAATTGTATCTTCTGTCCACAACATCGTTATCCAGTATTCCTTTTCAATTTTAAACACACTTTCACAGTATTTTGAACACTTTTGTGTGTTGTAGTTGTCGAAAAGTTCCATTGCCTATTTTTTTTTTTTTTTTTTTTTTTTTTTTTGTTCGCTTCTGTTATAACGAATTTCCAGAAATATTATTTTTAGCTGTATCTTTGATCTCTGTCCAGACTAATTCTAGGATTAAAGGTTTGCATTGTATGATAAGGGAGGATACTGTTGTCACTGAAAGATTTGTCTACAATCTACGATTTTACTCTGTGGATTTGTTTGACTAGGAGGAGGAGGTCAGCTTTTCGCATATTAGAATCAAAGGGAAACTCTTTAGCATTATTTCCAAGTTATTCAAGTATTTAGAATTTTGGATGTGCTGAAATTGATATCCTCTTAAGCTGGGCATTATGATAACCGGTGTTATCCATAACTAAAAGTGTATTGGAATATAGGTTTGGAATAATCGGATGACAAAGCCATTTATTAAAACTTTCAAATCTCGTCACCATGATAGTCACTTGTCTCTTGATGGGATTTTTTAAAAAAAATCCATTTTTAATAAAACAAGTTTGATATCCTGCATAGCCGAGGGTCTTCACTTAATATTTGCCAAAACATCCAGTTCTTCAAGCGATTTCCAGATTGTAATATTTCTTTCACTGTGTTAAGCTTTATCTCTTGATTGATTAATATATTCAAAAGTTAATAAATGAGATTAACCTTTAATGCATTATATTTTTATTAAGAGTTCAATTTAAATAAAAACATGGATTTGAAAATGGGCCAGAAAATTTAGTTTTGTCATATTATTATCTTATTTTCACATTTTCCCGGTCATATATGCAGAGTAAAACTCCGGCCCTACTAGTATGCATTAAGATACCAGGTTTACGAGTAGTAAAGTAAAGATGCGTTCTGCAAAGCTCAATAACTTTTAACATCATCTCTCAGCATTTTTCACATCCGTACACTTCTTCCAAGCGGGCTGCTGGTGGCTTCTGCCCATAATCTTTATAAAGTTATAGTATGACGCAGATGTCCTTCACTTCCTGTGAGTAAGGAGTAAAAACTAATCATGTGTAAACCGCTCTTCACTGTTCTATGCCCTTCCATAATAGCTGAATAACTTTCCAGAGATGGTTTAATCTTTTTCAAATGTACTTCCTGAGTACATCTATTTATTTCATACCATAATAATTCTATGCAGTTGCAGTCCTGACTTTGAGACAGCCAAGCCTCGGTTTGAATCTGGCATTAACTGAAGTTTAACGGTTTCCATTAGCAATTGTGTAGTGGAAAGTGGGCATAGTATTTGTACAAGTAAATGCATTTAAAGTAGGGTTTTAGCTTTTCAGATTCTGCAAAAATCAAATATATCCAAATTATTTTTAATAATGTTATCAAAATTTAATGCTCTAAAATATGAAGGCTATAAATAAAGATTCATAATTTCTTTTGACAACATACCTTTAATCATCTTCATACATTTGACGATATTTCTCAAAGTAGTTCCAATTGGATGCAATGCACCTGTCCCAGCGTTTCTGCTAGTCTTTAAAAACATGATGGTAAACTTTTTTTCACAGATCCCTCAGAATCGTTTTTGATGATAGAAAAGGTTTCTCACGAAGGTGTTTCTTCAATTTGAGGAAAAGGAAAAAGTCACATGGATTAAATCTGAACTATAGAACGGTTAATTTGGTTTATTTACAAACGCATCAGCGTCCCACTCAAGCCAGGGCATGCAACGACCGATAAATTTCGCTTAGAGGCATCGTCTTTCAGACTTGAGGTTCTTTTACGTGCCGTAAATCTACGACACATACCCACGATTTGTTCCCTTTCCGAAGGAAGCTGTACTTTAGATTTTTACACCCGAAAAAAATCCATCGACCCTAATCGGGACTGAACTCGCGTTCTTGGGTATGTTATGAAAGTATGATTATCACTAGATCACCAGGACTAACACTTTAGTGATCACTTCACATTCTCTCTCTCTCTCTCTCTCTCTCTCTCTCTCTCTCTCTTTTGAGATATTCACTGGTGGGGCATTCAGTTTGTTGCACGAAAATGAGGCTTTGCAGATTTTTCACGACATTTCTGTAGCATTGCCAAGTTCCAGTTGTGTGAACAGTAATACATGCTGGTAAACCGTTTCTTGAATATCGAAAAATGAGATGATCGTAACTTCCCCAGCGGAGGTAAACACGTTTATTTTTTATTTATTTATTTTTGGGGGGTATTGACGATGATGGGGATTTCCATGCAGAATTTTGCTGTTTGCTCTCAGGATGGAAATGATGTAGCCAAGTTTCATCATTACCTTTGAAAGAAGCGCCGCAGTTTCCTGTAACATCATCCTCATGCAAACATGCACGCGAACGTCCTTTTATTCGAGAAGCAGCAGTCTTGGAATCCACCATGCAAAACACGTCTCATATGCAACTGTTCAATTATCAACTGTGGGTGATACCCAGTGAAAAGATCAGAATTTCTGAAAGTGTTCTATCATTCAACGATCCTTTCTCACAATGACAGCAACGATTAATGCTTTCTTTCGTTTGAGCACAAACTGCAGCGGTAGGCTCGTCTTCCATTAATTTTACCCCTTCCGCTCTTTAAACATTTTAAATCATAATATAGTTATGCTTTTGGGAAGAACAAATTCGCCATAAGCTTCCTATAACTTTGCATGTTCCTCGGCTGAAGATTTATTGATACGAAAGCAGAATTTTAGATCAGTACATTGGCCAAGGTGCGTCACCTGAACATTTCTCAAGTTGCACGCTACTCATAGGCGGGAACCGGAAGTGACAACAATGAAAGTAGTAACGTGTGCATTACGACTAATCCAACAAACTTGAAATTTACAAAATATATTTGTAAATTTAAATTTTCGCGCAGAAATTGTGCCTGTAAAAAAAAAAAACAACTAAGATCATTCTGTATTGAACAGTTCGATATTTTGAGTAACAAGAATTGAAAGAAGCAACTTTATGTCAAGTGTCGTTTACCTTCATAAAAAACAAACCAGCTAGACAAGCTCCTTTGTTGGTTTCTGAAAAATGTTCACTTTTGCACCTGTTTGCTTCATGATATTTATTAATTATCACAAATAATATCACTAGAGGGTCTGAGACTACGTTCGTGAATTTATCTGGAAAGTTCAGACTCTCGAGTGATATTTATTAGAGCTATTTCACGAATTAAATAAGAATTAAAATATGATTCCCCTAAACTTGGCTTACAACATTGTAATAATTGAATATTTTTATTACGAATACTTAACTTTTCAAGCCGTCTTGCCACAGACGAATGTCGATTGTCAGTAATACCAATAGAGAAGAGTCAATACGGGTTTAGGACTATTTTATGAATAGAATAAAAATAAAGTAATACATATTTGAAATTCGCGCACAGAATATTAACATTTGTATACTCAAAAATGTTATTCATTTGTAAATATACACTATATTTGTAAATGTTATTCTTATTTATGAATATCTACCTATTCAGAAACCTTGATACTGAAATAGACGATAATCGACTGTTACAATTGCTATCGTTCGATTTACAAATACCAACTGAGAAAAGCAATACAGAGATAACTGTTTACTATTCTGAATTAAGGTTTTATTAAATTTTACAGTTGCTTAGGCAGGTATTGTTACAATATTGTTTCATCGTCAAAACGCTTTGAAGAACCCTTCATTTTGTGTTATGATTGCCGATAGTCAGTCGTTTTGTTGCTATCAATATCCTGCCGCCTGCTGCTAAAGTGGTCAGTGATGCGTGCTCAGGAATTGTAAGTATATAGAGTTGGCTACACTGACCAGAAGACAAATGCACTGCGCGCGATAAAGAGATGTCAAATTTTACGATAATTTCACTGGGATATTGAGCTGTGATTGAACAAAATTTTATTAAATTGGTCGATTTTATTATGACGTCACATAAGTAAAATAGTCTGCATAATATTATGAATATCACTGATTTAAATATAAGTTTAATATAAATGAGTGGTGTTTAAAAACCGCATCTTTGTTTCAGCAACGTCCAGCATGAAAGTGGCTGAGTGGTACCGCGGTCGCTCGGTGATGGTTACAGGTGCCCTGGGGTTCATGGGTAAAGTTCTTGTGGAGAAGCTGCTCTACTCTTGCTCTGATTTAGAAACCATTTACATATTGGCGCGCCCCAAACGAGGTTCTTCTGCAGCTGCAAGACTGCAAGAGAGCATCAAATTACCGGTAATGTTAACTTCTGTCTATCTCATATTCATACTTTTGCATGGAAAACCTCATACTCTCGAGATTCTCGATTTAGATTTCTCTAGTTCGTTTTGGCAATTTTCTCACACACCAGACGTAAGCATAGCTCAGTGATGTTCTGCTCTTTGTCGATCCTGGTGGTGTAGTGGTAACCATACTTGCCTCCTAAACCCAAGATCGCAGGTTCAAACCCGGCCAGGACCGATGGGTTTTTTCGGGCGTAAAAATTCCAAGTATGACTTCCTTCAGGGAAGTAAAGCCATGGGTCCTGTGTCGTACATTTACGACACGATAAAGAACCTCAAGCCTGAAAGAACAGGCCTCTGAGCAAAATTTGTCGGCCGTTTCACGCCCTGATTTGAATGAGACGCTGATGACGTGATATGTTAAAGAGCGTCCGTAAATAAACCAAATCAAACGTTCTGCTCTTCAAAACAGACACTCGCCTCCTCAGAGCCATTAATACATTGTGAAGACTACTACACTCACTTTTGCAACTGTTCTTGTGCTATTGTAAACATCAGTTGTCTCATATTGACTGTCACCAATTGCTATCGGACTAATGCTGCCATCTAGGGGTTATAGACTCAGGTGCCTCATTAAAACATTTAGCATCCCACGTTAATTTGTCACTTACTTAATGACTTACCCTCGTGTAATAAGAAAAATTTCGTCATGCAGGAGCAGCGCAAACTAAGCAAATTCCTCAACAAATTGAATTTGTGAGAGCGCTAGAGCAGAGAAGTTACATACGAGGGTATGTCCATAAGTTTCCGGTCTAATCATTTTCTAGGAATGATAAAGACAAAAACTATATTTCACCTTTCAATATAGTTACCCTTTATTGCAACACACTTCTCACATCTTTGAATTAACATTTCAACCCCCACCCCCAAAATAGTCAGAAGTCTTGTCTGCAAAATGGGCATAAACAGCATTCATCACTTCTTCTACACACTTGAATTTCTTTCCTCGAAGGTCTTTCTTGAGTTTTGAGAGGAGAAAATAGTCACTGGGAGAGAGATCTGGGCCTGTAGGATGAATGGTCGATCTCCTTGAAGCCACATTTCTTCACAGTTTCCTTTGCAACAAGAGCTGTGTGTACAGGCGCACATCATCTCTCTGCTTTCCTCGCCTTTTCTCTTTGGTGGAAGCACGTAGTTCGTACAGTAGGCCAACATAGTACTCCATATTTACTGTGGTATTCCTTTCCTTGAAGTAGATATGAGCCTGCGACGGGACGAGGTAATTTGGAAGAAAACGGTTGAGATGAAATATACTTTTAAGGTTAGGAGGGTGATCTAAAAGTTAGGCGGGATACAAAATTAGAAAAATCACTTAAAGATGAACGCATTAATAAAGTATCATAACATTCTCTTTGAATAGGTTTCAGGCCCTCAATTACAGGCACGTAAATAGTAACAAGTTTAATGAAGTTCTTATTGGAAGTTTCAGGTTTGCATTGGGAATTTTTGTGCTCTGGGATAAAATGGGATTTCAAAAAAATAGGAAGGATATTTTCGGTCTTGGAACTTTAGTTATATGTTCCAAGGGTTTGTTTATTTTTTATTAAAATTATATTTTATATAATTACTGTACATTAAAAGTTAATTTTAGTAGTAAAAACTAACAAATCAAAAAAATCAAACATTATAAAGATTCGACCTAGGTAGTTTTTATTAATAGTCGCATCTTTAGTCTGCTCAGCCACATTTCCTGTTTTTGGCATAATTTGAATATAAACTGAAGGAAGTATTGTGAACCCAGCGTCAGCGAATTCTTCCGATGTTTTCCGAATCGGACATGGTTTCTGCTTCTTCTTCTTCTTCTTCTTCTTCTTCTTCTTCTTCTTCTTCTTCTTCTTCTTCTATCTTATTATCTTCTAAGGGTTTAGAAGTGTAATTCAAATTCAAATAAATGAAACTACCTAGTATATGTTGTTCAGCACTGTTATCTTCTGGTTTGTTGAGCATGCACATTGCACAGTCTCTGCTCCTTAAAACGACATGCAGTCCCAATGTATAATCAAAGGAATGGTAGTCAGGTATTTATTTCTTTATTTATTTGTATCTCTGGAGGGTAGGCTGCATGAAAATAATGTAACTTTGTCCTCGCTTTTTCAGCTTTTTGAACGCATCCGTAGAGAGAAACCGGAGGTGTTGAACAAATTGATTGTTGTGGAAAGTGACATCACGATAGAGGGGCTTGGCATTAGAGACTCTGACCGACAACGCCTTTTGGACAATGTTCACGTCGTATTCCACTTTGCAGCATTCCTACGTCTTGAGGCAGGTCTTAAAGAATCCGTGATAAACAACACTCTCGGCACGAAGCACGTTCTGGACTTCTGTCTAGACATGAAGAACCTTCAGGTAGGCATCTTACACCCAATGATATGTGCTGAGTTCTAGGTTTCTGTCTAGACATAAAGAATCTTCATATAGGCATCTTACACCCAATGATATGTGCTGAGTTCTAGATTTCTGTCTAGACATGAAGAGCCTTCAGGTATGTATCTTACACCCAATGATAAGTGCTGAGTCCTAGATTTCGATCTAGACATGAAGAACCTTCAGGTATATATCTTACACCCAATGATATATGCTGAGTTCTAGATTTCTGTCTAGAAATGAAGAGCCATCAGGTATGTATCTTACACCCAATGATATATGCTGAGTCCTAGATTTCGATCTAGACATGAAGAACCTTCAGGTATATATCTTACACCCAATGATATATGCTGAGTTCTAGATTTCTGTCTAGAAATGAAGAGCCTTCAGGTATGTATCTTACACCCAATGATAATTTATTTATTATATGCCAATTGTATTGCGGGTTCTACAACTAATAAAATAAAGGTTTAATATATACTAATAGAAGAAGACTTGTAAGCCTTCTTCGTTCTCTGTTAGATGCTACTTCTCCTACTATACTGGAATTCATTTTAATTGAAACTCATATATACAGTATGTACGTACATATATAAGCTGTTTCAAATGTACTTTTACAAAACTGGGTGGCGGGTTCTTCATAATAAAACAAGAAAAAATTCCATATAAATATATGTCTAAAATCGTTACTTTTTGAATTGTTATTGAGTTTACTTCAACGCGTAGCAATTCACAATCTATCAACTAAAATTAAATTAATTTTGTTAGGCAATCGAATAATATTATCGGTATAAGTCTGTTGACGCACTCAATTGTATCCTAGATGGCTTTGTATTGCCAAGAAAACTTGTTTACATTTGCCATTTTGGTACACTCGTGGTTAATCTGCTTCTTACGTTTCACTTATGTTGTGTATTGTTTAACCATGGTAGGATATTCATTTCGTGACCATGCGCGAGACTGCACTGTTGTATCAGATAGCAATCCCACACACCCAACATTTGCTGCTGTATATCGTCGAGTTAGTGAGACAGGATCGCTCGTATGCCTAACCAGGAAGAACGCACATCAAAGGTTTTGCAGAAGATCCGGGTCTGTGCTACATCTACTACTATCGCATCGAGGCTACTCCACGAACAGCTCATGTATCCACATCTGGGCGGACGAAAAGCCTCGTGCATTAATTCAGGCTAGACACCAGCATCAGTGTAAGATTAAAGTGTGAGCTGAAATTATTGGTATATGTCTAGTAGATCCATATGTTCTCCCAGCACGTCTTGCAGCAGTGTCTATAAAGAACATATGCAGTGCATTCTTCCAGTCTTGCTACAGGACGTGCCCTTGCAAATAAGAACAAACATGTGGTTTATGCATGATGGGGCTTCAGCACATTTTAGCCGCATTGTTCGAGATGAACTGGCTGATATCTGCCATTAGAGGTGGATAGGTAGGAGGGACCAATTCTATGGCCTGTACGTTAGACCGACCTCAGTCCATTTGAGATTTATCTGTTGGGGCACCTGAAACAATTCTTTTATGCAGACACTCCTAATGCAGGCACATTTCATCAACATGTATGGAAGCCTGCGAAACCTTTCGACATCATGTGGGAGTATTTGAAAGGGTACGACATCCATGATCCGACAAGTGTATATGTGTGTGTGTGTGTGATCAAGAAGAAGACGTTTTAAACATTTATTATGAGTTTTTGAATTGGCATTGTGTTTATTGGGTTTTGTCTCTTGTTTGGATAAACTTTCGTTAATAACTCAAAAAATAAGGATTTTCGGACATGTGTTTATATAGACTTTTTCTCTTGTTTTGGTGTGAGGAACACACCACCAAAATGTGTAAAAGTATTTCTGAAACACTTATATAATGGGATCAGTGGTGCTTTCCCTGGTTCCCCCCTTATCAGCGAGCCCTTCTTTTGGATGGGGTAGCAAGTCCGCTTGCTTACCTGTTGACATTGCTGATTGTCGCAGTCGTAGCGCAGCTATTCCCAGGTGTGTGTTGTGTTGTTCTTTTCTTAATTCGACAGTATCCATAGACTGTATTATGCCTCTTGTGCTTATAACGGCACAGCGTGTCTTGATGTACGAGTCAAACTCGGTGAGTTCCTGAAGTTCGAAGACTGTTTCAAACAAAATTGCTGGGTGTAGACGCTCCAGATCATAAAACCGTCCATAACTGTATAATAAATTTCAGGAAACTAGAAGTGTCCAGCGTAAAAATCAAAAGTCCCTCACGCAGGAGCTGGTATACCAGGCGAATTCCTCAGCAAAAATTGTGAGAGGTATTATAAAGCGCAAGAGCAGAGAATTTGTTGCCACTAGAGCGTTTTTTAAATTTCGATTTCAGATAAACCTCACTTCTAATAGTCTCATTTCTCTGATTTTCAGAAACTATTTTTATAATTTTATTTCAATGGCACTTAGGGAGTTTTGTTGAGAAAAAAGAAAAATTGCAATCACTAGGGGATTAACACACACACTATATATATAGGCTATTAAATTTAACAGTCTGCAATTATTGTCTCTGGGATAAATTATAAAATTCCGTGTATAAGACCAACCCGCGCATATACAAGAATTCAAAGATAATATTGGACAGGAAACTGTCCGAATTTCTCAAAACGAACTACAGAGAGTGGTGAATAATTTCCTAAAGAGATGCCAAACACGTGTGGAGAATGAAGGCGGACACTTTCAACCCCTCGTTTGATAATATGGTAAGCCACGAGCCTCTTATATTGTTCGTGAATGCTTGTATGATTGGTTTGTTTTATTGTTTTACCCTCCCAGTAATCACCGAGACCCGACTGGCCGACTTAAGAGTGGCTCGCCCATAGGCAAAACATTCCGGGGTATCAAAACTAACACACACACACACACACACACACACACACACACACACACACACACACACACACACACACACATTAAGCAAAGGAGAAGTAGAAAGTTAGCCTAAATTAACAGTAGAGTGCGTGTAGATATTACAGCATGATATGAACAGTTTGGACCTCTGGTCCCACGCAGCCACCTTTAGACGTTATGTTACTAATTAGCAAATTTACACACTGCCGTGTTCGCAAATGTGTCTTCCGTTTTTCTCCATCAGGATGGCTTTGTGCATGACCTTCAGCGCTATTTTATGCCTAGCAGCTCACTGTAGCCAATAGGTGCAACTATTAGAAATTATGCAGGTAAGTTTCAAATATGTACATATACATAATATGATATATGTACAACTTAAGAATAATGGAATTCATTTCAAAAACCTTTTATTTCTGAATATAAAAAGTATAAAATACTCTGGACTGCTGTCAGAACCAGATGGTGACCTTGCTTTCTACAGCTTCATCTTCGGGAAAATGCTCAACTGAAAGATGATATTTAAGAGGGCCGAACATATGGAAGTCCCTTGGAACAAGGTTGAGGCTATATGGAGGATGCTCGAGGATTCCCACTTGAAATTTCGTAGTATCTCATTTATCTAGTATAAGAACGCACCTTGTCATGCAAGAGCAATACACCTTTGGTTGCTCCTGATTAATGCCCTTACAACGTTTTTTTTTTTTAAGGATGTACGGTAGGAGTCTGCATTTACGATTTGCCCTTCAAGCTGGAATGCGATGAGCAATATTTCTTCATGATACCAGAAGCATGGGAGCATCACTTTCTCGATGGATGGTGTCATTTTTAATATTTTTTCTCAGACGACACAGGATGTTTCCACCGCAATGACGCACCCTTTGTCTCGGGCTGGTAATGGTGAATCCAAAACTCATCACCCGCGAAAGTTTGGTCTAGCATATCGTGTAGCGATTGAGATGCTGTAATGTCAGACCCATTCTTTAAATTTTATCTTGTAGGGTCAGCATGCGCAGCATCCATCAGGCACTGTCTTTATGAAAAGCTAAACTGACGCCGTGTGAACCAATAGCAGCGGCCTTAGTGTCAATAGTTGCCCTTCTGTCTGTTCGCCTCTGTGGCAATCTCCCTTGACCGGCCGACGCAGTGTTCGTCTTCGATATGTCCGCTCCTCAGAGAACTTCTGCACCCAATGTTAGCACGACAGGTGCCTCTCACCGCAGATGAGAAGCATTTCGTTATCAATATTAATTGATTCCATACCTTTTGCTGCCATCTTGCAAATGTTGTTTTGCTATTGTAAACATGGATTGTTTGTCTCTTGTCTAATGTCACTAATTGCCACCGGACTCTTGCTGCCATCTAGTGGCAATAGCCTCAGGTACCTCAACCTCTGTTGTGTTACTTCACTTACTTAATGACATACCCTCGCAATAAGCACATTTGCTTGAATCAATCAAGTTGCCATTTTATACTTACAAAAGGAGGAGGTTGTCAGGCAGTAAAGCACTTGGTCCTTCTGTTTCTAGAATTCATCGAGGTTCACTTTCGGTTAGTCTTTGTACATGTAAATTGATTAGGAATTCCATTTTTGCCGCTTATTGCCTTGTTGTGTATATTAGACCACACATTTTTATTCTTTTCATATTGTTGGCATGCCTGCATCATCTATGTCTGATGTCACTACATTCTAACGTGCGCTGCTATCATGTGGTGCAGGTCTTTCTTATTGACTTACTTCATTGATATTACTCAAAATAGTCCTTAAAGGAAATTGCAGTTAAAAACTTTACTAAGGGTTAGTTTTTATTTAGAAAACCATATTAGTGAAAACTGTAATAATCTTGAGAGATACCAATCGTTATGAATGCCTTATAATGGATATTAACTGTTAGTAATTTACGCGCATGTTGCTCTCAGTATAATGCAATTATTTTCACTGCAAAGAGGCGCCTTGGCGGAAGCATGTGCTGATACTGCTAATATTGTAAAACACTTTCAGAAAATTCGTTGAAAAGTAGCGACAAGGTTAGCGTGCAAAATGTTCATTAATGAAGTTCGTGAATAGTAATCAAAGGTAACAATTAAATACTTTGCATCAGCTGTTTGTAGGACTAATATTGCTACTAAACCAATCGGAGTCATGCACCGGGGGCAATACATTCAAATTTGTTTTCATTGGGATAGGAGTAACGGTGAGGCTTTTTTGCTGTTGATACAAGTATTACGTCACCATCATAAGCCGCCATTTTCTCGTGTGATTTGATTTATTTATGGACGCTCTTTAACATCTTAGGTCATCAGCATCCCATTCTATTCAGGGCGTGAAACGGCCGACAAATTTTGCTCAGAGACCTCTTCTTTCAATCTTGAGATTCTTTTTCGTGACGTAAATGTACGACACGGGACCCACGGCTTTACTTCCCTTCCGAAGGAAGCCATACTTACGATTTTTACGCCCGAAAAAAATCCATCGATTCTAGCCGGGTTGTTGGTCGGATTTCAGTTATAAGAGTCGACGCACAATTTCGGGGTGGTGGGTAGTTTAATAGCTTTCGACGAATTCATAATATTTTAATGCAGGAGTGTTGTTTTTTATTCTCGTGTCTGCTTCTCGTATTCTAATTTGAACATTCGAATTACTTTTGTGTGTGTGTGTGTGTGTGTGTGTGTGTGTGTGTGTGTGTGTGTGTGTGTGTGTGTGTGTCTATTTACGGACGCTCTTTAACATCGCAGGTCATCGGCATCCCATTCAAATCAAGATGTGAAACGGGCGACAAATTTTGTTCAGAGGCCTCGCGCCGTAAATATACGACACGGGACCCTCGGCTTTATTTATACTTAGAATTTTTACGCCCGAAAAAAATCCATAGGTCCTGGGCAGGATTGAACCCGCACCCTAGAAACAACAACAACAACAACATAATAATAATAATAATAATAATAATAATAATAATAATAATAATAATAATAATAATAATAATAATAATAATAATAATAATAATAAGGAAAAGATCACCCGATTTTGGTATTTGTTTTAGTATGAGTATTGATTATTATTTATTTCGTGGAACACGTTTCCAGTGGTGAAAATCAGAACTATGAACTTTAGGGTCATTAAGTCAGAATTATTCAGCATTAATTTTTGCGTTATGACCATGAAATCATAAAATTATTCACTGAAGCATGTAGTGTCAATATAGTGCCAATCATCACCCATCTGGTGACTTAAACTGTAGTGTATGCCTGTAAAGATGCTGTTAGGAACAATCCCCACAAAAGTTCTGCAAGATATAAGACTTCGTGAATCAAGCGCCCTAGATACACGTCGGTCGGAATTAACAGCTCTTTTAACTTTGGAAATTTTGAGAGATCGTCATTTGATAGAAATTGATACTAAAAAGTGACTGCAACAGTACGAAATGATAACATCAGCAGAAGCAAATTTGGACTCCAGGAAGCCTGCCACAGGAGTAGAATTAACTCGATAGCACCGAAGAGACTTGTCTTCAATGAGCTTTAGATAACGTGGATTGAATAACTGAGCATTAGAGTTAAGTTCTTTACGCAGATAAATGGAAATTCGATCTACCATCTCCAGATGGAAGAGAAAGGCCGCGGAGAAGGTTCGGGGAGCGTTATACTGCTTATATAGAGAGTTCGCATCACACTTCATCTGAGAATGCGAGCGGGAGGAAGCCGGTAGAGCGCGAAGTAAATAGAGGCCTTCTAGATGCGTAAGTTTTTTTCAATGCTGCGTGAGCCCACACTTTTCCGGCAAGAGAATGCGCGTTTGCGTGCTCTGTGTTTCCGGTCTTTGGTTTCGTTTGAAGTGTTAAAATACGTGTTTGCTTATGTTCTTCTTTCGAATTACGTTTAAAGATACCAGCGCGTGCAAGCAAGACCCTCTCTCGCACCTGTGCTAGATCATGTAGCAGAGGCAGCACGAACACACGATCTTTGACATAACCCTATAAGAAAAAATAACATGTAGTTAAGTCAGGTGACTGTGGAGGCCCAGAAGAAGAGGACAGTCTCTCCAGCAGCACGTCCAATCCAACGACGAGGAATTTCAGCGTCGAGGTACTCACGGACAACACGATTAAAATGTGGAGCCGCATCTTACTGACAAATAAAGTCCTGGCTATCTGCATTAATTGTAGCATTAGCTACTGTTGAAGCGTGTCTAGATACACTGAACCGGTAACAAGTTTTCTCCGCAAAGAAAAATGGGCTGTACACTTTTTACGAAGAAACAGAACAAAACGCATTGAGTTTAGGGGAATCACGGACAGGTTCTACCACACCAGGGTTTTCCGTGCCCCAAAAGCGTACATTATGACAGTTCACTTTGCCGGACACACGAAATGTGACCTCGTCACTAAAAGTGAGTTTCTCAGCAAAACAGCCTTCTTTTGACCGCTCTTGAAAATCAACACAGAATTGAAGACGACGATTGCGATCTTCAGAACTCAGCACCTGCAACAGCTGTATCCGGTATAGTTTCATTTTTAGTCATTGACGTAAACTACACCAGACAGTAGGCTGCGAAATCTGCAATTCCTGACTCGCGCAACGTGTTGACGTTTTAGGGTTTCTGACAAATGCTTCTCGTACACGCTCAACGATCTCAACCGACACTCTTGGCCGACCTGTTCGTTGTCCACCATACAACAACTAGTCGCTTCAAACTTTTCATACCATGCACAATTGTTTTGGCTGTAGATGGTTCTTCTTGTTGTTTCATATTTAGGGAATTGCAACGCAGAAAACTTTATGTGCACCAGTGAAAACGCTGTTTTCGCTATGACTGTCCTCTAGCAAATCTGCAACTACGTCATTGTGCCTATTACGAATGCATACTTGGAGAGATACTCTTTCCATTGGTATACGCGTTTCCTTTATGTCAGTCATAGTTTCTATTCTATCGACCCCCGAAACCAGGGAGGAACTTTGGATTCACTCTATATAATTGTTATAATAAACGTGTATTGAATATATTCATTAATGTACAAAACACACATCAATATATACACTCGGTTTTAACGATATTTTCAACAGAATTCTAAATGTTTGTGTATTCATTCATTTTTTTGCCCGCCAGCGTAGTTAATAGTTTTTTTTAATCCTGCTTGAATATAGAGGCAGGTTTACAATTTAAAAAAACTGTCCTTCGTCGTAAATGTCTTTGAGAAGTGAAATGCTACTTCATTAGACGTTAAGTAAACGAAATGTATAGATGCTAGTGAAGCTGTAACCCTGAAACAAAGAGAAAGCAACAACCTTATTACCTCATCCGGCAGGCTTTACAACCTTCGGATGCCATTTCTCATGGTCACCAGCGTGACAAGAACAAAACACCACATTTATCTTCCTTAAGAAATTTGTTTACTAATGCAGAAAATGTTAAACTGCATGCAGTAGATAAATGAGAATTACATTTTGTGTAAAAATGTAACTGCCAAAACAATATAGGTACACTCTCGTGTGAAATTAACACACTCCAGACGTCCTTAAAGTGCCAGAACTATATCAAATCCAAAAATTATTATATCAAATGATCAAATAGCATAACATGTGAGTCATATTTGCAAAAAATCTTCCAGTACTTCCAGTACCCAGGCTTCACAGTTAATCCCACTATTAGGGTTGCTTATATTAATGCGATTTTTGATTTTTTTTTTTTCACACACGATATGTATTAAAATTTGCAATCAAAACTAGACAGGACAAATATAAAAGTACATCATGCAGGAGCTGCGTAACTAAGCACAGCAAGTTCAATTTGTAAGATTTGAAGAAAGTTTTAAACATATTTTCATGGGTACAACCGCAAGTCGAATTTGTGAACGTTATTGTCATTTGTGCCTATAAAATATAATCGATGGAGATTTGAAGAAAATTTTAAAAATATCTTTTCAAGGGTACAACCGCAATAGTTCAGAATTCGCTAAACTGTAGCCGCTAGAGCGTTAACACAGGCAGACACACCGCTTTAAGTTTGATTACTTTTTGTGTTTATTAATTTATCGTTATATGCCTAGTTTTGTTGAGAGAAAGGGAAGGAAGAAGGGGAAAAATCCTCTCAGCATTAACTTCAGAAAAGAATTAACCAATCCAAAGTATGGCCTTATTAATTAATGAAATAAGTTATAGCATTACTGTATGATATTTTTAAATTCTAAAGCTAATAATAAAAGAAAAACTGAACTATAATACATTACTTAACTAGGTTTGTCTGTTTTTTTCCTTCCAAACAATTTGAAAATAAATGTTAATGTCTATAGTGAAATTTCTTTAATTTTCAAATGTAATAGAAACAAAATCAGAATTCTTGCAATCTATAAGGATTACTTAAGAGAAATCACATTTTTACAATATTATTGAGATTAAACCACAAAAAGTAATGGTATACTATTACTTAAATGAAATATATGCCCACTGAAGATAAACCTACACTGTATTGACATTTTTAAACATTTAGAAATGTAACCATATTTATGAACTGAGCCCTTGATATAATCCTTACATTCACTAAAATAATAGAAAGAAACTGTATGTATTTAAGATATTCATATGTGTCAATAAAACAAAAACATGTTACTATTTAAAAACAATTTAATATACTAAGCAAATATACACAATCAACAATAAACATCAAAAGTTCTATAAATTTTAGTGGCTTTGAAATTTATTTTAAATTTTATTGTAGTAAACAATAAAATTTCTGCCAACAATTTCTGAAGGTTATTACAAAACACTGTTAGATATAAATATAATTCTCACACACATATTAGATTAATATTTCACAGTTACTATATTCACGAAAATGCTTTTGTTAAATTAAACACATGCATTGTTATAAAAACAGTTTATATGCCTAGTTAATTTGCCCTTATTTGGGGGGGGGGGGATTGAGAGAAAATTATAAGCTAGAGTGCTTTTTGAATTTCATTTTAATAATACCCCTACTTCTAATTTTCCAATTTTCTTAATTTTCAGAATTTATTTTTCTATTTTTAAATTGTACGTGCTGAGTTTTGTTTGAAGAAACAAATATTAGTGCTGCTAGAGCAATTTTTAAACTTTTGCTATAAGTTCCCATTCATTAAATTTCAGTTTTCAGGTATACTCCCACTCCTAATGGTGTGATTTCCCTGATTTTCAGAAATTATTTTAATTATTTTATATCAATGGCATATGCTGAGTTTTATTGAGAAAAAACAAAAATTGCAGCTCCTAGAGCAATTTTTAAATATTTTGCTTTATGTTAAGCGGATAATATTATAAAATGCTTAAAGTTAATGAAGTTGTTAGAAAGGATGTGGTTTGTTGCCATTATTATTTTATATATATATAAAATTATCTATGAATGGCAAACTTTAAATCCAAAAGGTATTAGATTGGGTCCAACTAAGTAAACATATACCCTACAATTTCCTGATGACCAAGTATTGCTGGCTAATCTGAGAATGATCTGCAAGAGAATGTAACAAAAGTTAAATAAAGTTTTAGAAGCCTTCAATATGAAAACCTATATTAATAAAACTAAGTTATGGTTATGGAAGGAACATGCAATAGAATAGCTAAATGGTAATAAAGAATTAAATAATACAACAAGGGAAAATTTTTAAATATCTGGGATGTGATCTATCAATCTATAATTTGAACTAGAACTAGACAACAATGTAATAAAATATAATTCAATATATGGATGCATCAATATTTACTTTGGAAATTCAATGAGGAAGGAGATCAAACTCAGATTACATAATACTGTATTGGAATCAAATCTATTCTATAGTAGTAAAACCTGGGTAATGATAAAGAAGACAAAAATAAAATTGAAAGCTCAAAAATGAGATTTATCAGAAGATTATTAAGAGTATTTCTAAGAGATAAACTGAGAATTACAGACTTATGAATGGAACTGAATGTAAGAAATAGTTTGGTACAAGGGGTAATTCACTACCAAAAGAACTGACAAGAGCATATCAATATAGGGGAAAATATATAGAACTGGCATGGTGTAAGGCAAATTAATTCCCTATCCCATACTGTTTTTATTTCTCTATAAAGTATCTAAGTACTTTTTCTCTCATACTATCGAATTTTTTTTGTCTTTCATTCTCTTCCAATCTTACATTTATTTCTTTTCAGAATCCTTGTTTTAATAGTCCCTATTTGTCTACAAGTTTCTCATACCTATCTGTTACAAAACTTCCTCCACCTTGCAATACTATGATCCTTTCCACTTAACTTTCTCTTGGATATATAAACTTTTTTAATTTTTTTTTATTAGTGTTTAATGCCTGTTTTTACTACTGAGGCACCAGGGATGGTGAACAAACACTAATGATACATTAAATGAAATGATATATTGGGAAAGGTTTGTTTAAGGAAGGAAGCAAGCATTCCAGACCTAAGTTTTGGGTATCTGTCCTGCATGTGCCATTAATGAGAACTGACCACAACTTGGAAAAAACCTCAGTCAGGAAGGATGGTCCTGGTGGGATTCGAACCCCAGACTTCCCGCTCATAAGTCCGTACCTTAACAACTTCGGCCATGCATAGTGGTATTCTTTAATAATATCATACCTTTCCAATGTGGTAATCCTATATGTGTATTTCATAATTCCTATACTGAATTTTATATTGGTGGAATGCCTATCTAATTCTAACTGTACTACATTTGGAGATGTTATCAGTAAATCAAATATCTGTTTACAGAAACTTCTATTTATTTTATCAACATCTTTCCATTCATCCTGTACACTCCACAATTCTGCCCCATATAACATTTTTGCTTTTACTGTGATTGTGTAAATTATTTCAAGCCAAATTACTCTTATATCTGGAATTTTTCTTAAATATGCTCTTATAACACTCATAGCTCCTTTTCTTTTACCCTTGCCATTCTTTTTTTGTTCAATCCAACTGCCATTAGAACTTAATCTTGTCCCTAGATAATTAAATTTCCTTATAACCTGTATTTCTCTACCATTTACCTGCCATTTCTCATCCTTGCTCAATTTATGACCTCTTTTAAAAGCCACAATCTTTGATTTTTATTCATTTATTTTCAATCCCCATTCATTACAAAAATTATTCACCACTTTGATTGCCCTTCTCAATCTTCCATTAGATATAGATTCAATTACTAAGTCATCTGCATAAAACAACCCTGATATTTCTTTATGTTACATTAGTATGAGTTAGCAGTCCTAAGATTCGCAGTTCTGTCTTATTATATATGATTCAAGCCACCCATTAATACCATGTAGTCATCAGTAGTGAAAGATTCACACTTGCCACTTAAGCTTTCCATTACATCTTTCATTGAAGCTGTTACAGCAGATCCAGGAAAGTCAATTATACAGCTAGCAAGCCTCTTCCATGGTTATCTACATATGTACATAGTTACAGTTGCTGTGGATCCTGTATTTCTTTGCTTTGGCTGCATTGTACAAGATATTCAGATTCGCAATTCCTTTCTTCATGTTTCTCATCATAGTTAAGTAGGATGCTATATTTATTGCAACAGTTGATATTTGACTGATGCACACGAATCTGGTTGCTTGTCTTAGATCTAGTTCTTTATTTTTCTCCAATAATCATCCATTCCGAACACCGAGTTTCTATTGGAGGGTTGTTTAGCAGTCATTTAAAATTTTCATTTTCATTACATAGTATTTTATTTTCTTCTTGTAATTTCTCAATGTCCCCTCTGAGTAGCTCCATTGACCGGAAATCATGACTGAAGCTGTGGCATCACACATGTGTTGGAATAGCACATTTCACTCTAATTTTGTCCACATTTACTGAATCTAGTAGTTCCGACTATCCACTTAAAACCTTTAACACTCCTTTAAAACAGCATTTACACAAAGCGCTGCAACTTCTCGTGTGATGCCATGACAGGACAGAGCTGGTGGGTAGTGATGCATTTGTTTATGTTAAGTATGGTTCCTATGCTGGATGGATTATAGAAACCAGTAGAACTATAGTTAATTTATTTTTAGAATTTTTGAGAGTGTACAATGCTTGGCACATTACCAGAAAGTTTCCATAGATTCCAATAAATGATGAACTGTAACTGTGGCACTCAGAGCCACAAACTGGAAGGTTTGTGGGATTCAAGAATTTGAAGTCCCCACACTTCATTGAAATATTTAAAACAGTATTATTGTTATTATTGTTACATATTTATATATTTAAGGATAAAATAATTTACTTTTTTTTTCTTCTTCAGTAGCAGTTTCCTTACATCTGGTGAAGAACTTTCCTAGTACTTTTTAACAATGAGTTTCCCCACTTAAAGTTTTGGAATATCTGTGATACAGAGCTTAAAATAAGGAGATGCTCCAATAAGTAAATTAAGTACTAGAATGAAATTAAGGGTGATCTTCATCAATGCTACAAACTGAATGAAATTAGTGCCTATGAGGTGTGTTATGTCTTTATAGGTTTTCATTCACCTGTCAACAGCATTCTGCCATTGTGAGTATATGGAACTAGAAGAGAAAATGTACCCACCACCTGCAGACCCTCATGATGTGCTGCGTTTAGTACAGTGGCTGGATGATAAGTCTATTGAGCTTATCACACCCAGGTAACAATATGCTTAGTACTTAATGTTAACATAGTTATATGTTATAATTACAAATCATGTAATTCTTCCTAATACAGCCACCCTCATCTAAAGCTATCACATGACAGAAAAGCTACAATTAATACTTCATTAACACATATTCACATACAAACACTTTTATAAGTTGAAAAAGAAGAATTTAAAGCTATGGATCTGAATAAAATACATTGTACAGTTATTTTGAGAAACAATGTAGTACTGTAACATGTAGTTGATTTGCTTTTTGTTGCCTCATTTCTTTGTGGGCTATACCCTCTGAAACTTGACTAGGTTCAACCATCAAGCAGGCAGAACTATATAGCAGTACTCTCCATAGGTATTCAACAAAGTACCAATAAATTGCAACTAGCAATGTACCAAATAAAATATAATGTGTTACATATATTATTGAACAGTGGTGGCTTGTGGCCCATGTGGGATGATGGGCCAGGAGCATAACTACATGACATTCAAATGGCATAGGGGAAGATCTCTTTTATCAAGACTTATACTCCTCCCCAATAAAATGTAGAGTCATTTTATGTTTGTGATATAAACTTCTGGTTTATAGAAAGTCTTCTAATTCAGTCTTCTTATAGGAACTAGTCTTCTTCAGTCTTCTGCAGTCAATTCAAAAACAACAATGAATTTTATGAATCTTTCAACTGGTTTACTCCCTTTACTGGTTTATTTTATGTAAGTAAATGGAGTTTAGTGTAAAAAATGAATACCTAAGTTTAGGATATATTACTACTCCATTGTCAACAGCTTCATAAGTACAATACTCACTGATATATCTTAATATGACAAAAATTGTGACATGTAATATCTGTTTATTTTGTCAGCCTTGTACAGAAACAAAATTTGCCCTCTTTATTTCTTTTCTAATCTGATTCCTACAGACAAGATACATTTCTATCACCACTGGTTGCCGAGGCATTTAAGGCATGAACTCATGAGCAGGAGGTCTGAGGTTCTAACCCCACCAGGAACATTCTCCCTGACTGAGGTTTTTTCCCAGGTTTTCCTCAGTTCTCATAAATGGCAAATGCCATGGAGGTACCCTATACTTAGGCGTGAAACATTTCCTTAAAAAAAAAATCCTTTCTCAATATATAATTAATCTCATGTATCATCAGTGTTCACCGCCTGTGGTGCCTCAGTACTAAAAGAAGCGTTAAACACCATTAAAAAAAATATACATTTCTCACTACACACTGTCAGTCAAGATATTTTTTGAAACAAAAACAAATAAAAAAATTCTTTTGTCCCATCTTCTGGGTAAACTGCTATAGCTTTTAGTTCATGATGTGAAGTCATTTCATTTCTAACTTAACAGTTTAACTTAGAAAAGTGAAAATAGAGTCTTCAATAAAAGGTCCCTAGCTCTTGAAGCTATTAGCAGTGAAGTAATAAAATAATATTGATACAGAATTGGTTTGGTGACACTCATACTTCACTTACCTGGTTTTAAATAAACATGTTTTAGGAACATTTGTTCCCATCATCTGCAGAGGGCCACTGGGAGAAGCATACTCTGTAGTAGGTGATCAGAGGAACTTATTGAAAATACCTAAAGTCGGTTTCTTGAAGTTCATGATGGAATTTTAATATTTAATGATAAATGTTTTCTCCCATGTCATTAGTTTCAAAGGGCTGGAGTGTTTTAATAATTTAGTTTTGGCATTAATTTTGTAGTTTTTGGCCAAAGGTTGGGTGCCACCGCCAATTTCTATATCTGTTTGTAATGGTAGTGTGCTTTGGCATGCATTTCCAAATTTCTTTTTGTCTTTAAAAATTTAAATTACTAATTTTAATTCCAAAACACACCAGCATGCATTCTCAACAGCCTGAATGTTCCACTCAGTATAGAAAAATACCTTGTGATCAGTTTCGTTTTCCCCCAGAATTCTTTGCCTTTGGGTGAGCATGCTGGTCATTAGCTGGTGAGCTGGCCAGATGGGTCTTGGTGATTAGTGGGAGAGTTAAATAATAAAACAAACCAACCATATAACAATATATAAACCAATTTTTGAGGCTCATTACTTACCAAATTATCCATTGAGGGGTTGAAACTGTCTGCCTTCATTCTCCACACATTTTTGGTATCTCTTCAGGAAATTATTCATCACTTGCTGTAGTTCATTTTGAGAAATCTGGACAATTCCCGAACGAATATTATATTTGAGTTCTTGTATGGTGTGCAGATTCATCTTGTACATGGCATTTTTTAATTTACCCCAGAGATAATAATTGTTAGTGATTAAATCTGGGGACCAAGGGGACCACAAATTAATAATTCTGTTTTGTGTAAACTCATTGTGAATTGCTGTCATGGAATTATTCGCAGTGCAAGCAGCACAGTTGAAAGAATCCATGACAAGCTCCCTGTTGGTCAACTCTCTGAAAAAGGGGATTAGTATGATATTCACATAAGTAACAGGATTAACTGTATGCTCAAAAAATATTGCTCTATAATTCTTTCACCACTGAGTTAATACATACACATTGTACATAAAGACACGCTGTACCATTTTAAACACTGTCAAATTAAGAAATGAACAACATTAAACACATGCCGAGGAACAGCTGAGCTATGATTGCAACAGTCAGCAAGATAATGAGTAAGTAAGCAGTCTTGCTCCCCTCTCCATGGCACAGCAAACAAGTGGGAGCTTGTTCATAGGAAAAACCAACGCCATGGCGGAAAGTATTATTGATCACACCATACAAAGAAATTACCAATACATAACCAACAAAGCACTGTATAATGTGTCAAAGACACAAGTTTGCTGTTACAGATAAAAGAAGCTATGAAATTAAAAATCTTATATACCACCCCAGTACTTTCAATAAATTTTTTAAAAAAATAATTTTTTCTTCTCAAAATGTTCACATTATTAAAATTTTATTAATATCATCCTGCAAAGATCCTATACCTTTGATAGAAGTCAGGTATCTATTTAATTAACTGCAAAGCCTGTGATCAAGCTTACATTGGAAATTTGTAAACTCAAACAAAAAGTGACAGTTATAACCTTGTTGTGGCTAACCATTCAATATTTACAACATCTGCATTTTGTTTGCAATTAGTTTAAAATCTAAAACATATAAATTGATACAAATTTAAATTAGATTTAATGTAATAATAAGCCTATGGCATTTAGCCTCTTTTAGAATAGTATTTTGTAAATGTTGTCATAAAATTGTAAGTTTTAATTTACCTGTATTTTCCACAACTATGTACAGAGATGTATACTACATTTATCTGGAAGGTTACATTATTTATGAGTACAGAATGCAATAAAGAATCAAACAGTTTTTCTCTAATAACTCAATTTTCTTATTTTTTAATATTTTAGACCTCAATAAGTTTAGTCCTCCTACATCATTATTGTGTTCTACAAAAGTATTCTCATTGCAGGCTACTGGGACCTCATCCAAACTGCTACACATATTCCAAGCGCCTTGCAGAACATCTTGTCTATGAATACAAAGACAGGCTACTAGTTTGCATTGCCCGTCCTTCAATAGGTAAGCTAATCATTTTATTGCAATTTAAATATATTTACTGGTATAGGAATGCTTAAAATATCATCACAGAGAATAGAACTTGGATATTCATTATGACCCCAAAACTAAACAAAAGTCATGAGTCTGGCACTTTAATGGACTGCTAACTAAAATCATAAGGCCAAAATATGGGAAAAAAAATTATTGCAACAATTTGTGTTGAAAACTAATGAACTGCGACTGCAGAATGATGAGACCTCTTCTTGAGGTCCCCAAACAATGGAAGGAGCAGCACCTAAGGTCGAAGCAAGGATACCAACTGTTCCACCAGACAATGCCTCTGCCCACTGTACTGAAGAACAATGGGTTTTTTTTAGTGAACAGGGTGAGTTCTACCACATTCAACCCATTCTTCAGGCTTGGCCCTGTGTGACTTTTCTGTGTTCCAGAAAGTGAAAGAAAAGCTCAGGAGGTGCCAGTTTTCATTAATGTGAAGTAGTTCCTGTGAACAGTACTGAAAAAAAACATGGTTTGAGCATGTGAGAGTAAGAGTAGAATACAAAAAACTGGTCAAACTGTTCAATGGCAAATGCTGGAGAAGTGCCTAGAGTGCTTCCTACTTTTAAAAAAAAAAGTCCTTCCCCAATTTATCATCTCATGTCATCAGTGTTCACAGCCTGTGATGCCTCAATAGTGAAAATAGTTGTTAAACACTAAAAAAAACATGGAAACCGTAAGAGTTCTGATTCTTTGTGCTAGCACCACATAACATGTAACAATCCACCAAAATTATAAGTTGTTAGACTCATAACACATTGTTATTTATTATTTTGTTTTAAAATAGGTTCCGCATAAATTTCCATAAATTTTATGACAACATTGTGGAAGTCCTTCAGCAATAGTCATAGTATTTATGAAAACTTTAAGATGTCAAGCAAGTACAATGTGATGATTTTACTGTTTTACCTCATATCATCCATTATCAATGGAGTCCAGAATTTTATGTAATTACATATTTTTTCTTGGTATGTACCTAGCTAAAACTTAAAATGTTGATAAATTAGGATACTAGGATAATTATATTGCATTTTAATGCTGCCATTATTTTTACATATTACATACAAGCTACAAGATAATTACATACTTATACATAAAAATAACATTGCATGCCATCTGCTGTGTAATTAAATACATGAATTATAGAAAATTATAAAGTATTATTTCAAATTATTAAACTGAAAGTTTTCTGTGTACAGTGGGATACATGTTTCAATTTTCCAATGGTTAACTACCCAGGTATAACATAATATTTCTCTGCCTTAAATTGTCATTTTGTTTAGAAAAATCTAGCTGATTGAAGGTCTCACTACATAATGATCATGTTACTCTATGCCTGAAGACAGCTCAATTTTTATCATTGTTTTTTGTTAGCTGGTTTTTACAAAGTCTGCACTCTTATTTGATACTAGTTCACTTTTGTAGTTACTATCTCAGGTGAAAGTTAACAGTAGGGAATTTCTACAGGAAAGGCTCTAATTGCAGCTTATTTATTTGCAAAGTTATCCTGAATAACTATAGACAATTATTATCTCAAATGCATGACAGAAGGTAAAAACTACAATGCAATCTCAATTGAAACAACATGCAATAAGTATGCTTCACAACAAAAAATGTACAGTTGTATTTAGTTAAAAAAATAGACTTTTAAGGCAAATGTATAAAGATTTCTTGCAAAATGAGTTCCAAAGACATATAGAGCCATATAATGGCAAAATACCATGAAACAAAGTCCAGGACTTTTTCTTAAGAAATACCATGGTTGTCTAGTTCCTTACATCTACTATACTTTGCAAGAAATATATAGATGTGTGCTACGAGCAAGTTTTGGAGTCCATTATAGTAAAGATAGCTCTCCCATATCTGGATTACTGTGGAAGAACCCACCTATGTGTTGGGGTGATATAGTGCATTAAAATTGTATGTCATTGCCTGCAGAGTTTTAGATTGTACTAATCATGCAACAATTGTCTGATTCATTAACGATGAACTAAAAGTGATTTAGCCTGGAAATGTACAAGAAGAAAAGGTTCTTGTAATGTACACTGATGCAGCAGCAAGTGCACTTAAAGTATTCTCTGCCTACCTCATCCATTTCACCTATTTGCTCCATGGTATCCATTGAGGTGCAGAAGAGGTATAAAGTCTTTTCCCCTAAGTCAATGAATTTGTTTCTTCAATCAAAAAGATATTTGTAAAGGCTTAGGGCTGCATAGAAGCTAATGTGGCATAATTAAATATGCAATTTGTGTCAAATAAACTTTTTTAACTTTACCTTAAATAAAAATATTTTTGGAACAGTTCTTATGTCCTTGTGCAATTCTCATATTACATATGTAGTTCATATTTTCAGGATTTTGTTATGTATTTAGGTATATATTTTTAGGATAACATTGCATAAAAATCCAGACCTTAATTATCAGTTTAGATGAAATTTCAATTAATTTAATTGATTACAATAACACCTATGTTGATAATCAAGAAATGATGTTATTGTGTTCATATTATTTTGTCACTGTATGTCCTGTATGGTATGATGAAGAATGCAAGATAAGTCCTTTGCTTAGGTTGCTCATGTACTGGCAGCAATAATTTTTTAGTTGTCTCATCAAAAGGCTACTCTGTATATTTTTGACTGCCTTTAGTGGATTGATGAAGTAGGGGAAGGGTGAGAGAAGGATTCAACTAAAGAATTGATGGATGGTCACCAGAGATAGGGAAATCTGGAAGAAAGTTCTAAGGAAAGTCAAGCCCACCCAAAAATGTGTCGCTCCTGGTGGTATAATGGTAACCATACATGCCTTGTAAACCCAAGATTGCAGGTTCATTATGACCAGGGTCAGTGACTTTTTTTGGGTGTAAAATCCTAAGTATGGCTTCCTTTGGAAGATAAGTAAAGCTGTGGGTCCCATGTCATAGATTTCTGGCACAAAAAAGAACCTCAAGCCTGAAAGAAGAGATCTCTGAGCAAAATTAATTGGCTGTTTTAAGCTCTGAATTGAATGGGATGCTGATGGCCTGAGAAGTTAGAGAGCATCCGCAAATAAACAAATCCTCAACAACCCAGAAATGTAGTGCTAATGTTATGTCATTTAATTTTCATTTCATTTATTATTCATCCCTTTATATCATTGAATGCATTAGAATGCAAAGCTATTGGATACATTAATAGAATTAATAACTAGTTGTGCACCCAGTAACATAGTTCTTATAAACAAGAAGATGAATAATAACAATAGTAAAAGTAATAATAATAATGAAAAATTAAAAGAGAAAAAGTAATAAAGTAAATTAAAAAATATATGTGAATATAATCAGTAATAAGTACACATTTGTAAAAAAGCTCTTTTGTGCAAGAACAACAATGGGAATAGTAATAAAATTGAAACTATTCATCCAATATTTCTTCCTTTGCAACATCTCAAATACAATTGATAATAAAATATATTGAAAACAAATAATAAATAGGATTATTACAAGTAATGACTAGAATATTAGTGACAATTGTGACTATCTAAATTATTCAAAATATTCAACTGAATAAAAACAATGGCCAAATATGCTGCTGAAGGAGATAAATTTCTCAATATGTTCAATTTTAGAAGGTAGCTGATTATATAGTTTTACTCCCATGTGTGTGACACTATTCTGATATAGTTATGTGTTTGCTCTTTCTACATGAATATCTCATTTTGTTCTGGTATTATAATGATGTATGTTTTCATTTGCCAACAGAAGAGTGTTTGCAGTTAAATGTCTTTTGGGGAAGATTCATAAATGTACAGGAAAGGGCAAAATTTGTAATTTCTTAAAGATTGGTAAGCATGAATTTAACAACTAAAAATGTTAATTGGAACATTCACAGTGAAGCCAATCATATAATTGAAATCATTTTATGATATAGTCGAACTACACACTCTTATGCTTCACTTACTTGTGAAGTAAGTGAAGCATAAGAGTGTGTAGTTCGACTATATCATAAAATGATTTCAATTAAATGAATTTAACAGTTTAATTCCTGTCATTCATATAAGCCTCTTTTGTTGGTTTGTTTTGTTTTGTTTGTTTTTTTTTTGTTTAACGCCCATTTTTACTACTGAGACACCACAGATGGTGAACACTGATGATACATTTAGATGAAATGATAAATTGGGAAAGGATTTTTTTTAAAGGAAGGAATCGTTCCAGGCCTAAGTTTAGGATACCTCCCTGACATTTGCCAGTTATAAGGACTGAGAAAAACCTGGAAAAAACCTCAGTAAGGGAGGATAGTCCTGGCAGGATTTGAACCCCAGACCTCCCACTCACAAGTCCGTGCCCTAACGACCTTGGCCACTGTTTTTTTTTTTTTGAATCATTTTATTTATGGACGCTCTTTAACATCTCAGGTCATCAGCGTCCCATTCAACTCAGGGCGTGAAACGGCCGACAAATTTTGCTCAGAGGCCTCTCTTTCAGGCTTGAGGTTCTTTTTGTGCTGCAAATGTACGACATGGCAGTCCCTTTGTTTGATGAATAATCTATTACATGGAGGGGAGTTCTCCAAAAAATAGCATACCACATCTTGAGAGAGAATGAGCACAAGGCAAAATAAACATTACAAGCAACTTAAAAATGTTTGGGATACAAGGACAAATTCAGAGAAGAAATTGATGGATATCTGAAAGAAGACAGGGAAACAATGTAAAAACTCAAAATAATGAGAAGTAAAGGCATGTGAAATATTGTTGGCAATAATAGTGTAGAAATTTAGAAAGTTAAATGAGTTTAGAAGGAAATTGAAACAATTAAAATAATGAGAAAAGGTAATACGTAACAGATATAGTAATTAATATTATAGTATGATTGAGTTGAACAACACACTTTTATTGGCTCCACTCACTTGTTTACATGTAGAACATGTTTCGCAGATCATCATCTGCAACCTCAGCTAACTATCGACTAATTATATGATTAACTTCACTGTACAAGTTCTAATTAGAATTTCAAGTTAAACATATTTAATGTTTATATGATAAAAATAAGTAATGATAATAATATTTCTCATATAACAAAAAATATTGAAGTCTTTCCCAGTCTGTATGCAACAGGAATTATTTTTATCGATGTCTATTATTTTCCCTTATTTTAAGAGAAAGATACTTAAACAATGTTGATTTAATTCCAATTCTAATGTATTCAGGAATCAACACAGTGAAAACTAATATAAAATCTCCAGCAGATAAAATATTTTAAAATTCTTAAAAACATTAAGTAAAAATTGTACTTACGAAGCTGTAGACAATGGAGTGGTAATATATGTTACATTAATGCTTTCAGTTGTTAACACTAACTCCACTTACTTATTTAAAACTTTGGACTAGTTTCGGGAGAGGTTCCTCCCATCATCGGCTGCTGTTGACTGAGTGCCGTTGTTCGAAACGGGGGATGGACGCCCGTTCGCCCCTGTGGTGGTATCTCGTGGCTCTAATAGAAACTTGCTGAGTTCATCCAGCGGCGGAAAATCAAAATTCATTAAGTTGTTCTTATTTTTTAAAATGAAAATTCTCTCCCATGTGGATAGTTCTATTGGTTTGCGAAGTTGTTTCAATAATTTAATTTCTGGTTTTATTTCATGATTTTTGTTCCAAAAATGAGCTGCTATTGCTGATTTGTCTATCTGTTTCAATCTAATGTTCCTAAAATGTTCTTTTCTTCGAATTTCTAAATTTCTTTTTGTTTTCCCAATGTAGCTCTGTTCACAATCTGCACATTTAATCTCATATATTCCTGATTTTTGTTCTGTGGGAATGGTATCTTTCATTGTGCAGTCTACTAAATTTTTTATATTGTATTTGTTCTTTGGGGCTAACATAATTCCATGCTCTTTGAATATCTTCTTAAATTTGTTGTGGTAAGTTGGGTGGTATGTGAAACTTTTGAATTTATATCTGTCTTGGGTGTTTTTAAGTGTGGAGACTTCCTTAATCGATTTTTGTCTTTTAGCTTTTTTGATGATTTTTGTTATTGAGTCTGTGTTGAAACCATTAGTTATAGCCGTCTTCATTATATGTTGGTGTTCCATTTTGTACTCGGTTTCAGTCAATGGGATGTTGATTAGTCTGTGTGCTAAACTGTGAAACACTGCATATTTATGTGGGGTGGGGTTATAGCTATCATTTTTTATGTAATTTTCTGTGTGTGTTTGTTTCCTGTGAATTCCAAAGTTAAAACTGTTTGCATTTCTTATTATTTTTAAATCAAGGAATGGGAGACAACCATTTTTCTCTTCTTCTATGGTAAACTGTACAGATTTGTGTTGTAAGTTGAGGAGTTTCAATGCATCTGTAGAATGTTTTTTAGGTATTATTGCGAATATGTCGTCCACATATCTATGCCATGTCTTGAAGATCCACGGAAATGCTTTTGTAATGTGTATTTCAAAGAAGCTCATGAAAAGATCCGCCAAAAATGGAGACAAAGGATTTCCCATGGCTAGGCCAGAAACTTGTTGATAATATTTTCTATTGAAACTAAAGAAGTTTTGTTGGATGCATATATCTGTTAATTTCATCAAATCATCCACTTCTTCTGATATTAAGTTTATTGATGTTAATCGACATAGCCACCCACCACCTTAGAGATAGCGAAAAATCATTCGTTAAGATGAAATGCAAAAATGTTTTGGAAAACATAAAAAACGAAAATAAATGCAAAAACTACAGAAGTACATTAAAAAAGTTAAAAGAAAAGCCAGTAATATATACAAAAGCAGACAAAGGAAATAAAATTGCCATTTTAGACCAAGAAGAATACAAAAATAGAGTTGAAAATATGTTAATGGGAGAAGCCTATAAACCAATAGAAAAGAATCCACTCAATCGATGCACAAAAAACCTGAGTAAAACATTAAACGAAGTGAATACACTATCCACTACAGAAAAAATGAAAATCACACAGAGCAACCCGGTAATACCCAGACTTTATGCACTCCCAAAAATACACAAAAATGATAACAGCATGAGACCAATAATTAATAACATAAACTCACCCACATACCAACTAGCAAAAAAACTAATCAATATTTTCAATTCTTTTAAAAAATTCCAAAGCTTAAGTATTAAAAATTCATTTGAGCTAGTTGAAAAACTTAAACATAGCAAAATAAAAACTGAGGATATAATGGTGTCATTCGACGTGAAAGCCTTATTTCCGAGTATTCCAATAGTAAACTTGATGCAAAATTTAAAAAAATGGTTAACATCAATAAACTTAATATCAGAAGAAGTGGATGATTTGATGAAATTAACAGATATATGCATCCAACAAAACTTCTTTAGTTTCAATAGAAAATATTATCAACAAGTTTCTGGCCTAGCCATGGGAAATCCTTTGTCTCCATTTTTGGCGGATCTTTTCATGAGCTTCTTTGAAATACACATTACAAAAGCATTTCCGTGGATCTTCAAGACATGGCATAGATATGTGGACGACATATTCGCAATAATACCTAAAAAACATTCTACAGATGCATTGAAACTCCTCAACTTACAACACAAATCTGTACAGTTTACCATAGAAGAAGAGAAAAATGGTTGTCTCCCATTCCTTGATTTAAAAATAATAAGAAATGCAAACAGTTTTAACTTTGGAATTCACAGGAAACAAACACACACAGAAAATTACATAAAAAATGATAGCTATAACCCCACCCCACATAAATATGCAGTGTTTCACAGTTTAGCACACAGACTAATCAACATCCCATTGACTGAAACCGAGTACAAAATGGAACACCAACATATAATGAAGACGGCTATAACTAATGGTTTCAACACAGACTCAATAACAAAAATCATCAAAAAAGCTAAAAGACAAAAATCGATTAAGGAAGTCTCCACACTTAAAAACACCCAAGACAGATATAAATTCAAAAGTTTCACATACCACCCAACTTACCACAACAAATTTAAGAAGATATTCAAAGAGCATGGAATTATGTTAGCCCCAAAGAACAAATACAATATAAAAAATTTAGTAGACTGCACAATGAAAGATACCATTCCCACAGAACAAAAATCAGGAATATATGAGATTAAATGTGCAGATTGTGAACAGAGCTACATTGGGAAAACAAAAAGAAATTTAGAAATTCGAAGAAAAGAACATTTTAGGAACATTAGATTGAAACAGATAGACAAATCAGCAATAGCAGCTCATTTTTGGAACAAAAATCATGAAATAAAACCAGAAATTAAATTATTGAAACAACTTCGCAAACCAATAGAACTATCCACATGGGAGAGAATTTTCATTTTAAAAAATAAGAACAACTTAATGAATTTTGATTTTCCGCCGCTGGATGAACTCAGCAAGTTTCTATTAGAGCCACGAGATACCACCACAAGGGCGAACGGGCGTCCATCCCCCGTTTCGAACAACGGCACTCAGTCAACAGCAGCCGATGATGGGAGGAACCTCTCCCGAAACTAGTCCAAAGTTTTAAATAAGTAAGTGGAGTTAGTGTTAACAACTGAAAGCATTAATGTAACATATCTTAAAAACATCTTCGTAGCCTCATTCTAAATGAACAAGGAAACAGACTGAGTTAACATTTAAAATATTAATATAATGATAAAACACTCTTAACGTTTCACTCTCAAAATTTAAAAAAGTCAGGGAATGCAGTCATTTAACAGCTGACATTGTGAGCAATGGTCTTAAGAAAATGCACTAAATTTTTAAATTTTGAGAGTGAAACACTAAGTATTTTATCATTATATCAATGCTTTAAATGTTTTTAACTCAGTCTGTTTCCTTGTTCATTAAGAATGAGGCCATGAAGGTGTTTTAAGCATTTTAAAATATTTTATCTACTGGAAAATTGTTGATTAATTTCATGGAATTTATGACTAAATTAAAAAATAATGCTTAAATATAATTCATTAAATTCAAACTTTAGAATATTGATATTTATTGACACTTATATTTTAGTTTTGCCTACTTATAAGGAGCCAATGCCAGGATGGGTTGATACACTAAATGGACCTATAGGTGTCTTGGTAGGAGGTGCTAAAGGAGTGATTCATTCCATGCTTTGTGGAAAGAACTTTAATGCTGAAGTAATTCCAGTGGACATAGCTGTCAATGCTCTCATTGTGTTTGCTTCAGACAGGTAAGTGTGTTGTTTTAAGATAATTTGTATACACGGGCAAAGTGTGCTTTGCAAGAAAATAATGATAAAATTAGCCACCATTTTTTGTTCTTCTTATTCTGAAAAAGATACAGTTTAATGTTGGTACACCCCAAGACGAAAATAATAAGCAGATTCTTGAAGCATTCATTTGTCATAAGTTCTGTATGGCTCAGTGCTCAATTCATGGCATATCTGTGCATATGGTTCTTACAGCCTTTAGCATCATTCTGTCATCACCGGTCAATCACATTCATCACACAAAAACTTGAAAACTATCCAAGTGTTAATTGTTTTATTTGATTTATTTTACCACAGAAATTAATATTTAGTATACATGTGATAATATAACTTCCAATTGCAAAGGCTTATTTAAATTTTAAGGCATTTATGCTTGTATCAGAAAATAAAAACATAAAGTAATCTTTTGTGTTCAAAATAATTAGGAAATAATAATTACTCTTAAATAAAATAAAGTCATTTTATGCTTTTTTTAAGCTCTTACTTTAGAATATTTTTAATGAAGTATTTCTTTATTAATTGAAAATTAAGATTAATTTATATGTTTATATTTGGGCATAAATGCCTTCAAATACAAATATAATGTGTGATCAGTTTTGTTTTCCCCCAGAGTGTTTTGCCAATGGACAAGCACACCCCTCATTAGCCAGTTAGCCGGCCAGCTGGGTCTTGGTGATTAAGGGGAGGCTAAAACAATGAAACAGTACACAAACTAATTTAAGAGACTCATTATTACCCAATTATCAAATGAGGTGTTGAAACTGCCTGCCTTCATTCTCCACACATTTTTGACATCTCTTTAGGAAATTATTCGTCACTTCCAGTATCTCATTTTGAGGAATCCAGACAATTTCCTAAAAAATATTTTCTTTGAGTTCTTGTATAGTGTGCAGGTTTATCTTGTACATGCCATTTTTTAATTTATCTCAGAGATAATAATCACAGGTTGTTAAATTGGGTGACCAAGGGGGCCAAAAATCCATCCCTACTAATAACTCTGTCTTGTTGAAACATATTGTGAATGGCTATCAATGGAATTATTCCAGTGATTGTGGCAGAGTCCTGTTGAAAAAAGCATGATTTGCTCCCTGTGGTTAATTCTCTGAAAAAAAAAAGGGCTTAGTATGGTATTCACATAAGTAAGAGAATCAACTGTATGCTCAAAAAAAATTTGGTCCTATGATTCTTTCACCACTTAGTTAACACATATGAATCATACACAAAGACATGCTATGCCATTATAAATACATAAGATATAATACACTTTATGTATACTGTCATATTAAGAAATCAACATAACACACACCTGGAAACAGCTGCACTATGACTGCAACAGTGAGCAAGGTGAACAAGTAAGCAAGCAGGCTTTCTACCCCCTCCATGTTATAGCAAAAAAGTGGGGGCTCGTTCATAGGAAAAACCCTGCTCCACAAGGGAAAGCATCACTAATCTTGCTGCATATTGTTCATTAAAATGTATATTATTGCCATATATTAAACTTTAATTTTACTTGAAAAATCTAACAAATAAAAATTCAAGCATAATGAGCATTCAAACACAGATAGTTCGTATTACCAAATACATGCTTTGTCTGCTCACAGAGCACAGGGTTCATATAAATGCATTCCCTGTTTATGTCCAAGATACATTTGCCATAGTTAATAAAAAACTCATTAATGATGCCATAAAACTTCTGAATTTACAAGACAAAAATGCTTTATTCTTATAAAAAGATAACATGTTACCTTTCTTGGACATAAAAATAATGAAATGTGAAGAAAACCTGGAATTTGGAATATACCGGAAGAATACACATGCAGACTATCACATCAAAACTGATGGTTTTAACACTGCAATGCACAAACATGCAGTTATGAATAGCTTAACACATTAGCTAGTACCTTAAAATTAGCAAAGGATAATGCCTTAAAGAATACAATCAAATAGAAAGAGCAGCAGTTAAAAATGGTTATAGCAAAGAATTAGTACACAAAAAAGTACAGAAATTCAAGAGGCAAAAACTTATTAAAGAAACCATAATACTTTTAGCAAAAAAAGATAAGATAATTTTTAAAAAATTCACATATTTTGGCTTCAATAAAATTTCAAAATATTTTTAAAGATTTTAATATAGCTTAGCTGCTGTAAACAGATTTAATGTTAAAAATCTCTTGATTGATAATGTTAGTGACAATATTCCACAAGAGAAAAAAAGCAGGTATTTATAACATTTATTGTGCAGAATGTGAAAAAATTTACATTTGAAAAACAAAGAGAAACATAGGCACACCGTTAAAAGAACATTTCACAAACACAAAATACAAGCATTTCAAGAAATCAGCAGTGTAATCTCATTTCTGGACAGAAAACTATGACATATTGAATAAAACAAAATTATTAAAATGAGTGCAAGGACCTACAGAATTAGCTATATGGGAGAAATTCTACCACAGACAGTTTAATGAACTTTGACACTTCCGGTGATGAAAACATAAACTTCAAGTTCTACACACCTCTACCAAAGCAGATTACACATCCCCACAGCATAATAGTTTACCCCCCAGTTGACAATGGGCTGACGATGCAAAAGAAGGGTTCTTGAAACCAGTCCTGCATATTTAAACAAGTAGAGCAAAAGAGTGTCAGTTCAACTCAATCATACAATAATCTTAATTGTACTCTGTTTCTTAAATTAAAAATAAACCAATGTTTTGCTATTCCCTTTATGCCACAGTGATCTAATTTGTTAATTAGACGTAATGATTTACCATGTCAAATGATTTATTTACATCCAGGAAAATGCCCACTGAATGCTCCCTGTTATCTTTTGCTTGAAATATTGGCTCAGTAAAGGAGTAATGTATTATTTATTCCCTTGCTCTTTTTAAATTCAAATTCAGATTTTGACATTTTATTAGATTCTAGGAATGGAATTAGTTTTTTGTATATAACTTTAGAGAATACTAACAGAAATGGGCTTGTAGGCTTAATAAAAATATACATAGGAAAAATGAAGAGAAATTTAGGAATTTGGAAGAAGGAAAAATTTAGGAATGTTTATTTAAAACAAATAGATAAATTAGTGATAGTTGCTCACTTTTGGATCCATAATCAAAAAATAAATCAGAAGCTAATATGCTGAAACAGCCTTACAACCAAATACAGTTGGCTGATTGTGAAATCATTTTTCATCCTCCAAAAGAAAGGAAATTTAATGAATTGTTATATTCCACCTGTGGAGAACTCAGGAAGTTCCTATTTAAATGATCAGATGTCTCCACAGAAACACCTTGGGATCAGCCATCACATCCAACAGCTGATGATGGGAGCAATTAATCCCAAAAAGTGTCCTAATGTAAGCAAAGTTAGTGTTAATATGTTTTAACAGAATGCATAATTAAGATTTTTTAATCAAATACATTAACCAAAGTACTTAATTTATGAATATATTTCAAGTGTGGAACTTTTACAAAATTAAATTTTATAAAATTTACTAATCATTTTTTTTTTCACATAATCACACTTTTACAACTACTTTAATTTATTTTACTGATCTTATGTTTATCACCAATTTTCTACTGGAATTATTCAAAGACTTGGGATCTGCTACATCTATAGTAGCACCACTAAACATGCATATTTCTCACAGCTAAGTCTGACACAGTTTTTTCTCCTGGTCCCCAACATGTCATGATTTTCAGATTGTTGACATGATTTGCAAATAACTTATTTTAATTTTGACTCATCAGATATTTCCCTCTCATTCTCTCTTAACCTTCATTATCCATTGCTCCCTTACTTTTGTAAATTATTCATAATAGCCCTAATTTTTACTGTATTCTCTTGATTATCAACATCTTAAATGTTAAAATATTATTTTATATTTAATTCCATTCTGTTTCTCCAATAACCTATCTGCAATTTATTGTTTGCTGCACTATATCAAGTAATAAAACATTCTTTCTGCTTCTCCACAGTACCATACCACAGTTCCTAAATCCTTTTAAGATGTAATGCTCCTATCTGCATCCATGTGTATTCTTCTTGTCCCTGTTTATTACAACTGTCAACATACTTCTTCTTGCCCCAAACTTTCTTTATTATTTTATAAAGCTTAAAAGAGTTCTTGTTCTTAAAATAAATCCCTTGCCTCTACACCTTCTATCTTATTTTCAAAATATATCTCTTGCCTCTTACTTTCTTTCAAAACCTTGTTGAATAACATATATATGCATATATCCCCACATATTTTTTCCAATATTTAACAGCGAAAAGTTGGGCTGCTGCTGGCCATCCTTCACATTAGGATTGATACCACACTTCTGATATATTAAAATCCAGAAATTGGCATTCTTCCATCACAAGCTAGAACCACTCATAGGTCATATGTGTAGCATCACCTGAAGTGAAAGTACATGTTCAGAATGGCTAGTGTGAAACAATGTTACAGGTTGTTCATGGCAAAAGAAAAGCTCCACATCATTGAAGAGGCAGAACAAATTGGCAATAAGACATGAATGAGAGCTGTATTCATGACTGGTGAAAAAATAAAGCTCATCTTAAGCAGACGAACAGAAACCAGCAAGCATTTCACAGACAAAAAGCAATGTTTCCAGCAGTGAAAAACATATTATTTGAGAATATATTCTAGTGAAATGTGGTGATTGAAGGCTAAAGCAATTGCAAGAGAAATAAACATGACAGTACTGGTTTTAAGGCTAATCATAGATGGTATACACATGCTTTTTAACATAATGACTTCATTATAAATTTTAAATTGGAATAGTTTGGAATTTTCACAGTGAAATATAGTGTCATATAACAAATTATTTATGAGAAAGGCACTCAAATTTCACTAGATTTGTCAAGAAAAAGATAGCAAAATTCAAAAAACAAAAACAAATAAAAGAAATCACCACACTGAAAGGTTACAAAGGAGAGCAGATTATATAAAAATTTTACCTTCCATCCATGGGCACACCAAAAATTTCAAAAGATTTTTAAAGATGCCAACATTATTTTGGCTCCAGTGAATAAACGCAGTTTGAAAAACCTCCTAAAAACCAACACAAAGGACAAAATACTGCCAGAAAACAATCAGGTATTTATGAAATTAGTTGCAAAGACTGTAATAATAAATATATAGGTAAAACAAAAAGAAATGTTACCATACGGTTTAAGAAACACATGAGAAGTGTAAAATATAAACATGTGGAAAAATCAGGAGTAACGTACCATTTCTGGCAAAAAAAACCATGAATTCCAAAATGATCCAAAACTCTTAAAAGCTCTTCAAAAACCCATAGAATTATCAATGTGGGAGAATATATTCTTGAGCGAAAACAAAGAAAATTTAATTAATTTTGATCTTCCAAACAACAGTAACCTCATCAAAAAGTTTATAAAAATCCAAGGAGTGACATCTTAATACCATGCTGGAAAGCTGGTGGAACTATGCTGACAATGAAGGAAATTTGCCTTTGAAATATGACCAAGTAAGTGGAAAAAATTAGTGAAATTTGAGGGACTTTCTAATAAATAATTTGTTATATGATAATAGCTTCGTTTCTATAGAAAAACAAGCATCCGTTACGTAATTATGAAGATCATAATGCATCAAATTTCTTAAATGCAATAATATTTTAACTTATAATTTATTGTAGTCTTAAATATTTTCAATATAAATATTTAATACAGCTCTGCAAATAACTTTCTTTTACAAATTTCCCTTCCTTAAGTCTAGGTGCAGGGATCATTTGTGTGTATAAGTAGTTTTCTCCATGCTGCCTTTATACCCCAGACTAATCTCTTCCAGTATTTCTTTCAATCTCTTCTATCAACTATCCTTATACAAAACTGTTCTTTGGTAATTCATAAAAATTTTAATTACATTATCATGTTTGAACATTTTGTGAGGATATATTGTAAGCAATTGTTAAATTTTTAGGTACTGTGTTTTTTAATTATAAAATTATCAGTCATTTAATTACTTATGTAGTACATTTACAAAGAACATTTGAGCTTTAGGGCCACAAAATTTCTCAAAAATTTTCAGAACTTTATATTTAATAACACTAACAGGCTAAAGTACTAGGTATAAATTCTTGAGGTTTTTATCACAACTTAGTGCTCTAATTTTCTTAATTATTTAGAGTATTTTAACTTGGTTCAGCACCACTAAATTCTTCTTCATTAATTATCAATAAATCAGAACATGTTAGAACATCTTTACAGGGTGAAGTTAATCAAGAACAGCTACAGCTCATTTTGTAAGGACATGAATACACTCCTAAACAAAGAACATCTACTAAAAGTAGCAAACTTGATAGCAACAAAAAAATGAAAAATAATGTGGAAGTTCTTTATTGGGAAGCTATAGAAATAGAATAAATATCAGCGTCCCCAATGGCCACTAGCAACTAACCATCATTACCAACAAAGACAACATGCAAATACTATCATTAATGCAATAAGCACAGAGTATTATTTCTCTGCATCCTGGAGTGGGAATGTTTTTTTTTTTTTCCCCCTCTTATAATGATGAAGATAGAATGATATTTCTTTCTTTTCTGTACCTCAAATTGTATGACTGAAATTATATGTTCCTTACATTTTATTTATGTAAAATTAACCAAATGTATCTATAATTTTTTTAAAAATATTAATTAAAATGTTCCTTGCCAATGGTCTTCATATTTAATCCTTTTCTCCTATTTTAATTACAGGCCAGCAAAAGATAAAATGCCAGTATACAACTTGAGTTCAGGAAGTATTTGCCGTCTCACTTGGGAAGAGGTGCTGAAGAAAGGCAAAGAAATAATGTATGAATATCCATTTGAATGTGGTATTTGGTACCCAGATGGCAAAATCCGTAGCAATCAATTCATTCACAGCATAAGTGTGTTCTTTTTTCATATTATACCAGCTTATTTCCTGGATGCACTGCTGTTTATTGCTTGTCAGAAAAGATTGTAAGTATTTACTTCACGTTTCATGTAAGGCACCAGTGATATGATTTGGATATACAGTAGAGTCTTGGTAACTTGACACTCACCAGTTATATTATGGGAGGAAGGTGAAAAGTTCTGGGCCTTGCACAGCGATGGCATATCAATGATTTTTTTTGTTGTGTTGCTATATTTTTCACAATAGCAGTTAATTAATTGTCACCTTGATCAATCAAATATCTTTATTTGTATGGCTTTTAGACTGTTGTGTGTGTTTCATTCAAATGGAGAAACTAGAATACTGTGCCATTATAAAATTCTTTGCTTTGGATGGTTTATTGCCAAAGGAAATACATCCAAAGTTGGTGAAAGTTCATAAGGAGTCTGCTAAGAAATGGACAGCAGAATTTAAATGCGGTCTCTCTTCTCTTGAAAATGATCCATGAAGAATGAATGAATTTTATGAAGAATATAAAAACTGCAACCACAGAGGAAAACATAAAAATGTGCACAATTTGGTATTGGACAGTGAGGGATTAAAGGTTCATGGAATAGTTGATGCCACAGACATCAGAAGAACATGTCTGGTACATTTTACATGAAAAACTAAAGATGAGATAGCTATGTGCAAGGTGGGTGCCTCATTTGTTAAATACTAACTAAAAGCAAATGTGAAAACAAATTTCACAGCAATGTTGGATCATTTTAAAAAGAATCCAACTGATTTTTGTGTGCCAATTTGTTACTATGGATGAGAATTGGGTCCACCATTACACTTCAGAAATGAAACAGTAATTAAAGCAGTGGGTGGAAACTGGTGGCCCTGCACCAAAAAGGTGAAGTCGATGTCATCTGCCGTAAAGGTTATGGCAAATGTTTTCTGGGATGCAAAAGGGACTCTTGTTATTGATTATCTTGCAAAGGGTAAAAAATAATTAGTGAATATCGCTCAAGTCTTTTGGACCAACTGGGTTATTATTTATGTGAGAAGAGTCCTGAATTGCAAAGGAAAAATCACCTTTCACTGTAAAAATGCACCTGCCCACTAAGATGCCTTGGCAATGAGAAAACTGAGGAATTTGAAGTAAGAACTGTTGGAACATCTACTCTATTCGCTTGATTAGACAGGCTCTGACTTCCACATATTCCCACATCTAAAGAAATTTTTGACTGGAAAACATTTTGCATCTAATGAAGAGATTATTGCAGCCATTGATAAGTATTTTGCAGACCTTCCAGCATAAAACTTCAGGGATGGAATGGAAAATCATTAAACAAAGTGCATTGAACTCAAAGGGGACTATGTAGAAAAATAAGTGTATTTTTGACCTAGAAAAAACAGTCTTTCACTGCCAGGCCAAAGCTTTTCACCTTGCCCTTGTATATTATTTTTATTTCATTTTGCATTAGCATTAAATTATGAAAGTAAGGCTAACAATATGTTTTCATTTCATTTTGAGGGTCCAAGTAATACATGTTTGTTTGGACAGGAGAATCCATATAACAAGTGTTATTCTTCAGACTGTCATTCAAACCTTTCTAAATATTAATGAATGTCAAGAAGCTGATGAGCTATTCCTTCAGTGATGAAAGAGATTGTAAAATTAGAATGGCATTCCAGATCCTGTTTATTTCCATTTTGTATTGAAGTTTGATTTGAGCATAAATGGAAAGTCTCATGGTGCAGGAAAGCTTTATAGGGTGTGCTTTAATTGTAGTGAAAATATCTGCTCAAAAAAAATAAAACAGAACAATGTGACAATGGAGGTGAAATTAGATGTGCTGAAATAACTATAAAGTGCAGAATATAAGTAAAATTGTAATGAATTTAGATGTGGAAAATGAGGAAGAAGTATAAGATGCTGGGAAAGTTAAAAAGTTGACTTAGTGAAGGACTAAAGGCTGCTGAGGAAACAGCATTATTTTGAGGAGCAATGAGTATCAGTTTTGGGTATTCTGTTTATCCATCATTTGTATGATACAGCACTGCAAAGAAGGAATGTATGTGAAAGACAATCATCATCAAGATTTTTCTCTGGGAAAGACAAATACAAATCTAGGAAAAACAACTGCAAATAAGTTGTTTCACTACAAAAAAGTTAATAGATGTTATTTTAACTTTGATATTTTTTTTAATTCTGAGTATACTAAAGCTTAAGATTTATTAATGTACAAAACAATTTAGTATTACATGTAATGAATCTTGGAGTCCATTAATCACCCTCTCAGTCCATATTGAGTCACGTTTGCAAGACTACTGTATCAGTGTAAATAAAATTAATTTTTTAATTAGGTGCTTAAAACATATATAAATAGGAATATGGATGTCTATTAGAATTGGAATGGCCTTTTTTTAGGCAGACAGTAAAAGGTAACTTGAAAGCTGATTGCAACTTGTACAGTGAAGCTAATCAAATAATAATAATAATAATAATAATAATAATAATAATAATAATAATAATAATAGTAGTAGTAGTAGTAGTAGTAGTAATTATAATTATTATTATTATTATTATTATTATTATTATTATTATTATTATATGATTCAGTCAAACTACTTAACACACTTATTAGTTACACTTGCTTGTTTAATGTAGAACATGTTTCGCAGACCATTTTCTACATCATCAGCTGTCTACTTGCTAAAAATTAACTACGTTGCTCTGGGGATGCATATTCTACTCTGGTGGATGTGTAACAAACTTAAAGCTGAAGTCTCGAAGTTCATTAATCTATAAAATTTAGTCATTATTCATTAATCTATCTCTGTATTTATAAATGTAGATATTTTCCCACTTTGCTTGCTCCGTAGGTCCCTGTGTTGATTTTAATAAATTTGCTTTTTTCACCATGTTGTGGTTTTCTGTCCAGAAATTAGATGTAGTTACTGATTTTTCCATTTGTTTGTATTTTATGTTCCTGAAATGTTCTTATACCATGTGCCTATGTTTCTCTTGGTTTTTCCAGTATAGACTTTTTCACATTCTGCACATCTTATATGGTGAATATCTGCCTTTTTCCCTGGTAGAATACTATCATTAATATTGTCGCTCAGAAGATTTTTAGGATTAAATCTGTTTATTGGTGCTAATCCAATATTGAAATCTTTAAGAATATTTTGAAATTTGTATGCAACCCATGGATATGTGAATTTTTTAAAAATGATCATATCTTTTTCTGTTGAAAGTGATATGGTTTCTTTAATAAGTATTGCCTCTTGAACTTCTGCACTATTTTGTTAATTAATTGTTTGCTAAATCCATGTTTAGTTGCTGTTTTTTCTATTTGCTTGTATTCTTTGGAGTATTCTGAATTGTTAAAGGTAGGTTAATAAGCCTGCGTTAAGCTGTTGATTACTGTGTTTATGTGATTTTGAATTAAACCCATCGGCTTTGATGTGGTTGTATGCATGTGTGTTATTTCTGTAGATTCCAAATTCCAGGTTGCCTTGATGTTTTATTATTTTAATATCCAAGAATGGTAGCGTATTATCTGCTTCTGTTTTATATGTGAACAATATGCTTTTATGTTGTATAATTAGAAGTTTTATGACAACATTAATGTGTTTGTTAATTATGTGAAATATATCAATGTATGTGTACCACATTTTAAATATGTATGGGAATGCTGTGTTATGTATGTTTCAAATCTACTTCATGAAACAAGATTATTAAATAACTAAAATTGTTAATTGGAATATTCAGTGAAGCCAATCATATAATTGAAAACATTTTATGATACAGTGGAACTACACACTCTTATGCTTTACTTACTTGTCATTATTGTAGACTGGTTTCGAGAACAGAACAAAGTTGTTCTCGAAACCGGTCTACAATAATGATAAGTAAGTGAAGCATAAAAGTGTGTAGTTCGATTGTATCATAAAATGTTTTCAAGATTATTAAAGTCAGCACAGGGACTCCAGAGCTAACAATGTGGAGAAAAATCTACATTTATAAATACAGAGACAAATTAATGAACTTTGACACTTCTGGGGATGAAAACATAAACTTTAAGTTCATCACACCTCCTCCAGAGCAGAATATACATTCTCAAAGGTACACCTTGAATTATCCAGCAGTCAACAGTTAGCTGAGGATGTGGAAGATGGTCTGCAAAACATGTTCTAAATATAAAGAATTAAGAGAAGTCAATAGGAATGTGTAGTTTGATAATAATTTTATAATAATATTATATAATAATTTTAAATAAAGTTCTACTTATTCTTTTCTTGTACATATTGTAAAAATTTTTTCTTTATCTCTTTAACCTCCAAAATAGTACTTTTACCTATGCAATACAATCCCTTCCTTTGTTTACTTTATCAATACTCTCTTTCCAAAATATTTTTTATTGAAAAATAAGAACCCGTTCTCCACTAATCTACAATAAGGGCAAGGAAAATGATATAAGCAAAGTAGAGGTTGACTTGAACTTCCCACCCCAAGAATTAGTGTTTGTGCGCCCTGTGCTGCATAGTAAAGGACTGGTTATTTGTGTAGATAATAATCAATTTTTCTGAAATTTAATCTCATATATAAAATCACAAAATATATTACATTAGAAATGTACAAATATAAAATATATAAATAATACCAAACATTAACCAAAAATTAATTCAGAATACAATAAAGAAGGAACTACAAAACAATTCCCTTTAATATATTGTAGCACATATCATTTTATTTATACTGAATAAGATATTTTGATGGCATGTTTCATAACTTGTGTAAAAGTAAAATATTTCTATAAATCCAACTATTCAAAGAAAAATAAACTGTCCATTTATCTAAGATTACTCAAGCAATACAAATAATCTGAAGCATAACTAAGAGATGCAGCTTGATATTGTTTTTAAGAATGAAAAGTAGGTTCTAAATTTGTTCAAATTGTTAAATAAATATTTAAAATTATATAAACAATGTATACAGTTTTTTTTCTTTTTCTTTCACACTAACTCCATTCACTTACATAAAAAATTACACTTACATTACAAATTTTATGTAAGTGAATGGAGTTAGTGTGAAAGAAAAAGAAAAAAACTGTATACATTGTTTATATATATACCACTCCATTGTTAACAGCTTCGTAAGTACATTTAATTGATTCAAAATTATGTTGTATGTGGAAATCAAATTTAATATTAATATTTATAAATATAAAGAAAATTAGACTTTTAGCATTATAATTGCTACAACGTGTTTCAAATGAATTTATAATAGAGATAATCATATATTCAAAATGCAAGATATTCATCAGGAGGTCCAGACACTTTTGCTGTCTTATATGTCATTCAGACATCTTCAAACTGAATTTATTAGTCCTTAAACTATTTTGGATCTTCCCGAACTCTTCTACAGTGCTCCAACAGGACTGCCCTTATTCTCTCTTGGCTAGGCTCCCACTTATTATTAATTTATTTTATTATTAATTTACGGCACGAAAAAGAACCTGAAACCTGAAAGAGAGGCCTCTGAAAAAAATTGGTTGGCTGTTTCACGCACTGAATTGAATGGGACACTGATGACCTGAGATGTTAGAGAGCATCCATAAATAAATCAAATCAACAAATTCCACTTATTAATCATCTTAGTTCAGACATGCGTATATTATATTCAAATCAGGTGATTTAGGAAGCAATACAGGACTTAAGATGTCAGGACATCCAGCATATTCCCTTGATTTATGAAAGCAGTTAAGCCATGGAACTAGGAAGGGCATGCAATGTGTTTACTACTAACACCCTCCCTCCATGAAATTGCGACCTCCCTATGTTTGCCTCTTCTGGCTATCGTTGTCCCCACCTGTACATATCTGGGAGTCTTATTCCTCAAAGCATTAAAAATGATTAATGCTACATTTTTTTTCTTCAGAGTAACTATTTATTGAAACAAATTTTATACAGATGATATTAGAAGTATTCCCCCAACTTCTATGCATCTTTTTCATCATACCGGCAGTTTCTGTATCTGTACAGCAAATCAATTCTTTGGGACTGCTGGACAATCATCTGAAGTTCCTAATTGGAGGTTAATTTCTAATTTCTTATCCTGCATGACCTCTTTCATTCAGTTGAATAAAGTGTAGTTGCTAGGAACAAGATCTGGCAAGTATGGAGTATGAGACAACAGGCATATAGGATGGCAGTGATATGGTGATTGCCATGTGACCATGCATGGTCATGTTAGAGAAGTAAGCTGCAACTCAACAGTCACTGTTGGTCATAGAATTTGGGGTTATTCGACCAACAGAAGAATAATCCAGAATACATTTCATTAATTGCAATTACTTGGAAGATGACCTACGTAGTAAAGAACCAAAATCCATCAAGATATCAGAAATTATCAATTCCATCTGTTCCATAAACTGAGAAAGTTTCTTAGTGGAAAGATATTTCCATCTAATGAAGAGTTTGAATCATCAGTTAAGGTGTATTTTGCAGGCTGGAGGGAATCTGACTTTTGTGATGGGCTAAAGGCTTTAGAGCATCGCTGAACAAAGCACATCAGTGTAAAGGGAGACTGTTGAAAAATAAGAATAATTGCCAAAATTTTGTGATATATTCCGAGAACTTTACAAAAGACCCTTATATTTAATACTTAGGAAGTATATGGGTCATGGCAAAGCTCTGTGGACCATCTCTGACCTGTGAGCAGACCAGCAGGAACCAAGTTCAGAAAGCTACTTAAGGAAATATAAATGGGAGTCAGCAGATGAAGTATGGGCACCTCTAGATGCAGTATGCTATTAGCTGATATGTAAAATACTGTAACAGCAGAAAAGGTTTATAATTAAAGCCCTATTGTATAGAGTATACTTTTCAAAAGTATATATAAATAATAAAAATGAAAAACAAAGTAACTCTTGGAACAATGTAGCTAAAGTAACAAGAACAAGAGAAGCAGAAATGGATAAAACACAATAGTTAGAGAAATAAGGATAACATAATGCATGTAAACAGATCAAACAGCCACAAATACTGCATGTGGTGCCTCAGTAGGAAAAACGGGCATTAAACACTAAGAAAAGAAAAAAAAAAAAAAAAAAAGAAAGAAAAATAATCAAGCCACAAGGGAAAAAAGTTAGGGGACAATAAATAAGAATTAATAATTGAACTGATAATTTCAAAAAGAAATAATAATAAGGTAAAAAGAGGAATATCCACATATAAGATTTAAACCTTGTGGTGCACATTCTTTATGCAAAAATATAACTGCTACCTCTGTATATTGGAGTCAGTTTTCAGAATATGAGTCAATAACATATCAATAAGCATTAAATTAATGTCATACAATGCAGAAGAATAGATGTTAAATGAATATAAAATTATCTACTTACAAGATTACATATATACAGCATTCTTACAAGCACAGTTAGCAAATGAAGTAATTTTAAATTCTCTAAATAAGCTGGGGCAATTAGCACACAGGTTTTGCATTTAGGGCATTGACAAGGATATAAGTCTGCAATCAGACAAGAATTCATTTCTTTTTCTCTAATGCATGTATGTGTGTATGTATGTAATACTTTATAATTTTCAGCATGGTCAGACTACAAAGGCGTATTTCCACAGGCCTTGAGGTTTTGCAGCATTTTACAACAAGAGACTGGTTTTTTCACAATGAAGAGGCCCTGAGGAAATATAACAGTATTTCCAAAGAAGATAAGTAAGTAGTGGTAAATATTTCCTCAATTAGTATATACAAAGTATGTATGAGGGATAAGTCATGGCAATTATTTTTTTTCTTGTGAACAAAAGACAATGCAAAGAATTTAAGATATATGATTGAAAGTATTTATAGCCGAGTGGTGCCACCAATAGAAGGCTGGATGTAGACAGCCCTTATAGGGAAGAAGCAAAACACAGGTAACTGGACAATGTTGTTCAAAAGTTCTGGCCATTTGTAGCATACAGCATGGCGAAATTGTAATAGCAAAACAGACCTGTAATATGGGTATTCCAAGTGGTTCCCTCACACACTGAATGACACACAAGCACACCTTAATTGTCATATGCCAAAATGACCATGACTTTGTTGATGAAGGAGTTTATCTGGACATGTGTTTGCATGTGACTAGGGTTACACCATTCAGTGAACTGTCATTTGAGTTCTAGTTGATATGCCATTGCCCACATTTCATCAATTGCAATGATGCAATTCAACATTGTATCCCCTTCTTCCTGAAATCTCATCATATTTAAACCTGCAACATGTTTTATAGGGAGTTCACTTCTGCACCTTACTTAATTGATGTAACACCCACTTCTCACACTTTTTTTGCATGTTTGGGTCCTCGTGTAAAATATGTTGCACTATTTTTTCCAGAATTCCTGTTTGCTCTTCTAATTCTACAAGTGTTCAGTGCCTATCATTGCATAAGCACTGTTCCAGCACTATCACCTGTACACCATTGTCTGCAGACACAGGATGTTCACTGTGCAGTAGATTGGCAGTCAACATTCTGTCCCATTTGAAGGCCTCTGTCCACCTCGCCACCATTCAAAAGGACAACCCACATGCACTCAGCATTTCTATAGTTCTATGTGACATGTTGCATTCCTGCAACAAGAGATGATACTTTCACATATACACTTGTTCACTCTTCATGACCTCCGTTCCTGACCACTGCCACACACCAATTGAACTTCAGGGCATGCTAAGACATGCAGCTCTGCTCACATATACCATCTGGTGTATTAATTTGAAAATACATTCCATACACTTTCAATCGTATATCTTACATTTTTTTGTGTTATATCTTGTTTGCGAGAAAAAAAAAATAGTTGCCACAAGTTAAGACTTATCACTTTACCACTTGTAGAAAAATATTTTTCAAAGTTTTTGAAAAATGCTTTTCATAGCTTCATAGCTATTTTCTCCAGTTTATTTGCAGAAAAAATTTTTTATTACATAAGATAATTAATTAAAATATGTTGTATTTTCAGAGAAACATTTCCTGTGCCACAAACAAATGTTGATGTTGATGATTATATGAAAAATGCAATTTTTGGAGCACGAGTATATTGCATGAAGGAGCCGCTGTCTTCCCTTCCAAGAGCTCGTCAACATCTAAAAATGTAAGCAGCAGTTATCAATTTAAAGATAAAATCAGTGAATTGTACAAGTGGACTGTTTGAGCTGATTGTCTTATTTCAAACTGTATGCTATATTGAAAGTAAATACGAAATGACAAGGGTACAAAATACTCTGAGTGGTATAACATCCCCTCATAATTGATAGAAGATAGACATTTGTTTTTACCACAGTATATACAGTTAGAGATATCTTGAGTTTTCCGTAGAATCAAATTCTAATTGTGCACATCACTAAATTGGGTTTATTACTTTTATTTTCCTTTAGATGGCTCTATATAAATAAAAGGGTTGCGTAATTGAATACAAATGAAGAACATTTATTACTACTTTTTTAATAAATGCTATCAAGCATCCCACCAAAACTCTAATAATAATTATACTAGTCATCAATTTTTAACTATTTTTCCATAACATGAATGAAATAAGCTGAACTTACATAATTGGCACCTGCTGAACATGAAAATGAAAGTGCAATTTTAGTAGTAAGTAATGATTTTATGTTATATGCATTACATTTTAGGTTTAAAACAAGGACTTTATTTATATGTTTAGTATTATATTCATCTAATTTCCTGTGTGTTAATCTTCCAAGAAGGCCTAGATGTGACAAAAGTGTTAAAATAATAGTGAACAAGGTACTAAAAATGAAAATATGCAAATAAATTACCAAATAGGTATGTTAAAACAGACAAACATTTAGAAGTTACCTATTTTTTTCCTTTTATGACAGCTGGAATCTTCCCTTTTCAAAAACTAGCTATAATCACCCATCATCACTGGATCCTATCTTCTAGGATAACAATATCTTGTTAAAATCGCTCTCCCTGCTCATCACTACAGCCCCCAAGTAGTCTGAAAAGAGCCCAAACATAAATGTAAGAAGTAGAACTTCAACAACATATAGCATCCCATTTTTTGATAGTTTCTGAACAACTCCTTTACTGATTGATGATAATTTTCTCTTTTGTAATAGCCTAAAAATCTTTTTATGGTAGATGCAAAAGTTTTCCATGCTGCTAATTTGTTACATGTAAGTTCATTTCTCAAAAATTGTGTCACTCAAAAGTTTCCTAGTTTGTGGATCAATAAATTTGCCCTCTTTTACTTTAGCATCACTTAGTCTATATAACAAAAACAACTGTTACAAAGATTGGTGTGAGACAGCAGAGAGTTCCAGAGACACATAGTGATAATTGTGAAGGATGAAGAAAAATGGAAGGTTTGGGCAGGGGTATATAGAGAATGGAATGGTATTGTTGTTCAATCGGGTGTTTAAATTATGACAAAAAGATAAGGCATGAAAGCAGGCTAAAAGATATTGTGGTGTTGAGGTACTTAGAATTTGATGCAGAAGAATGAGAGTGTGCAACTTCCTTCTAGCATCCAGTGAACACCAGGATAATAATTCAAAATCTGAAGTGATATGATCTGATTTACCTATGTTGAATACATAGCAAATACAGGCATTATGAATATGTTGTAGTCTTTGTCCAAGATTTATCATGATGTCAGTTAACAGAATGTCGAAATAATTGAAATGAAGCATAATCAATATTGACACATGTGTTCTTGATAATGATGTTTGAATTTGCCACTTAAGATAACTGTCAAAATAGACACAGTGATTTTTACAAATGATTTTATTGGCACTATTCTTTCATAAAATTTTGCAGGAGTGAATACTGTTTGATTAATTTTGTTTAATAATTAATTGTGCCCCATTAAGTTTTCTTGTGATTTTCCTGGATTTATGATAAGGTTACTATGTTTAACCCATGTTGATAATGACCGCCATAGGTGGCCGAGGTCGTTAAGGTGCGAACTCGTGAGCGGGAGGTCTGGGGTTCGAATTCCGCCAGAACCGTCCTTCCTGACTGAGATTTTTTCCAAATTTTCCTCAGTCCTCATAAATGGCAAATATTGGGTTTTTTTTTTTTTTTTTTGGTTCATTTTATTTAAGGACGCCCTTTAACATCTCAGGTCATACATAGCGTTCCATTCAATTCCGGGCGTGAAACGGCCGACAAATTTTGCTAAGAGTCCTCTTTTTTCAGGCTTGAGGTTCTTTTTCGTGCCGTAAATGTACGACACGGGACCCACGACTTTACTTCTCTTCCAAAGGAAGCCATACTTAGGATTTTTACGCCCGAAAAAATCCATCGATTCTGGCCGGGTTTGAACCCGCGACCTTGGGTTTAAAAGACAAGTATGGTTACCACTACATAACCAGGACCGACTAATGTCAGGGAGGTACCCTAAACTTGGGCCTGGAATATTTCCTTCCTTAAAAATACTCCTTATTCAATATATAATTTCATTTCATGTATAATCAGTATCCATTGCCTGTGGTGCCTCTGTAGCAAAAATGATCATTAGACACCATTCATTCCCATATTGATACTGAATCTAGGTCTTCAATAAGTTCACCTATGGAGTTAATGAATAAATCTGGTCATGAGTGCAGATACAGTTGTAGGTTGTCTGCATATATATGTAACTGCAATACTTAATGTGGTTAATAACATTATTTATATAAATGGAAAATAATATTGGTCCCAGTACTGAGACTTATAGCACTCCACACTCTATTGACCTCCAAGGTGAAAAGGGATTTCCTACTGAAACACACTGTAGTTGGCCAGAGAGTTAGGAGTGAAACCATAAATCAAGTTCTCAGATAAATGCAGTCACTTAAGTTTTGAAAGTAGTTTATTTATATTAAGGGTCAACCCCTTTAAAGTCAATAAAGTTAGGACAGTTAGTTCACTCACATCCATAGCCTCAAAGATGATCTCAGAAACATTTCTGCTCCAGTAGGAGCTAATATGTCTGTAATCTTGAGGGCTGGAGGGTGAAATGACTTTTCTATGAGCTGTATAAATGCTTTTTTCCAGAGGTTGGTTATTAAGGATGCATTAAATATACATATCAAAGTTGGTAAAATAATGTAAACTTTATTTAAGATGATACTGATCTTGTCTATTCCTATGGTTAATTAGCAAACAAAAGTCCCTGCACATATTGAAGATGATATAGACATGAGAACTGCTCATGAAGTACTATAAGATGTACTACATGCAAGGGCCAAGTGTCTTATGCTGATACCTGGATCTTCTTTAACAGCCTGTAGAGTGTGTTCTTCCCAGCCAGGCATATGTGCCACTCTAAGTCTTTCTTGATCCACAATTTGTAGTACTATGGATTCTGTTTTGGTAACTTAATGATAAACAGCAGCAAAGATTTGATGACTCTGCTGCCTTTGGTCTGGAAATGCCATCAGATAAACCGCAGCCTTGCATCCATTAATGTGCACAAATGACAAATGCAAACAAGTCTCCATGAAACACATCGCTATCTAGGACACAATGAATGCAAGAACAGATTGACTTGTATCAATAACATCAGTCAGTTATCTTACAACATGAATTTTGTAATAAACTTAATTTGTTGAATTGTACCAAGAAATTCATTGAACATAAACTTTCAATAATAACTAAAAATTGAAGCATTTCTGCACATATGTTTACATGACTTTTTGTCAAGTATTTTAATACCCCCTGTATATGAACCACATTAATTTATTTTTGGCACATCCAGTACTTGTCATTAAATGAGATGAACAAATTGGCTAATATGTCCATAAAGTGTTGCAAATTTGAAATATTTCAGTATGTTCAAAGGCCATGAAAGTTAAATGGAGCAAGTACTAGAGAAAATTTAATAAACATTTTCTTTCTTTGAAATTTATAATTTTAGCTATTAGAACAGTAAAGCATGAAAATGTAATATCAAATTAATTTATTTGCAGATTGTATTGTATTGATCGTCTTGTAAAGATGCTGTTCATTGGATTCATCATCTGGTTTACATGGAGGCAACTTGAAAGCATCAAGTATATTCTCGACTATCCAGTCCCTTCACTACATGATATTCCCATTCTAAATGTGTTTCTCAGGCTTTATAAGTGAATAATGCTCTAATCAGTTATCAATCTTATCATATTTACTATCTGTATACAATAATTTGTTCAAAAGTTGCTGCACATGATACTGATTCTTGCAGTATCTATGGTAAGCAATTTTTTAATTCTTATTATCATTTATATCTTGAAAACTAATTATTCCTTTTCAAATAAGTTTGTATGAAAATATATCAATATGTGAAATGAAGCTGTTAAGTTCTACAGCATTTGTAGCAATATGGGCTTGTGAAGCTTGATCAAGTTTATGTATGGGCTTGGCCACTTGTGTTACTATATCACAGATGACCAAAACAGAAATTATCTTGATTATCTCAAAATCAGATGTATTTTGTTGGGGTTAAAAGTATGGATGTAAAAGTATTCTAATTTGTGTTATTGTGCTTTCATATCGCCATACAGAGATGCATATTACAAGAAATAATTTTTTGTTATGTCATTACAAATTTATGCAAGGAAGTTAAAAGGCTATTTAAAGTGTTATAATTGAACATCTATGGGAAAGTACTACACTGGTTCACCAAAGTCTTATCATTCTGGTAAATACAACTAAACATAGAGCTGCAATATCAAAATATGGAAAAACAAGAGTTGGACTACCACCAGACATGGATCTAGAAATATTCAAGGGGGGGGGGGCAATCAACTCCCCACATGGATATATAGAATTAATGTCATACTAAAACAGTTGCTAACTAAATATTTAAGTAAATTAAATAATATTTTTTAAATTACCAGCTTGATGGCAAATTCTATTTGTAAATAATAAGCCACAGAATATGCCCAATGTTTTTAAAAGACACATATTCAGTTTACATTCCAAACAATGTGACTCAGTTGTATTAGTTCCATGAATACAATATGGTAATAAAAATAAATTAATTGTACCAAAAATTGTATGGTAATAATAATGCTGTAACTTACATGTCATTGAAGCTGTAATCTCTTCAGATGTTTTCCTGTGAAAAGATTTACTACTTCCTCTGGAATCACCTCATTGTTGCAGTGGATGTTAAGTAGCACCAAATTGTTCAGTCTAACCTGTTGGATATTAAATCTTTGATAGGTATTCACATACCTTAATGTTGTTGCTCTCTTCATGACTTTACTTTTATTAAATATAAAACATGTGCAATGTTATAAATACATAGTGTTTGTATGCTGAGTTAATTTCTCATTTTATTTTAAAATAATATAGATAAAATTAACTGCAAGAGTACTTTTAAAATTTCGGTTCCCAAGTATACATTAACTCCTAATAATCCAAATTCCCTAATTTTTCAGAAAATATTTTCCTTATTTGTTTATATAGTATATGCCGAATTTTGTTGTGAAAAAATATTGGTGCAGCTAGTGTGATTTTTAAATATTGGGTTTTGGTATAACCCCACTCCTAATGGCCAGATTCCCATCATTTTCAGTAACTATTTTTTATTTTATTTACATAGTATATGCGGAATTTTGTTGCGAAAAAGCAAATTTTAAATTTTGGATTTCAGGTAAACCGCCACTCCTAGTACTCTGCTTTCATTGATTTTCAGAAACCTTTTTTTTTTTTTCTTATTTGATTCAAGTGATATATGCCGAGTTTTTTTTTTTTTTTGCGAAAAAAAACCTAATGCCAATAGAGTTATTTTTAAATTTTGGGATGTTGGAGAAACCCCTTCTTCCTAAAGGTCTGATTTCACTGATTTTCAGGAACTATCGATTTTTAAATTTTGGTTATCCCCTGCTAATATTCCAATTTCTTTGATTTCCAGAAACGATTTTTGAATTTATTTCGATATTATATATCAAGTTAAAACTGTGGTCTTTAGAGCAATTTTTAATTTCGGTTTAACCCCCACTTGTTTTTTGTTTTTTTTCCCCCAGGTAAACTTCGACAAGGACTTACAATAAATTCTAATTGACTTAAAAGTAAATTTCTAATTATATTTGCAGGAGTTAATTTAACCTTATTTCCTTAAATTTGTTATCAGCATTAAAATAAATTTCACAATACAACGTTTAAACAAATTTCATTTCCATTCATTTGTTTTAATGATTGTAAGATTAAAATACCTTAAGGATAACAGCATAATAATCAGATACTTTTCATAACAGCATAATAATCAGATACTTTTCAAAAACTATTTTTTTTTATTTGATTTAAAGGGTATATGCCCAGTTTTGTTGTGAAAAACAATTATTGGTATTGCTAAAGCGAATTTTTGGATTTCGGTTAAACTCTCCTCCTATTGGCCCAATTTTCCTGATTTTCAGAAAATATTTTTCTTATTGTATTTAGATGCCATTTGCGGAGTTTCGTTACGAAACAAGACATATTAATGCCACTAAAGCGTATTTTTAAATTTTGGGGCGTAAACAACGCACCCTACTAATAGCCCGATTTCTCTGATTTTCGGAAACTATTTTTCGTATTTTAATTCAATACCAAGTTTTCTTTTAAAATTTTAAATTGCAGTCGCTACAGCGATTTTTAAATTTCGCTTTAACCCCCAAAAGTATTTCACGTTATCCCCCCACTCCTAGTGGCTTGGTTGTCATGATTTTCTAAAACTACTTTTATAAATTTATTTTAAAGAAATGAACTGAGTTTCGTTGAGATAAAGGAAATTACGGCCGGTATAGTGATTTTTTTTTAATTTTCTTTAGGTTAGCACCAAATCCTAATGGTACAACTTTTCTGATTAACGAACTGGACGAATCGTTTGTTAATTGACGGTTATATGTCGAGTTTTGTTAAGAAAAAACAAACTTTGTGACTCCCTAGAGCGTTAACGGACACACACACACACACACACACACACACACACACACACACATAACTAAAATAACATTAATGAGATAAGCAAAATAATAAATAAAAAATAAAAGGATAAAACACTAAGAAAGGTATAGGTTCAGTATCGCCATATTTGGAACAGCTCCTGTTCTTCCCAGGCAAGAAGAAAATATTTTAGATATATTTTAATATATATTAATTATGCGTTGTTAAATTTTTTTTTTTAAATTATAGGTGCCTGATATGTAGGATACATGCAGATTTGAATAGATTATAAAAAAAGTTTTCCATGGATACAACCGCAATAGCTAAAATTCCTTCGGAAATCGCTAAAAATAATAAATTAGCTAAAAAATAAGTATATTTTTCACGTTGTCGACCGTAATTGCTTGTTTATCCAGGAATTCTTTAATAAGCATTAATTGACATTTTGCAAAGGTCAATTCAAAATTAAACATTGAATTATACTCATGATTTTATTGTTTTAATTGTTAATTCACGAAGTATTGGGGTACAGAAGTTAATTTTAATTTTATATAACTACAAAAACTGGTTTAAAATGCACAAAATAATTAACAATTGCAATAGTTTCTTCCATGAAACGCGCGTCTTTAGTGTCAAGCATGGAAAACAATTTAAATGCACTCTTTCACTCGTTTAACTAGCGCCCTCTAGTTTCAGACTTCGGAAACATAAACAAATGAATTCGGGAACAGGATCTAAATTTCAAACCTCGGCACTCTTGCACAGTACAGATTACTTTAAAATTTCGCCAGAAGTAGATGTAAATTGAAGGATATCGCGAGCTCGTCGTTTGAAAAGGTAGTGGTCGATTAAGAAAATGTGATGAGGTCTCCTTTCAAGCATGTGGAGGTTGAAAAGTATTTGACAAGGTCATTACGTGTGCATTCTAATCAAGTAAGTATGGACATTTATTACTGCTGGTCGTATGCGGATATAGTTTAATGTAATCCATAGTAAGAGGGCTTCTGTCATTTATTAAATACAGATATAGTTAAATAGGCGTAGATATTATTACAAAAATTATATCTTCCAGATTCACTCGAGGTTAGGTCTAGATTAGTGAATGTGTGTTAATGCATGTATGGCTTAATTAGGCATCCTATTTTGGTCCACTGTTTTATTTTTTTTTTTTTTTTTGGATGTTATTCCAGGTAACGTTTACTTGTGGGATGCACACAGTGAAGTTTCACTCTGTCATTTTACGTATTTTTTAAAGGTTGGCTGTTCTGCAGAAAACCTATTGAAGGATTTGTATTTTTGGCTTTCCACGGCTCCGAAGTACACCACTTACCGTATAAATACAATGAAAGTAAATGGACATGAAGTAGTAGAAGAAATACAGGCCATGCTTCGCAAGGTAAGGGTTTTGACAGTCGCACCATACGAAAAAAAATCACACTTAGTTTCTGTATATAGGTTCTGCAGGATATATGTGCCATATCTTTAATTCAAATGATGTAGGTATTGGTATCATAAGGTATGGCTGAATAGGTTTAAAATTATTTCATTAGATATGGAAAATAGTTAAGAGGTTTAGTTTTATTAAACATATAAATATAATAGGCTTAAATTGTTTCAGAGATTTAACTGTACCTTCCAATCATGCTTTATTGCAAGTGAAGTGAAATATGAATATTAACCTTTACCGGTATACACATTAATAAAGTTATAGAAACTTACCATGAAATAAGTGAACACATTACAGCAAATTTGAATAGTTTGGGATTTTCACAGTGAAATATAGTATCATATAACAAATTATTTATGATGAAGTCACTCAAATTGCAATAGTTTTATTCCACTTACTTGGACATGTTTTAAAAGCAAATTTCCTTCATTGTCAGCTGGTTCCATGGTGGCTGTCAGAATAAGTTTGTGTAAATTTACCACATTGCCAATGAAATGGCTAGAAAGACTATATAAGATTGTGGTTTAATCAAATGATGTTGAAGTAGAAATTTGGCAAGTGGCAAAGATTGATGTTGTACATAGAATGTTTTTACAGAGGTTCTGGGTTTTCCCAGAGAAGTAAACAGAGAGAGAGGGGGGGGGGTGAACTTGGAGAACTAGGAATAGTGGGGAGAATCTTGAAATATTGGCACAAATGTTGAAATTGGATAATAATAATAATGTACTAAAAGAATGGCTCAAGTACCAAGGTGATGTATTGGGAAGAGAATTGATTTGGGGAATTGGGGAAATTATTAGAAGAAATTGGGATGTGGGATGTGTGGTGACTATGTGAAAGTAACATCAGTAGTTAGTTAATTCTCGGAGCATTCAGTTAATTCTCTGTGGCCTGTGTTGTAGGCCACAGAGACCTACAAACATTGAACTTGTCATATATCATTATCACAGTAGCTTTCAATCTGTATTTACAAAAATTTGTCTGCATCTACATAAATAATTACAATAAAAATAAAAAAGAACCCCTAGAACAACTCAACCAAACAACAAAAACAGACAAGTCACGTAATCATACAAATTTTATTATATACATATTTACATATATATTGATATGTTGTGCAGTATAGTATTGTCACTGATATATTCCTTTACAGAATAATAGGCCTTTTTACATAGGTATTTTCTAATAGCAGATTTAAAGGAATTGTCATTATTTATTAATGCTTTTAGGCTAAAGGGAAGAGCATTGTATACTAAAATGCACTCATATAAATGCCTTTTTGATGGCATGAAAGTGCTGAAATTGGGCTATGTAGATTTGCTTTTTGTCCAGTATTCTTGTCATGTATATTTTGATTTTGAACAAATTTTTGTTTATTTCTTATATAAAAGTTCATGAGGGATAAAATATATTCACAAGGAAGAGTTAAAATTTCAAATTTCCTAGAGGTTTCTGCATGAATGTTTGCTGTGTGTACCAGCAATTATTCATATGATTTTTTTCTGTAACAGGAAAACACGTTCACTTTTAACTGACTTTCCCCAAAATATTAGGCCGTACTTCATTATTGAGTTGAAATAAGCATAATAAACTAGTTTTAAAGTCTTAATTGACTCCAACATTACTAATGCACATATTGCATAGCATGCACTGCTAAGTTTAGGTGTAATAAGATCAATGTGATCTTTCCATTTCAGACGATTATCAATTATTAAACCAAGGAATTTAATATATTTGGTTTGTGAAAGTACACTGTTAAAATATCCTATCTGTAATTGTGGATCTGGAGATCTGTTAGTAATGAATTTCACAACATTTGTTTTATCTAGATTTAGAGACAATTTGTTTGCTTTGAACCATACACACAATAAACTGAATACCAGATTTAATTCAATGGCACAATCATCAAGGCTCACTCCATTTATCAATATGCTTGCATCATCTGCAAATAGAACAGTATTTCGTACATCTTGGACAGATAAGGGGAGGTCATTTATATATATATCAGAAAAAGAAGAGGACCCAGAACAGATCCTTGAGGCACTCCATGGTTAATCATTCCCCACTCTGATGCATTGTTTTTATTTTTTAAGGGACAATTTATCACTAATTTTTGTTTCCTTTTGCCAAGGTAGGATATAAACCATTTTAAATATTGGTTTTTTATTCCATAGAAAGCTAATTTATCTATCAGAATTTCATGATTGGCACAGTCAAAAGCCTTTGCTAAGTCACAAAATATTTCTCCTACATGTGCTCTTTCATTAAATGCAGTTAAAATTTCATTAGTGAGTTTATAGATTGCATTTTCTGTTGAAATTCCTTTTCTAAAGCCAAACTGATCACTAACTAGAATATTATTACTTTCAAGGTAATGGTAAAGCCTATTGTACATTACTTTCTCAAACACCTTAGAAAATGTAGATGAAATAGGTATAGGTCTATAATTAGAGACATTTATCTTTTCTCCCTTTTTGTACAGAGGCCTCACTATTGAATATTTTAGCCTCTCAGGAAATACACCCAATGTTAAAGATTCATTATACAAAGTGACTAAGAGGGGTACTAATTTCCTTTGCACAGGCCTTTATGACTTTGCTGTTGATCTCATAGCCAGAAGAGTTTTTTGATTTTAGTTTTCTAATGATATTACTAATTTCTAGTGGGGTAGTGATATCTGGTTTGAATTCATTATTTTGATGGGGATTGATGATTGTAAAATTTTTAAAGCATCTCTTTTATCACCAGAATATAAATTTCAATTTTTTGTTACATTAAGAAAGTAATCATTAAACACATTTGCTACATCTTCAGGGTGTTGTATCTCTTGATTGTTAATGCTTAAGATTATTGCATCATCTTGTTGCAAATTTTTGGCTGTTTCGTGTTTTATTATATTCCAAGTAGTTTTTATTTTGATTTTGACTGACTGATAAGAGTTTGGTAATGGAGGCCTTTCGCTGCTTTTATGACTTTCTTAAGTATCTTACAATATTTTCTAAAATGTATTTTTAATTTAGGGTCTTTACTGATATATAATTGTTTTTTATGTTGACAAGATTTTTTAATTCCTTGGGTTAACCATTCCCTGCTCATATTATAACTTCTTATTTTAATTTTTAGTGGGAAATATGCTTCAAAATGCAATTTAAAAATCTGTAAAAAAATTGTTGAATTTATTATTAACATCACTTACACTGAAGACACTATTCCATGATTCTTGTTGAAGTGTCTCAGCCATTTTACTGAGGTTAGCATCATTAATATCTTTATGTTTTATATATTTATAACATTGAGTTTTACTGTAGAATTTCTTTTCATTATTACTTGAGCATCATGGTCAGAGAGACCATTGATCAATGAAGACACAATATAGTGACAGTTTGTCTGAATTTACAAATATATAGTATCTATTGCTGTGCTAAAGTTTTTATAAATCCTGGTGGGAAAGTTAATTGTATGCACCATATTATGTGCAGTAAGAAGGGAATTCAATATTCATTCTTACACTTGGCATTAAGTAATCAATATTTATGTCCTCACATCTAATTATTTCATGCTTAGGCTTAAATAAAAACTTTAAGGTATCTTCAAGCTTCATCAAGAAAGTTTCAAAGTTTCCTAACGGTGTGCGATAAATAGCAATTATAGTTATTTTTGTATTGTTGCTATCCAATTGGATTGTGCATAATTCAATGTCCTGTTCTGAATTAAATTTTGATACATCTAATGTTTTATATGGTACATCCTGCCTGACATAAATGAAAAAACTCCTCCGTTATTTAGTTTTTTCCTTGAAGCTCCTGTTCCCAGACAATAACCATGTAATGACAATTGTGATAATTCCTGTTGTTTCAAATGATGTTCAGATAGGCAGATAATATGTGGTTTATATTGTCACAAGTTAAACTGTTTAATAATTCATCTGTTTTGCTTCTAAGTCCTCTTAAGTTTTGATGAAATATACAGATTTTTTATTGCTTGCTGAATACTCTTCAATTTTACTTCATTTTCTGTGCTATCATGATCATTGATATGATTGTCATTTGATTTAACATTAACTATTATTAAGTTTGACTTGGATCAGGTGTCTTTATCCTTAAAAATGGGACCTTGAACTATTAATAATAACAGGAATCTTACCCTTGAGTTTGTCAGCAATAAGGAGCAAAAGCTGCTTTTTGTCTCTAGAATTCAAGTGCAGGCCTGTACAGTAGTTATCTGTACCTAGGTGATTTACATCTATCATACAAATGTTTCTGGGTGTCATCAATGCACGCTGAAGCCTCAGATTCATACTCCATACCCTCCTGTGAAACTGAGGCCTATCATGCCTACCTAACAGTCCCAGTCCCATGCCTATCTAACTTCACATTGGTATGCCTGCTTTTAGTGCTGATGTCACCAAGATCGTGCTCAATCTGATAATTATTATCCATATCAAGGCAAGTATCTGCACCACCAACAATTACAACATGATCATTCTTACTAAAATTAGCAGTTAGTTTTCCCAAGTTTTTGTGACTTCAGCGAGTCCACCACATGGCTTAAAAATGCTCACAACATCATAATCACCACCCTTCAGTAGGGATGCTATGCCCCTCCCATGACTACTACCTAGCAACAAAATTTTACTCTTCCTCTTAGGCTTAGCATCAGCTACTGGAGGAGGACTTGTGCTCTGGTGAGCTTCCAATGTTCCAAGTACATTGAATCTGTTCTCCAGAGGAATAGTGGTAGCATCACCAGCAGAGAATACTCTCCTCCTCTTGCGATTGTTCCTTGGCACAACCTTGAATTCAGGTGATTTACTATTTACTTTAATTGGTGAGCAATAGCTCTCAATCTGCATCTTTGCAAGTGCCAGTTCCTCTTGCAGTTGGAGAATAGTTTCCTCTTGCTTCACAACTAGGACTTTATGTTTACAAAGTTCACAATACCACTGGTCAGAAGTAACAACCATATTACTGTTAGCTTTAGCACAAGTCAATGAAACCATAACTGACACCCATCACAAAACTTTTAGAATGAGGAACAATTAAAAGAAATTGGGGATGGGATAAATATATAGACAATTGTGATAAATTTGGAAGGATTGTCTTTCATGTATGCATACAGGAGCATTATTTTTAAAAAGACTAAGGAAATCTTTTAAAGAAGGATGTATAACTATGTGTGGGAAAATGGATAGTGCTTTTCATTTTCTTAACAAAATATGAAATGGTGAAAAGATGGAGGGGTAGTATCTGGGATGAAAAATGAGACATATTACTAGAAGATATAGTGGAAATTAAATTGTTGACAGAAATGGGTGAAGAAAATAAACAAGATGGAGAATTCACTCAAATTTCATTAGTTTTGTTCCACATACTTGGACATTTTTTGAAGTCTGTTGCTTTCATCATCAAATGTTAGGCAAAGTGATGAGTGATACGTTTAGGGAAGGAACTCGAGGGCAAAAGTTGTGAAAATGATGATTTATTTGGTTTATTTATGGGTACTATTTAACATCTCAGGTCATCAGTATCCCGTTAAATTCAGGGTGTGAAATTTAATTTTCCTCATAGCCTCTTCTTTCAGGCTTGAGATTATTTTACATGCCATAAATCTATGATATGGTACCAACTGCTTTACTTCCCTTCCAAAGGAAGCTATACTTAGGATTTTTATGCTTGAAAAAATTCATTTACTGGGATTGAACCTGCAATCTTGAGTCTACAAGACAAATATGGTTACTACTACACCACTAGGACTGACTATTTTAAATTGGGAAATAATTTTTTCAAAAGAAGGAAGCATTAAAGGCATAATTTTAGGATACCACCTCAACACTTGCCATTTATGAGGGCTGAGAAAAACCTGAAAACAGTCCTGGCAGGAATGAACTGCAGACTAGTTCATGGGTCTGTGCCTTAACTGTGACTATGTGCCCCTAAATTTATATGTTAATAAATAGGTAAGGCCTGTAAAATTTTATTTTTCCTATTTGTTAAATATTTTTTAAAAAGAAATGTTATGTATACTTTTTGATCCTCATTCATATTAATTAGAACACCATGAGACATGTAAAGAAACAACACAAGGTGTGGTTATAGTTAAGGTGAAGCTACTTATAGTGGCTCAGTGTGGACTGTAATGAGCTTATGATAGTGATATTATATAGATATCCTAATAGGGGAATGTGAAGGCAATTATGTTACAAAAAAATTAATTACAATATTTGCCCACCGGCAAACATTTAGCACTATAGAAGCAATAAACATGTGGAAACAGAATGTAAGATAGTAACAGGGCCTAGGCAGAGAAAGTACGGTAAAACACATGAGAAGGTGTAATGCTAATAAATTTATTATCAACTGACTGTTACAAATGTTTTCAATATGTGTTCCGAAAATGTTGGCAACATGCTGCATTTGTAAAATAGCATTAGCAATTGTTGCTCGCAGCAATTCTATTGGAATCTGAGTGGCATGTCTCCATACGCTGACCTTCATATCATTCAGAGATCAAACATGTCCCTAGTAGATGCAATCCTTCAGGTATTCCCACAGCAAGAAGTCACACTGATAGGTCAGAGAATCTTACAGAGGAAGGATTTCGAAAACTTCTGGAGATAATGCATTCATTTGTGGAGGTTTAACAAAACAGATGTTGCACTTGGTAACCGAAATGCTGTTCTGCCCCATTTTGCATAAAAACAGTGGCCTCAACAGTTACAATCTTGCATTGCAGGAATCACATGCATTACAAGGATGCCTTCATAACTTGCAGACATGATGGTACACAAGACTGTTCCTTGGGGTGTAATTTTTTCAAAGAAAAACATACAAGTGAAGATGCTTGTTAATGCAAACCACACAGCCATATACAAAGACTGCACTGGCTCTTGATACTCAACATACGGTTTAGCTGAATCGATTTGGAACAGTGCTTAATACTCACTGCACCTTCATCTGTCCACAGCATATTCTCTGGCCAAATGTTATCCACTTCCATCAGTGCCAAAAACTGAAGTCAAAATCAAAGGACATCTGTGGACATCTACTGCACAATCTGAATCTTGTAGGGTTACCAGTATAAAATTCACAGCAGAACTTTTGATTATGGGATAGACAATTCCCATGACATTCCTTGATCACTGGTGGCAGAATGCATGATCAGCTACAGCCACAGGAACTTTGCTAACAACTTCCTCTCTCTGGTGCCACACTCAAATCACTGGTGTTCTTGAATGACTTTATTATCTTCTTTAACCCATTTGTTGACATGGATTCTCATCTGAGTCCTTTCAGATGGCAATATTCCCTCATGCTGATAAAATAATTTCACTAACAGTGCAGGGTCTCTCTTTTCAACAGGCATACTGTGTTCCTCAGGGTATGTCATGCTCTGTCAAATGGCTGTCATTCCAGTACCACTTGTACAGCACCAAAGTTCCACTTGGAGTCATCCAAAAATTTTAAGTAATTTTTTTCTACCATAAATTACTTCTGCATTCCCATATTAACATATGTACCAAATATCATTGCCATGTGTTCATTACAATCTACACTGGACAACTATGAGTAGAGTCACTTTAATTACAACCACCTTATACATAGTAGAAGAAACCCTTATGGTAGTCTCTGGGATATACAGAATCAGATGAAAGAGGTTCCTGGTTTATGCTTGTAGGAGGATATGGTGGCTCAGTTGGTTAGAACATCAACATGGAAGGCTGAAGTTCTGTGGTTTGAATCCTGGCCATGAACCAAATTTTTCATGCTAGATTCTTCGTTTGTCAGATACAGCTAGTGTGTGAAAGAACAGTTTCTATAAATACCTAATAGTTTGTAAACATTATGAATTAGAGCATTCTGACCATATATCAGCAAAAACAAATGCAACAAAAACAATGAAGAAAATATAGCTCTTTCAATGTTAAAAGGAACAAGAGAGTAAATAATTTTATAGCATTACTAACAGTAATGCTACTTCATTGTTAACACTTTGTTCATTTGTTATGTGTTAATTTTAGGCTGACAGTAGAATTCTAAATAACATTATTCTTTGTGTTATTAATATATCATGCCATGAAGAGAAAGATAAAATTTTTTAGTTGATTCCTCTCAATATTTATTTTTTAGCAGGTTGAAGGTTGCAACAGCAGAGTCCCTGAAGTTTATGTGCACCAGTTGTTAAATGATGTTGTCATTGTTGAAAATTGGCTGGTAGGGGATATAGAGGTCCAAAGTAAAGAAGTTATAGTTGATGCAGCATGTGGTGCAGCTGTTTTGAGAGGAGCACACGTGTTTGCACCTGGTGTTATGGGAATACAAGCAGGTATGGGATTGTGTGTGAGGTGTAAGAACTGAACTCTGTTAAATATGACAACTAACAACTTGAGTCATGATGGCTTATCTTCCTTCTTTATTATCATAACCACCCTATTTTGCAAGCATTAAACATTTTGCGTACTGTAAGGTTTTCTGAGATCCCTATCTTTCTAACACATCAAAGTAAATATATAGATGGAGATGTTAACAAGCAACACTGAAATATTTTCACTGTATTAGATAGAAAGCCAGGGTCACCAACATAAAATGTGGGATGCAAGATACATTTAAATAATTACAATTTGATACTCAGAAATTAATAGTAAAGTGAAAATAGGGTTAAACTAACTATATAGTCTTTGATAGTTTTCTCTCCAATTTCACTGCAGCCGTGTGCATCCACAGTGATTGATAACTCTTGGCAAAGCAGATGTAATATTCACACAACTGAATCAAGCTCTCATACATTTACAATTACATTGAAAATAAGCCTTTACCTTTTAACAGCAGAAATTGGAAATGTTTTGGTACAGGGGTCATTTGAAAAATTCTCAGAATGACCCACAGATTGCAGCAGCAGCTCCAAAGCAGTTTTATTATCTAAATCTGCCATCTTCCGTAAAACATTTATGCAATTATACTACATAGATTGGTCAAGAATCATAGTAGCTATCATTGTTTGTTACAGTACAGACATGTGTATACAAGAAAAATGGCAAATATTGAACTTGTGCAGTTATTAAGTACTTAGTAAAAAGGGTATGAATGCAACAGAAATTCATACAGATATGACACATGCTCTACTCTGCATCATTTTCAACCATTTCGTAGACCATGGAGTTTAAATGCCCATGCAGCAGATGACCAAAATCCATCACAGCATCAGAAATCTATTTGTTTAAAATGCTCCTAAAGTTTTTCTTTCTTTGAATTCCTAAATTTCTGTTCGTTTTAACAGATTAGAATGGTGTTACATGTTTGGTCCATGTGTTCATTCACTAACCCATCATTCATTAAATCTAAACAAGTCACTAGCAAATTAAAACATAAAAATCATCATTGAGATCAGCATTACAAAAAGCTGTGTCTTTCATGGTTTTGTTGTCTATTTCACAATAGCTGAGGGGCTAGCAGTCACATCCACACAATTCTGGCATCTTTTTATAAAATTATGCATTACATGCATCAGTTCATCTTCTAAATTGAGTCTATATACAAGTTATATAGTTTATATACAAAATCTCCTTGCATGACAAGAAAATTGGTGCACAGTGGGCAGTAAATCCATACAAAGTAATAGAACCTATCATTTTTTAAAATACTATAAATGCAGAAAGATACAGAATAACATAATTACAATATGTTACTTTTATTTATGGGGGAAGTTAAAAATAAGTGTAGAAAATTAGTGAAAGAAAATTGCTAAATATCAGAAGATGAACTAATGAATGACCATTTTATAAAGAGATACAAAAATATATAGATGTAGCAACTCAAAGAACTTGTCATAAGGTAAACACTTATTTTCATTATAATCGTGAGAATCTGAAGCAGGGATATTACTTGTACTATGACTGCTGACCTGCCAAATGCCATGAAACAGCAGTGGTAACATGGTGAGCAAATTAACACATTTGAAGTGGCTTATGTTGGTATTTTATTTTCTGATGAATTACAGACATAACTAGATTGTATTTTTCTGGTAACCATTGTAAATTCTAAAGTGATTGCATGTATGGATACATTTTAGGTATCAGCAAGGATGACACAGTAAGTGTTTTTGCAGACATAGCTGGTAAATGTAAGCGTGGTCTGCAGCGTGTATATGATGATTCTAAGAAGTTTTTAGGAAATGGCATTGTGCACATGGATCGCAAGGATATATTTTGTGCAGATCATCCTATGTAAGTAATAAATTATTAAAAAGAGATGCATGATGTGGGCCATCTGTAAAGGTGAAAGGTAAGGGCGAAAGCAGTTGCTAACAGTTAGGTACCTACAAGTTTTATCATGGACCTTTTATCTCAGTAGTGCTTTGAGAGTGTAACAAACTAATGCCTATTATTTTCTGTTTCTGTGTATATTAACTTTACTATGAATATTTAATTTAAAAGTATGAAAGCTGGGTGAGTAAAGAGAAACTAACTGAAACTTTACAATATTTGGTTGGATATTTTACCATGGAACTTCACTAATTTTTTTATATCCTGGACATTCATCAGTTACTTTCTCCAGCTGTTTTTCCCTTTTGATAATAGTCTGCTTATTATCATCATAATGCTTCACTTACTTGTTTAAAATATAGCAAGAAAGCAGTATTTATCAACTTAATTATGAGAATTGCAATTAAAAATATGTACATATATGTATAGAAAAGACGAAGAGAAACATGGAAATCTATACAAAAGAACATTTCAGAAATATTAAATACGAGCATCAACAATCGAAAAATCAGTAGTTGCAGCATATTTCTGGGTCAAAATTTTGATTTTAAAAAGGAGCCTAAATTATTAAAAACAGCCAAAAATGCACAGAACTGTCAACTTTGAAAAATATTTTTCTTGTAAAAATCAAAAGTTCTGTGATGAAATTCCAGATTCCACCATTAGATCGTTTAAGCAAATTTGTTCTACTGTCACCAGAGTCAGACTGCAGCTGATGACAGTAAACTCTTAGAATATTTCTGCATTTTAAGCAAGTAAATGAGGTATAATAGTGTTAATGTGCTGACAGCTGCTATTAAATGATATATTGCTATCTCCCTGTCACAGTTGTCCGATTATCTTCCTGATTATGTAATTCTCGGGTGGGATTTCAAAATCCATCACATGTTTTTCAGAACAGTTCCTGGCTATTTTATTGCACACATTCTAATGTTTTAAATTCATTATCATACGACATTTCTATCATTGTTATCCTTAACTGATTGTATAGGGGGCATTTACAATAACATATTTGTTATGCTGTTTCATTCTTGTAAGAGTCCGCATTGTTGCTGATCAAACATCAGTTACTGTAATTGGAACTATTTCAGGCCTGTGCTATTGAAATTTAATTTGTCAGTTTGTTTATGATTTGAAACATGAAATTTAGTGTTCTGTGTTCACTAACAGTCATTCTGCTGACTGTTTGCAAGAATAATTGACAAATCATGCGATTTGACACTCAAAAGATTGTAGAGGTAAAAGCACTGATTAACACTAATGCTTTATCAAATTGAGAGATTTCTAAGTGTGGCTTCCTTCTGAAGAGAAGTAAAGCTGTGGGTCCCAGATGATAGATTACTGCATGTACCTCCAGCCTGAAAGAAGAGGCCTCTGAGCAAAATTTATTGGGTGAATTGAATGGAATGCTATGACCTGAAATGTTAAAGAGCATCCATAAATTAAACAAATCAAGAGCTTTCTGAAGATTGGAGCTCTCTGAAGCATTTGTAAAGCAAATTAAGAAGAAAATTAAATTGGTGTGGAATTAGACCTTCAAAGGAGGAATAAATGTGTCCCAAAACTAAATTTTCTCCCCATGGACAATATGTTGCTTGAAAAAATTTTTTAAAGGAAGCACATTTTCTAGCACAAAACTAATTAAATATGATCTTGAAGTCATGATATATATGATCACAACATCTGAAAAAACTGTGAGGCACAGACTTTCAGAGAACTTCTAGCAATCAGTAAAGATGTATTATAATTTTAAAAGGATTTTTGTGAGCTAATATCTATCTTTAAACCAAATTATCATAGGAGCTTTCCATTATTTCAGTTTTTCATTTACCACAGTTGTTGTTTTAGCGATGAGAGTACTTGGAATTGTGGCAAACAAAACTCAGTTTGTGTGATGACGTCCTGGTGAAAAGTATAAGTCAGATTGTGTTGAGCAGACTGTAAAACATCCCACTAAAGGGATGATTTGATCGTTATCAGTGGCAAAGGCACTCGACATCTACATGTAGTTTAAGGACCAGTACAAGGAGGTTTTGAGAAGGAGGCTACTGCCTCAATTAACAGAATTGTTCCCAGATGGGGAATCACATATTTTTATGCAAAAGGGTCCAAAAGCCAAACTCTGAGATAGCTTTTCGGCAAATAAAGAATGTCCCTTTTTTGCCCTGATTGAGAATTACCCATATATGAATCCCATTGAGAATGTTTGGCAGCTGATGAAGAATGAAGTGATTAGCATGAAAACTTGGTTGATTGAGAAAATAATCAGTCTGATATCATCATCACAGATGCAAATGAGAATATAATTTTGAATTAAGAATGTGCCAGGGCAAATCAAAGCCTTAATGGCTGGCATTGGCAGATTGACTAAGTACTAAATTGTGTATTCTTGACAAATATTAATAAATACATGCTTATTATCACCATAAGTGTGTGGAATTTAATTTAAATTCTTTATAAATGTTGAAAGAACTGTAATGCTCCACTGTAAGCTAGTTAAGAGCTATTTTGGCCCTCACAATCTGTTATATTAAAAATTCAAAATGTGTCTAATACTATGGCCAGGGACTGTATAAAAATTCTTTCCCCAATCTTAATTCTATATGGCTTCTTAATGTTTTTAATAACTTTATTTCTGTACCTAGTTCATGGTTTCTTGATCAAAAGTTTGTGATCAGATTTTTCTTCTTTATTTTAGATGTTTTTGAAATTTTTGTCCTTATGTTTAAATTTGTTTGGTTGATATACACAGAGCATTCCTTATATTGCCAGGTTGCACATCGTGCATATTCATGCTCTGTGGACTATTATACTGGGGGGGAATAACTGACAATTCTCTATGTTCCAAAACCTATTATTCTGTGAGGTAAAATGACCATTTAAATGAAATCATGCCCCATCTGAGAAAAGATTAAATATGGGTCAACAGTACCATTGATACTTTGTAAAATTCCATTACAGAAATTTACTTGTTTTTTGTCGTCACAAGGTTGTAATCATGAACTATAATCACTCTATAAGGTTTAAATCTTAACAGTTTAGCAGCTCTACGAACAGAGGATTTTGAAACACCCACTTGCTTTGCAATACATCTTATAGAGACCTCTTTGGAGAATGTTCGAATAATGCACCAATTTTATAAATTTTTTCTTCCATTAGAACATTTCCTTTTTGTTTCTTAGGTTTAGCGATCGTCCCGTTGTCCTGAACTTATTAATCAGACATCTAACACTTTCTCTGCCTGGAACTAGAATACCAGGAAATTTCTCCTGAAATTTTCTACATGATTCGGTTTTTGCATATGAATTGTATGTAAAAATTCTTTTTTTCAATGTGAATTTTTCAGTAGGCTTTTCAGTGAACTAATAGGAATAATCTAATGTAATTTACAAACAACATAGATGTCTTGAAGAAACTTTCAGTTTGAGATGCACATTGAACAAACTAGTCTTTACAGATTGAACAGAAGATGGCAACTGACACATTACAACACAGCTGATAAACTTAGCCTTGAATGGGTCATTCAGTGATAGTGCACTAATGGAATAATACCAAGATCGCCGCAGTGCAAGCAAACTACACATATATGCAATCTTTGGCTCAGCTATAAATGGAATGCATGGTACCTGGTTACATTCCTTGCAATTTATATATTCCTGAGCTATTGGATGTTTTATCATTTTGTGATGTTTTTAATTAACTTAGACTAAAAATAATATTGCATTGCTTTTTAAATTTATATGAATTTATTGACTGTCAAAGGATGGTATGTGAATATTTTGAAAACTTTTTTTTTTTTATCTTTATTTTATTTCTGTGGTCTAGTGGTACTGTTTGCAACTAGAAATCTGAAGGCCTGAATTTCATTCCTTGTCAGGTCAAGATGTCTGGGTAAGATTTTCTTTTTCTTCCTTACCTGGAGAAGGTGAATGCCAAATAGCTTTAAGGCACCAAGGATCTGAGCTCATTTGCACTATTATTCATTTCATTCATTCCTACAGACTATGTTTGGGTACTTAAGTTAAGGACATCCCAGGTACATCATAACCATGTAACTTTCACCATCATCTGTACTGGGACAATGTAGTAATGTGCTATGGGTGTCCTGGTCACAGAAATTTGCTGTAATACTGCCATACTAAGAGGGAATGCACAACCGTTCATGAAAAAAATGTATTGGCATGGGCCAAAAAAAAGTATTTTATTATTTGCATCTTCATTAATTCATATGACTTCTGGTCCCAGCTAGCCCAGATTCCAAGGTTCAATTGTAGTACATAATAAATTTGAAGTTTTTGCATTAAATGTTTCATAGAAAACTTATTAGTTATTTTTTCCCATAACTGACTTGCAGGTTTCATGTAATTTTAAGTTAAAAACAATTTAACTCCCATGTTGGCATTTGAATCCTGCTGCTTTGCAGTATACACCTAGCACGAACATCACTAGGCTAGTAGAACACATGCACAAAAATTCAGAGTCGTTTGCTAGATTAAACTTGACATGAAGCAACAGGACCACAGTAATGGCATAGCCTTTAAAATGTGAAGACTGCATAACTTCTCAATACACAGAATGATATGAATCACATGGTACACACTTCTGACTGATGTTATATTACTTCAGTGGTACTGTTAGTGCCTCTTTGTTGATTCAACTGTCACCAGCTTCAGTTATGTTGATAAGTAGTTCCTTATCTAAGCCTTTAAACTTTAAATTTTAGCTCTTTTGAGTCAAATTATTTAGACACAGTCTTTTTGACTTCAATTACTGGAAATGGGAAAGATGCTTTAAAACTTTTAAATCTACACAAGCCTACAATTAAATTCATCATCAAAACTGAAACAGAAAATATATTGCCATTTTTGATCTGAAGATAATAAAATGCAATAATAAACTTGAATTTGGCATTTACTTAAAAAATACACATACTGACAGTTATATTAAAGTCCATAAACACAGCATCCAACAGCATGACATACAGACTACTGCATATACCATGAACAGAAAATAATATAACGACAATATCTACACATAATAGAAGTTACTAACTCAAATGGGTTCAGCAAAGAGATGATTAACAAAACAATTTTAAAATGCCAAACACAGAAAAGAATTAAACAAATCACAAACCTGAGTGATTTAGGAGGGGAAAATTTATTTAAATATTTTTGCTATTGTACTACCCAATAGCCAATAAGAAATTTCAAAAAATGTTCAAGCAATGTAAAATCATCTTAAAACAGTTAAAATCTTCCGGGCTGTTTTGCCATGGTCCATGGTTTAAATTGCTACCATAGCTTTCACAGCTACTTTGGTTAGCATCATCAGTGGATGATGAACAACTACTAGCTCTAGAAGACAACCATACTGATCTGTCTCTGTCTGGTTTATGAAGGTCAATCAATATTACATGTGTGATGGAAGGGGGAGGGCATAGTTGTTCGTTTTTAAGAACTGGTTTGCATGTGCTACTTAGGTGATATCTGCCATCTCTATTAAAGTTGTTTGGATGCTTTTGTATTTTCAATGCTTCCCTCCTGGCTAGATTGAAAAAGCCTTGTGTGTTTGCAACCACTTTTGTTTTATTAAAGTGTATGCCATGACATTCATTTATGACATGTTCTACTACAACAAATCGTTCAGGTTGATTTAAGACAAAGGTGTTGCTGATGTTCCTTCAATCATTTTTTAACTGATCTTCCAGTCATGCTTATGTAAAATTTGCCACACTCACATGGTATTTTGTAATTCCTGTAGTGTCAAGAAGATACCTAGGGTCTTTTGCAATATCTAGCATTTGACCTAATTTAACAGTTAGTATGAATGTGTCTCTTTTCTTTATTATATGTGCGATATGCCAAGTAACATCTTCTATGTATGTTAGAAAAACCTTGGGCTTTTGTTTGAGTAGATGTTGATGTTGTCGTTTGCGTAGGATGTATGACTCTGTCAATATCGTTTTTTCTATATTCATTGACCTTAAAAACATCGTGAAGGTGGGTTAGCTCATGTAGAAGATGTTATGGTTTTGTGATGGTTTTAGCTCTGTGTACTAAAGTCTTGATTAATATTCTTTTTTTTACAAGATGGTAATTCGATCTGGCATTGAGATATCTTTTCATGCGTGTGTGTTTTATATAACTTGATGAGCAAGGGCTCCTGATGATTTCCTCCGAACTAAGACATCTAGAAAGGGCAGTGTTATTACTTCTCTTTCCATAGTAAATTTGATATTTTCCTGGAGACTATTTAGGTGTTCTAAAAGTTTGTAATGTCCACGTGGCCATATAACAAAGGCATCATTCACATATCTGAACCAGAGTGAAGGTTTATATTCAGCAGTGTCTAGAGCCTTCTCAAAGTGTTGCAAGAAGAAATGTGCCACTACAGGGCTTAGTGGACTTCTCGTTGCTACTCCTTCTTTCTGCTCATAGAATTTGGTTCTCCATGGAAAGTAACTAGAGGTTTGCATATTTCTAAATAATATAATTTCTTCTACTTTGAAGTGGAGTTTAGGAGTTCCAAGGTGTCCTTGATGGGTTTATTTATAGAGATTCAACATCAAAACTCACAAGAATGTTAGGCTTGCTGTTGATCCTATTGATGATTTCAACAAAGTATTTAAGAGTTCTTGATGTGGTGGTTTGATTATGTTATTATTGGATGTAACAAGGATGCCAAGTTCTGAACTAATTTGTATTTGGTTAGCCAGTGGTGTTGACATAGGTCATGTTTTATTTCCTCAGGTTTTCCATTTGGTTTTAAATTATAACACTGGCCATGAAAGCCTAAGAAGTATTATAATATCATCTTAGCATCTCAAAACTGATTCAGTGTGAAAAATTTATTGAAATTAAACAAAACAGATTCCAGGTCCATAGAGAAGGAATCTGGAATTTACCAGATTAATTGCCAGGATTGTGGAAAAAAATCTACATAGGAAAAACTAAGAGAAATATAGGTATAAGGTTGAAAGAACATTGGAGAAACATTCGTTAACAAGCAAAGAGAAAAATCACAGTTGAGTCGTATTTTTAGAATAAAAACTATCAGATAAAAAAAGCATCAAGCTATTAAAAACAGTTCAATAACCAAAGAAATTAAACACATGGTAAAGGATTTACATAAAAAATCATAAACAAAACTTAATATAGCAAACAACTATTTATTCAGGTTTATTGCAAGACCAATGCATTCCAGACATCTACCAACTGAACTTCTATGAATGAACCCAATAACCGTTTAATAGCTGAGGATGTAGCAAGGGTGCAAGAAACATGTCTGGAGTAAATCTCCAGTAAGTGAAGCCAAAAAGAGAATAGTTTGACTCAGAAGAGATTATTAATGCATGCTTTGCTATATTAGATTAAAAATTTAACTAATATTGAGATTCTAAAATGCTCTTCTTCCTATTTCATTCATGAAGTAGTTTTTCAGAATGTTGTTAGCAAGCTTCTGTATCAGCTGACAATATGATTGAATTTAATTCCACAGTTAACATTACAATTTAATTTACATAAACAAGCAAAATATCTCAAATGTACAGTACCAAAACTAAGGTTCTCCCATATCTTAACCAGTTGATTATGTAAATGGTAAATGAACCCCTACAATCACTCACCATTTTCACAACTGTTGTGCCCACAGGCTCCTTCCTTGTACTTCTCCACTTATCCCTTACATTTCCTAAGAATTCCCCAATCTTTTTTATTTTCTCTGCCTTTTAATTCTTCACATCTGACAGCATGGTAATTGCTACTTTATTTTGTTGTAAATTGTCCCATTTTCCATCCCAGATATTATCCCTCCACCTTTTTACCATATTACAATCTATCAGACAATGGATTATCCACTTTCCCAACATAATACAGCCTTCATTTTTTCTTAATTCTTTTAGAAATAATATCCCTGTATGCACCAATGCAACACCTGTTCTTCAGAATTGATCACAATTATCTATTCATCCCCAATTTATTTTAACTATTCTATATAAATCTAAGAATTGTTATCGTCTAAACTAACCCAAATCTCTTGCTTCTCAATACCTTCTACTCTCTGTCTCACCTCTTTCCAAAAGCCACTGATTTACTTTCACCCAGTCGCCGCACATCCCCCATTCTAATTTCTTCTAATAGTTTTCCTACCTCGCAAAAACAAATCACACTTCCCAGTACATTTCTTTGGTATATAAGACATTTCTATAGTACATTGTTATTATCTAATTTTAGACATCTCTGCCAATATTTCAAGCTTTTCTCTGCTTTCCTTCCTACTCTTCTTAGTTCGGTCAAACTTACCCCCTCGGCAAACTTTTTGGTAACCCAAGAACTTCCCTACAAAACATTCTATGTATCTCATCAGCCTTTGTTCGCCCCTTTGCAACTCCCCAAATTTCTACTCCATACATCATCTTTGACTCAACTACAGCATCATATAGTCTTTTCTAGCAGCATTTCATTGGCAATGTGGAAACTTTATACAAACGTATTCTGACAGTTTTCATGGCTAATTAGCTTTGGTTTGTGCACATTTAGATTGAATCTCCCATCTTCCATTACTTATAAATCTCATCCTAAAATAATCAAATTCTTTCATTAGTATCAACTGCAAATTTCTTTGTGGATAAGCTTTTGCCTGCCTTTCAGTTTAAAACTCTAGTTTCTCTTTGTACTTCTTCACTTAATTTGGGCTTGTACAGTTCAGTGCATTAAATTCATTGGTTGAGTTTGCTTTAGTCACCATCATTGTACACAATATGTTTGTCTTGCAATAAAGAAAAGTTTAATAAAACAAATTAGTATCGAGGAAAAAATTTGTGTCAAACAAACCTACTTCACATTCAGAGGCAATATTTATACACAAAAGAAGGGTTTAGCAATGGGAAACCTACTCTCACCGTTCATGGCAGATATGTACATGAGTATTTTGGAAATAAAATTAGTTGAAGCTTTTCCACATGTATACAAATGTTGCCCTGTTACATTCATGATGTCTTTGCAATAGTAAATGAAAAATGGAAAGAGTATGCAATAAAACTACTCAACCTACAAGACAGCACTGTTAAATTCACAATGGAATTAGAAAACAGCAAGGTTCTTCCCTTCTTGGATATAAAAACTATAAAAAATGGCAATATACTGGAATTTGGCATATTCAGAAAAGATACCCACACAGACAATTATATAAAAAAACAGCAGCCACAATGCAAAACAATATAAACTCCCCATAATAGCCTCACATTCAGACTAACAAACTTTCCAATAAGCAATACAGAATACAATTTGGAGTATCATAAAATCTAGATATAGCACAGAAAAATGGTTGCACAATAGATCAGGTTAACAAGAAAATGGAAAAATTCAAAAAAACAAAACAAATAAAAGATATCACCACACTAAAAGGCTACAAAGGAGATCATATATATATATAAGAAATTCATATTCCACCCATGGGCACACCAAAAATTCCAGAAGATTTTTAAAGAAGCAAACATCATTTTGGCTCCAGTAAACATAAACAAATGTAGTTTGAAAAGCTCCTGAAAACCAACAAAAAAGACAACAATTCTGCCAGGAAAAAAATCAGGCATTTACAAAATCGGTTGCAAGGACGACTGCAATGTGAAATACATAGGCAAAACAAAAAAGAAATGTGTGTGTTTAAGGAACACATGAGAAATGTAAAATACAAACATACAAAAAAATCAGCAATAGCAGACCATTTCTGGCAAAAGAACCACGGATTTCAAAAGGAACCAAAACTCTAAAAGCTCTTCAAAAACCCATAGAATTAACTTGTGGGAAAATGTATTCATAAACAAAAACAAGGGAAATTTGGTTAATTTTGATCTCCCAAACAATAATTGCCTCATCATTAAGTTCGTAAAATGCATAGAGCAACATCTTAATACCACGCTGGGAAGTGGGTAGTGGAACCATGCTGAAGATGAAGGGAACATCCTTTAAAACATGTCCAAGTAAGTGGAACAAAATTAGTGCAATTTGAGTGATTTCCTCAATAATAGTTTGTTATATTATACTATATATCTCTGTGAAAATTCCTGATATTCAAAACTACCTAAAAAAAGTTTCCTTCAACTTCACTGCTTGTTAATCAGCTTAAACATTGTATCCCCTCATTATTTGTGGTTTCAAATTTGTGTGTGGTAAGCACTTCATGTATGTCACAAGCCAAACTCTGGTTTATGATTTGTTAGCAACCATTTCAAAACTGTGTTCATTCTGGGGAGGAAAATGAACAGTCACTGAAAATAATAATACATTCCAACTCATCTTGAAATAAATCCAAAGCTGGTGGGTATATTTTATAGTTTCCTAGACGATACTCCAGCTACAACCAATGGGTGCAATTATTAATCTCTATAATGAACACAACTTGAGCTAAAAATATGAGTGTGTTGCAAAATTTGCTATCTGCATGATTGCTTTGTCAGCATAAAACTGCAATATTTGTATGTAGCATAAATGATATAAGAAAGGATTGATTTTGCATACAATGTGTCAGTGCTGCATGTCTCTGAATGGGCAATAAACTTGAGAGCTTTAAAACCAAACATCCCATTTGACAAGCACTAGAATATTGTACCTTTCCAGACATTAAACTTAGGCATAAAATCAAATTAAAATATCAAAAAGCAATCAATCAATTGATAGCATTATCTGATGTGTACGCATCTTTCTCTTTCATTTTTTATTCTGTGGTATACTATGAATGTCTGACAATTCTGTTTCAGGGGTATAGCAGTCAGGATGATTGCCACAGTTTCAGGATGTGCAGCTCTGTCTACTTCCCAACTGTTATCTGGCAAAGTGCTGCTTCAAAACCTGCCCTCAGTCTTGTGTTGTCATGTACTCAATCCACAGCCCCATGAGACAATACTGGACATGTGTGCTGCACCTGGCAACAAAACTTCACATATTGCCACACTAATGAATAACACAGTAGGTATTAGAGGAGCACATGTTTCAAGGTTCTTCAATCTCTCTTTCTTACCCCTTTCCACCTTTATTTTTTTAATCATCTCTGTCCATTGGTATCAAAGTATGAGGGGCATTCTAAAGTTCTCAACATGGCTCAGAGATTTTGTGAAGATTGGCAAATAACTATGATAGTTAAGTATCATCCTTTAGATGGTCCACTGTGAAATTTTAGACAGACCCACTGTGAAATTTCAGACACATGAGTATAATCACTTATTTGGGATGATCATGTACACAAACTAGTGTTAACATTTTCTACAAAATGGATAAAACTGCAATATGAGCTGTGATAAAGAACTTTGTTTTGAAGGGTTTAACCACAACAGAAATATAAAAAAAGAGTTAGATTCCACATTAAAGGATTCTTCCCTTTGTTTTTGATGGTGAAAAAGTGGGCTGCTGAATTTAAGTGTGGTCATAAATCCTTGAAGATGATGAGTGCTCATGGCATCCCATTCTTGCTATGACTGATGAGATTGTGAAAAAGATTCACAATCCATACTCAATTATCACCGATTGTAGGCGAGTTGCTGACATTGCAAAGACCTTGATAGGCCTTGTCCACTACATTTTATGCAAAGTTTAGATATGGAAATAGCTTTCCACTTAATGAATGCCACATTTGTTAACAATGGACCAAAAATGCCACAAATGAACATTTTGTAAGAGTGTTTAAGCTTAACAGTTTCTCCTGAGTCAAAATATTTAGAACACTATGGTTTCACTTACTTGAGATTTACTCAGGAAATGTTTAGTCTTGTTTAAAGCAATTCCATTGAGTTTCTCTTATGTTTCATAACAGTAAATGAAACATGGACTCATCACTGCATGCCAGAGACAAAGTAGCAATCCAAACATTAGGTGGCAACAGGTGAAAGTGCACCAAAGAAAGCAAAAATGGTTCCATCTGCAGGAAAAGTCATGGCTACAGTATTCTGGAATTCTCATGGTGTGATGTTCCTAGACTGTCTCCAGAAGGGCAGAACCATCTCCGGAAGTATTATGCTTCACAACTGGACCAACACTGCCAAAGGTGGCCGAAATCGTTATGGTGCAGACTTGTAAACGGGAGATCTGGGGTTTGAATCCCACCAGTACCGTCCTCCCTGACTGAGGTTTTTTCCAGGTTTTCCTCAGTCCTCATAACTGGCAAATGCCGGGGAAGTACTCTAAACTTAGACCTGGAACGTTTCCTTCCTTAAAAAATCCTTTCCCAATTTATCATTTCATTTCATGTATCACCAGTGTTCATCGCCTGTGGTGCCCAGTATTAAAAACGAATGTTAAACATCATTCAAAAAAAAAAACTGGACCAGCAGAAAGATTCTATTCTGGCTAAATGTTCACCCCTTGTGAAAAAGAAAGTTCTCCTTTATTAATATAATGTACCTTCTCACATGTCTGGAATTGTTACTGCACAACTGCATAACCTTCGCTTAAGTGCTTCCATATATGCCAGATGTGGCTCCTAGCGATTACCTTTTGTTCCCAAACATGAAGAAATGGCTGGGTGGACAAAGATCCATATCAAGTGATAAAGTTAGGCCTGAGACAAGCTTTTATTTTTCATGGTTGGGTAAATGTTATTTTACTGGGGGTTATTAAAAAGTTGGAAAGTTTTTGAACTAAATGTATTAATATATAAAGTGACTATGTTGAAAAATAAAAAAAAAAAGTTTCTATTAAATTTTGTGATTTCTTGGTCAGGCCAAGAACTTTTAGAAGTCCCTCGTATATTATTTAAAGAAAATTTCATATGCTGATTGCAGGTGAATTTTTCTGTTAAATTTTGAACTGAATGATAATCATATAAAGTTAATTTTGGGTGCTGTTTGAGGAAAAAAAGGAAAATAAATAAGGAAAAAGAGAGTAAAAAATATACGAGGTGGTATCCAAAATTCCCAGACTAGTGCTTCCATCTAATAAGCCACTTTGAGCCTACTGACACTTAATTGATATCATTGTATGATTCAGTTGAACTACACACTCTTAAAACTTCACTTACGTTCCATAAATGTATGGAAACATGTAGTTCCCATCTTCAGCCAGGCTAAAGTTCAACTGTCCGATCATTCGTTGAGCTGTGGCAATGTATATTCTGCTCTGGTGGCGGTATGATAAACTTTGTAGTTTATGTTTTCATCCCCAGCAATGTCGAAGTTCATTATGCTGTCGCCGTATTTGTAGATGTAGATTTTCTCCCAGGTTGCTAATTCCGTAGGTCCTTGTACTGATTTTAATAATTTTGCTTTATTTATTATGTCGTGATTTTGTGTCCAAAAATGATGTGCTACTGCTGATTCCTCTATTTGCTTGTACTTTATGTTCCTGAAATGTTCCTTTAACCGTGTGCCTATGTTTCTCTTTGTTTTTCCAATGTAGATTTTTTCACATTCTGCACAGTTTATTTTGTAAATACCTGATTTTTCTTCTTGTGGAATGCTGGCATTAACATTACCTATCAGTTAGTTTTTAACATTAAATCTATTAATCGATGACAACCTGATATTAAAATCTTTAAGAATATTCTGAAATTTTTTGTAGCCCATGGATGATATGTGAATTTTTTAAAAATTAGTGTATCTTTTCTTGCTAAAAGTGTTGTGGTTTCTTTGATATGTTTTTATCTCTTGAATTTCTGCACCTTTTTATGTACTAGTTCTTTTTTAAAACCATTTTTAACTGCTGTTTCTTTTATTTGTTTGTATTCATTAAAATATTTTTCTTTGCTAATTTGTAGGTTAACTAGCCGGTGTGTTAAACTGTTAATTACTGCAAGTTTGTGCACTGTGGGGTTAAAACCGTCAGCTTTGGTGTGATTATATGTGTGTGTATTGTTTCTGTATATTCCAAATTTAAGATTTTCTTGGCATTTCATTATTTTAATGTCCAAGAATGGCAGCAGTGTCGGAAAAAAATCCATCAATTCTGACCGGGATTGAACCCGTGACTTTGGGTTTAGGAGGCAAGTGTGGTTACCATTACACCACCAGGACCAACTTGTGAATGGTAGTGAGCACCAGAATGTTGAATATGGAAAATTTTTTTCACATGAAAAGAAAAGAAGCAAATGTCAGTTAAAGATCTTTTTCAAAGAAAGTGACAGTGTGTTGATTTGTATTTGTTTTAACGCTCTTTAACTTCTCTGGTTAGAGTGGGTTCATCCCACTCAATTCAGGGCTTAAAAGGAGTGATAAATTTTGCTTAGAGGCCTTTTCTTTCAGGTTTTAGGGTCTTTTTAAGTGCCATAAATCTACAAAATGGGATTTTTAACTGGACTCTCAAAAACGATGAATCAAGGTTCTACTGTATACAGATCTGAAACAGATTGGAGTGGTGAAGATTATGTTGATCAGTGTGATAAAGCAGCAAGAGAAGGTTTTGTGCATAGTCTAGAACGGAAGATATGTGGAAATTTGGAAAATGAGAACATATTCTGTTTGAATGCTCAGGAACAAGCGAATATAGAGAACAAGCAATATGTGGTAAATGGTTGAAGCTAAAAATAAGCAAATTGCAACAAAGCAAATGTTAGGTGACCAAAGACAACTTAGGAATCTTGGAGAATATCTGTACAGAGTTAAGAATGGAGAGAGCCAAAGGTAGTGGCACAGTTATAGCTAGATAATAAAGCTGCACAAAGTGGCATGATAGCTCAGGCGGTTAGAGCGAAATGGTTATGGTCAGTGAGGAGAGAGGATCTGTGAATTGGACTGTGTTTGCCTTGGGAAATTGACTGGTAGTAGTATTGTGATCATATATGTAGTACATCAGAAGTTTAAATGTGTATGGATGTAAGGTAGTTAAGGACAGAACTTTATAAATGAGAACAGATTTATTGACAATCTAAGGTGATTATTAAATTGTAGAAAATATTTTGGTGTGTTATAGTGTTTCTCCATTTAGGAGAAGGGTGGGGGGATTCAGAGTTTGTTGGATAACTGAAGACTGGGCCCCAATACATTTAAATATAGTTAGTTTAATGCTATTAATTAGTGTGCTAATTAAAATTTTTGTGTTCAAGTGTTATAATATTGCCTTGTAATAGAGCTTGGGTTAGCATCAGGCCATATTGTAATGTTTGTATACTTAGTACTATTTAAATAAAACAAATAAAATAACTATTTATTTATGGTTGCTCTTTTAACATCATGGGCCATCAGCATCCCATTCTATTCAGGGCATGAAACGGCCTACAAAGTTTGCTCAGAGGCCTCTTCTTTCAGGCTTCAGTCATTATCATGCCATAAATCTACAACACAGAATCCATAGCTTTACTTCCCTTCCAAAGGAAGCCATACTGAGAATTCTTAGGTCTGAAAAAAATCCATCGATCTTGGCAGGGATTGAACTGCATTCTTGGGTTTAGGAGACAAAAGTATGGTTACCACTACTCTACCAGGACCAACATATAAAATGTTCAAGTAGGTAGCTGCTGATGAACTGGAAACTGAGGCTGAACTAATCAATTTGGAAACTGATTGTTATCAAATGATACTGGCAAGTTCTCTCAAATGTCCAGCTACATGCGTGGTGTTGATATCATATCATACAGTTGATTCTTTTTTCTTTTACAGGGAGTTGTTATTGCTTTGGACAAAACCAACCCAAAAGTTCAAAGAATACAGAAGCGTTGTGAGGAATTTTCACTGCAAAATGTGTATACTTTTGCATGGGATGCCACAAAAACTGAAGGAGAAGGCAGAAGTACTTTGCTTGAAGGCCCTCCATTTCCACCAGAGTCCTTTGACAGAGTTTTATTAGATGCTCCCTGTAGTGCTCTGGGTCAAAGACCGCAGCTATGTAACAATATTCCACTTGCACAGTTGCAGTCCTATCCATCACTCCAACGTAAGCTTATGAAAGCAGTAAGTACTTCATTTTCATTTACAAAGAGTTAAATGTAACTGAGCTGGTTTAATTTGAAAGCCAACCATCTGCATTAATCAAAAATATTTTCTTTTCTTTCTGTGAATGTAAGTTTATAACAGCTAAAGGTCTCTCAGAGATTTCACAGTTAAAATTATATTTCCCCCTATGTTATAAGTACTTGCCATGTTGTGCATCATGTTTGATTTGAACAGTGTAGCAATAATGGCATGGAGCCAGATGCGAAGCTAAAGACTAAAGAAGTTTATAAGGAATGATAAAATCTAGATCATTTGTGTTTGAATCATATGGTGAAATGTGTTCCTGGCGAAAATGACTTGGTTCCAACTTTTTTTCTGTTTGGGCAGGTTTCCATGTTATACAGTTATGAAGTTAAAATGAACCATGTTATCATTTGCAATATTTTCTCCATGTAAGGAAATCAATTTTCTAGGAATTTACCTAAAAACAGACCAACCTTCTCATCCCTTTTGTATATATTGTTTCATTGAAATCTCTCTAATTTATTGCTCTCAATTTTTCCTGCTACTCTGAAACAAGAGATCTGTTAATATCACTCACTTTCCCATGCACCTAATTCCACATAATTTAGTGCCTGTTTATGAAACTTTCTAACCATCCATTAGAAGCTTTAATTTCTGGCAAATTTAATTTTTTCAGCAGTTTGAGAGTTTGGGTCTGCAGAATATGTTCTGTAATAAAATGTTCTTTGAATGGACATGGACAAATCATTGCCATAGTAGTTTGTTTAGTTCTTAACAACCTATAAGAAAGCATTAATCCATTAATACCAACTTATTTTTTTCTTCAAAAATTTTTTAAAAAAAATATAAAATATATTAATTCAATCTATAGTATGTCAACATTATTTTTTGTTCTCCTCATCATGCATCCAGTAGTCCAAAATCACCCAATCTATAAATAGACCACTGACCATCAATGTTATCAAAACATGCTATAATAATGAACAAAAATTCTTGCCATTTTAATATATTTAAACTTTATTCCTTAAAGCAATTATGAATACTTTTGCAATACACAGTATTACTGAAACACACTGGTTGTGTGTGTGTGTCGATCCTGGTGGTGTAGTGGTAACCATACTTCCCTTCTAAACCCAAGATCATGGTTTCAAACCCTGCCAGGATCGATGGATTTTTTTGGGCATAAAAATCCTAAGTATGGCATCCTTCGGAAGGAAAGTAAAGCCATGGATCCCGTGTCGTACGTTAAAGGCACGATAAAGAACCTTAAGCCTGAAAGAAGAGGCCTCTGAGCAAAATTTGTCGGCCATTTCATGCCCTAATTTGAATGGGACGCTGATGATCTGTGATGTGAAAGAGCATCTGTAAATAAAAAAATGATCAAAATCACACCTGTTGTCAAAATTTTTTTATTGACTGTGGTACGGTTCAAAACATCTTTGGAAGTATTACATCACACTTTTTGTAGAATATTAGTGATCATCTTTTACAGCCTCCATGTGACATTTTCTGTGTGAAGGATGTTTAGCCATAAAGTAGTCTCTTCAATCAAACCTCAAATCAAACTATAATACATGAGGTGGTAAAACTGACCTCCCCATCTTCTTCTTTTTTGAAAACATCTTCAGATATTGCACTGCCAAGCATTGTCTTAATTCAACTAAGTTCGAAAATCTCATCTCTAGACAATTCAACCATTTACTACAGAAATGTTCAGCATTCTTATGAAGGGGCCCCAGTACAATGTTTTTCCATGGATTGAAGTAGCATATTTCCCTACCAACCAGTCATGATGGTCTGCTCCATGTTCTTACTGTAGTGCTTTATGGCTAGTGGTTGTTGAACACTGATCTTCTGTTTTGCATTTCTGTTCCACCTGCTTACAGAAGCCACTGGCTGCATTACACCAAAATTGGATGCAATGGTTACATATTTATTATCATTTCTTTTCACAAAAATAATTTCATCTTGAATGTCAAGCTATAATCATAGGACATCCAGGATTTTATATCCTGGGGAGGGCAATTCCCAACTTTGTTTCTTTAACAGTTTTAATAACCCAAAAACCAAGTTTTTGAAGGTGAAGCAAAAGACCTCTATTTATAAAAAAAGTTATCAAAATAGATGTCATGAGAATGGGAGTTATCAGTGCAATCACACTCTGCAGCCTAAATCTAAGTCATTTCTGTCATTGGCTTCATTTCCAATTGTTTATTTTCCACAGTATAAGTCAAATTGGTAGCAGTACCCATTAGAACGACATAAAGCCCACAACTTGTATCAAATCAGACAGGTTTCCCTCAAATGAATTGTTTGAGAGTGTTGTAGCCATACTATTTTACAATCATTTCATCTGTGGCAAAGTGTGAAACATATAATTTAGAATTTTCTCTCCAATCTCAAATAGTGTACAATCTTTCAAACTTTTTCCATTTTTTCCCATTTTTCATTTGAAATATGGCCATTTTCTGGAATTTTTGAGTACTTAGGTGGATATTTTTCATATCTTGCTGTTTGGTTGCAGAGTTTTCTTGTTTTAGTTAATTTTTCAGGCCTAGAGCTAGTTGTTTCTCGTAAGTCAGTCTTTTCAGAAGGAGTGAAACTTATTTCCACTGGTCCAGGAATATTGTTCACATTTATCATACCTGTTGTGTCACTAGGGGTTCCATCTTCATCAGTCATGTTATCTGGATCAGGAGGTAGTACCACAACCTTACCTATATCACAATCATAATCAATCTCGTTTGCAACATTATCATCCCATACAATATCCAGTGCTTCTTCTAGTGCAATTCCTTTCAATACATCATAATTATTACATGCCAAATCTATGAATGTAATCTAAAAGTAAAGAGAAGAAAAAAGAAATAATCAATTTCACCTATTATCATTTTCATTTTCTGTTAATTTAGAATTGAAAAAGTATCCATGTGAAACAATACAAATTCAATAAATGTACTTACTCATTATCCTCTCTTCAAAGAACACATACAGTGCTGTTTAATCTCAGTTCATTTTTCTTTCAACAGGAAAGCAAATAATACCTGTGACAGATGCTTGCTTACTATTACAGAACCAACAATGTCACTAGCTGTCGTGCCACATAACAGTTTCCTTGTGCTGATACAAGTATAACATAAGCACCCAGTGGTTTATAAATACATTGCTCATTTTTCAGCTCATATTGTCAGTATTAGAATTGTTTACAATTGTGTTTTCTTTGTGTGATGCAATAATAAGAACCTTAATTGACAAGTTACTGCATCTCCGAAACTTGTGAGTGAACAGTAATAAGGAAAATATAATAATGTTCTTTTCCAGGCATTGCAGTCATTTGCACCTTACCATTATTTATTAATAGGTTTTGCATTATTCTACTTTTTGAAAGATGATATGTTTATGTAATTAAATAACATTGTTGATGACATATATATTAAAATTGACTCCTGAGAGTACATAGTAAAAAAATAATATCTGCATAATTGTAAACAGACCACTGGGCTTTAATGGTTTAAATATATTCACACTAACTCTACTATATTAGGACATATTTCGGGAGCAATTGCCCCCATCAGCAGCTGTTGACCAACACTGGTGGTTGGATCCCAAGGTGTTTCTGTGGCGGTCTCTGATGGTTCGAATAAGAACTTGGCAGAGTTCATCCATGGGAGGAACGTCAAAATTCATCAAGTTTTTCCTATTTTTAGGATGAAAATTTTAGTAGATAGCTTTATTGGATTGTAAAATTCTTTCAGCAGCTTAGCCTATGGTTGAATTTCATGATTTTTGATTTAAAAGTGAGCTGACACTGCTGATACTCCTAAAGTGTTCCTTTCTCCGAATTTCCAAATTTCTCTTTGTTTTTCTCTGGTTACCATCTGCACATTTGATTTTGTAAGTACCTGATTTCTATTTTTGTGCAGAATGCGAAAAACTCTATATTGGAAAAACAAAGAGAAACATATGCATATGGTTAAAAGAACACTTTAGGGACATAAAATACAAATGGAGAAATCAGCAGTAGCATATCATTCCTGGACAGAAAACCGCAACATAATGAATAAAGCAAAATTATTAAAATCAGCACAATGACATACAGAGTTAGCAACAGGGAAGAAAATCTGCATTTATAAATACAGAGACAGATAAATGAACTTCAACACTTCTGGGAATGAAAACATAAAAGTTCATCATACCTCTACCAGAGCAGACTGTACATCCCCAAAGCATAAAAAATGATCCAGCAGTCAATGGTTTGGTGATGATGCAGATGATTGTGAAAAATGTACTAAATTTAAACAAGTGGAGCCAATAAGAGTTTGTAGTTTGACTCAGTCGTACAATGATGTTAATTATTTGATTTGCTTCAATGTACAAGTTTCATTTAGCATACCAAGTTTTTTCAATTGTTTGTTGCTATCATTTCAGTATGTTTTTTATTTAGGATAGTATTCATGCCGAACAATTAAGCCAAATTGGGCAATTTTAATTCTTTTGTTTTCAATAAAAGATATTTGAAAGTCTTTATATATTCATAAGATTTTCCTGTAAGATTTGGTAGGATATTTTATTCAGTTATTAATATTTTTATGAGTTTCAATTTAAAAGGAAGTGCTAGTTTAAAAATTGGTTTTAATTTTGTAGCTGCTCATTTTTTGCTAAGTATCAGCATTCTCATTTCCCTTTAAACCAGCATGACTCAGGATTCATTCTAAAACTATTTCTGATCTGGATTATATGATAGAGTTTTATTACTTCATTTATAGTGTACATTGTTGGGTAACTCTAATTCATTATACTTTTGTAATGTTGCTTTCCAGTCACTTAAGTTAATTCTTTTATTTATGTTAGGTCTATAGAACAGATTTTTCTAAAGCTGCTCTAATGGATTACTTTGCTATCAAAACTGGGACAATATATTTCTTGAAAGAATTCTTTACAATATATTTCATTTATAGTGTATGTTGGTGGGTAACTATAATTCATTATACTTTGTAGTGCTGCTTTAGAAATAATTCTTTTATTTATGTTCAGTCTATACAATAGATTTTCTAAATCTGCTCTAATGGCCACTATTTCACCATAAAAATTATTAGCATACTGTCCCAAAGGTGTATATTGAGATAGTTCTTCACAGTATATTACAAAGCGTGCTTCCTCAATTTTAAGTGATCCATTTACACCATATATCAATCGGATAATTAGTGGCTGTCAATCTTAATACTTCAGGTAGGTGGTTATTCTTGAAGACCATTGTATTCAGTTACATGCCGATATCTATATATTGTAAAGGGTCAATTGGTATTATGGTAGGTTTAATATATATATTTTTAAAATGTTGTTTAAATCTTCCTTTATGTAATTTTAGAAACTTTGTTGTGTTATTAATCCTTGTATGCTGTCATAAGTATGAAACAAAACTAATTATTCTATTTAAAAAAAATTATTGCAATCAACATGAAACTTAGGAACATATTTGTGTATAATAAGGTTGTATTGCTAATTGATTATCTTCCCATTAGAACATCTATCACTGGAGCTTATTATGCTAATCTTTTGAACCTGTAGACAAAAATATGCGAAAAAAGTTTTCATATCAAAGAAGAAGGTTATCTTCCATCAAGACAATTCTTGTCCCCATGCAAATGGTTTGCAATGGTGATAATAATGAATTGAGATATGAATTGCTACCACATTTACCTTATTCCCCTGACTTGGCTCAATCAGACTTCCATGTTTCCCAAACTGAGAAAATTCTTTGGTCAAAAGAAACTTTCATCTGATGAAATTAAATCATCATTTAAGGCATATTTTGTAGGTCTGGAGGAATCTGACCTGTGTGATGAGATAAAGGCATTGGAGCATTGCTGGACAAAGTACATTATTGTTGGGGGAGAATAATTTCATGCCATCATTTTGTGCTCCATTCCAAAAACTTTTCAAATGATCCTTGTACTCACTGACACTAGCTCAAGCAAGGCCATAAAAAACCACCCAAGCAGTCTTTTTTTTTTAACAATCCTTTAAATATTGATTTTAGCATTATTATTATTATTATTATTATTATTATTATTATTATTATTATTATTGAGGGAACATAAGCTTTCACAGCTGGAGTTGTAGCTATAACTAGCAGTATCTTCCAGGCTGTTATGCCATGGTGTGCTTGACATAAGAGTTCCAGATGTTTCATCCCCAACTGAGGCGGACAACTTCTGTGGCAAGGACAAAGTCTCTTTGGAGAAGGTATCAATAGGTCTGATGTGTTGGTTCAGTATCATGTATTTGTACTGTGAGTGCCCTTTGCTGATTGGACCAGTGTGGGCAAAGGTTGGACAGCAGATAGGAAGGGCCTGGTCTTTCCTGTGTTATTGTTCTCCTGTTCTGATTGGTTTGCTATTTAGTTTTAGAGCCTTTTCTTTCTTGTTGATTATTCCAGTATTTGTAAATATCAATAGCTTCCCTTTATAGTTCGGCATGGTAGTGCGTTGTGGATCAAAGGATGCTCGTGTCCTGAAACTTGATGACATGCTCACCCTCTACTTCAATAGCATGTTCAGCAACTGCAGACTTTTCTATTTGGCCCAGATGGCACATTTTTTGTACTCCATAAGTCTTGTATTAATGCTGTGCTGTGTAGTTACAATGTAAATCAAACAGCAAGAATAAGTTTTATGGTAAACGACACCAATGACACCATCTTGACACTGTGGCACTGCAGTATGTGTTCAATTCGATTGGTGACTCTTCTGAAGTATGGTAGAAAGACTGCTCTTGTTTCTGGATTGGTCTAGCTTCTGACTGGCAGGTTGAGGCTTTGAAGGATGGCAAGCTCTTCTCTCTTCTTGGATTGAATAACCATTAGCACCTAAAGTTTGTTCTAGGTGTTGAAGTTCATGTTGCAGTAAATGTGGCTTGCAAGTGCATGAAGCAAGATTTAACATGTCTTAATCATGGCACATTTCTGTCTGGATGATGATTTAAATTCTTGTGAGGTCAGTGTAAATGGGCTTGCGGTAGACAGTGTGTCCAAGTGTGCTGTTGACTTTCCTGCTGACCAGTATGTGCAGAAATGCTAGCTGTCCATCCTTCTCTTTTTTCATGGTAAATTGTATCCGAGGATTGATGCTGTTGAGATGTAAAAAGAAATCTTGAAGGGCTTCTCCGTGGGGCCATATGATGGTGTCACCTACTTAGCGGAACCAGATTGTTGGTTTGAGCAGAGTTGTTTCTAGTGCTGTAATCTCAAAGGATTCCATGAAGAAATTAGTTACCACCAGACTCAGATGGCTGCCCATGGCAACAATGTCCATTTTTTCATAAAATGAATGGTTCCACTGGAAATAAGTCGTGAGTAAATGGTGAAAAAGTGTTATTATATCCTCCGATAAAATGTGTTCCAGCTGTGTAAGAGTTTCACTGGAAGCATGGTGAAGAGAGACACAATGCCGAAGCTGATAAGATTATGAGGCTGCAAAGTCAGACTTTGGAGCTTCTGGATGAAGTGAATTGAATTGAATCTTGGATGAAGGAAACCATTGTGCTGGTGTAGTAAACTGGCTAAAAGTTTAGCTATGGTTTGTTGGAGATCCAATCCTGCTGACAATGGGCCTCAGAGGCTTTTCCAGCTTATGGATCTTGCATAGGCCATAAAGTCTAGGGGGCTGGACTTTGGATCTAGTGATGCAGCTTTTATCTTCCATTTGAAGATAAGAGTTCTTTATTACCAGGTTTGTTTTCTGTAGAATGTGAGCTTTTCGATCACATTAAATTTTATGTTATGTGTCTGGTTAAAGAGGATGTAAGATTTTTTGTTAAAGTGCTGCTGGTTTAGGATCACAGTGGCATTCCCCTTGTCTGCTGAGCAGAAAATGATGTTTTGGTTCGAATTCAAGTTTCTTAATGCCATTCTCTCTTGGTAAGATAAATTACTAGCTGGAGCCTTGGCACATTGGAGAATCCTAGCAGATTCTTCTTGGCGAATCTCCTCAGTTGCTGTCCTCGGAAGACAATGTATCTGTTATTTGATGTTGGAAATTATATTCTGAACTGGTAAAGTAAGTGTGACCACAATATTACCAAGAGTGATGTTTCGGCTGGTAACAATTGATGATCTGATAAATTCACTATCTTGAAGCTAGTATCCAGGGGAGTAGATGTTTACATTGGAACTGTACAGCGCGACATTAACACAAGACATATGGAACACACAAGAAGCTGCTGTCTGGGCCAAATAGAAAGGTTTGCAGTTGCCAAACACCCATTGAAGTGGAGGGCCAGCACATCATCAAGTTCCAGGACACGAGCATCTTTTCTCTTTTCATCCATAACACACTACCATGCCTGACTACAACAGGAAGATATTGAAATTTACAAACATTTGAATAATTGCAATATGAAAGAAGAGACTCTAAAACTAAATAGCAACTGGCATCCAGTAATCAAAAGCAAAATAATCCATATAATAAAAGAAAAAATAACAAACCAATCAGAAGAAAACAAAATGGGGAGTCCCACCAGTCACTTGGCTTCTGCCCATCTTGGACCAATCAGCTGAGGGTGCTCACAGTATGAATAGTGATACTGACAGCCAATGCAATATGCAGTAATACCTTTTCCAAGGAGGCTTCATCCATGCTACTGAAGATGTCCATCGCAGTTGTGGCTGAAACATCTGGAACTCTCTATCTCCAGCAGCCCGAAAGATATCTCTAGTTATATTATTATTATTATTTTATTGTTGTTATTATTACTTTTTTATTTTTAGAATGTCTTAAGTGACCATGCTACAAAGTTTTTGATGCAATTCAAATGATTTTCTTGTAAGTTTCTGAGATGCTATACATAAAATATAGTGATAAACTGATCAAGAATAAAAAAAAAAGTGACGCATCACTTATCATTTGTCTAGTTGAAATTTGTGCATTCATACAGGCTGTGTACCTGCTGAAACCTGGTGGTGTCTTTGTATACAGTACCTGCACTATAACATTGGATGAAAATGAAGAGTTGGTGCATTGGGCACTGAAACATTTCTCATGCCTGAAGTTACAGCCTGCCATTCCAGCACTAGGAGGACCTGGGTCAGCTGCTTCCTCTCTCACCCCTGAACAGTGTTCATATGTTCAGCATTTTGGGCCACCTGTTGGTGAAGGATGTAACCATGATACTGTTGGATTTTTCATTGCTCATTTTTGCAAAACCAGTGATTAACGTAAGTAAATACATTGTATTATTATTTAAATTTTACTTAGGAAGCTATAGAAATGGAACTGTTATATATTCTATTAGTATTTATTAAACAACACTGGTTCAGTTTACATATATATCATTAGGACATGTTTCAGAGGCAATCACTTAATGAGCTGTTGACAAACTACTTGATGGGTTACTGGATCCTGAGTTGTTCTGTGGAGGCATTTAATGGTTTGAATAGGGTCTTGCTGAGTTCATCTGAGATGAAACATCAAAATTCACTAGTTTTCTTCTATTTTTCAAGATGAAAATTTTTTCCACAAATAGTTCTTGCTCTATTGGGTTGTGAAATTCTTTTAGCACATTCGCCTCAGGTTTAATTTCATGATTTTGGGCTCAAAAGTGAACTGCTACTGCTGATTTGTTTAAAACAAATATTCCTCAAGTGTTCCTTTCTTTGAATTCCTAAATTTTTCTTGTGTGACTAATATAGTTTTATATTACATTCTGCATATTCAATTTTGTAAATTCCTAATTTCTGTTCTGTTGGTATGTGTCTTTTAATTTAGAACCTAATACATTTTTATATTATGCAGTGAAATCTCACTAGTATGTTTCTCTAAGGGCCAAAGGATTTTAAACGTCATTAATGAGAAAAAATACTAAAAGTAAACATCACATTTTAATTCCTTACAATAACAATACATAATCTTAACAAGAAATTATCACAATATGTATCAAGGATTGATTCTGTTTCTTTGTTGAGTTTCAAAATTGCTGCATTTGGCTTTGTTAACAAATTCATGATGTTGTCATTCACATAATGCTTTACAATGTCCATTGCTTACATCATCATTGACTTGGGCTCTGATTCATTGACACTTCACTCAACAATTCCATATAACTTGCATGTGTATTAATAAACATACCTACCTATCACTCATTTGGTTGGTGACTTATATTCTTTGAGTGAAATCTCACAAGATGAAGCATATATGTTACGTCCCAGTTTGATATTAAAAATCTCTTATCACTCATTCCTCTATTCCAGTGTGTTCTCTGGATTTTCAGAGTCACCTTGGTAGATGACTCAGTGCATCAGTGAAGTTAAATAGCATGATGAGGTAGTTTATGATTATTGCAGAAGAAAAAGCTATAAATCTTGAAGAAAACCTTAAGAATGTAATTATAGAGTTAGAATTTATTAAATATGTTCACACTAACTCCAGTTATTTATACAACATTAGGGCATGCTTCGTTGGCAGTGACTTTCATCATTAGCTGTTGACAGACTACTCGATGTGTTGACTGGGTCCCAAGGTGCTTTTGTGAGTCTCTGATGGTTGGAATGGGAAGTTGCAGAGTATCCGTTGGTGAACATAAAAATTCATTAAGTTCAGGATGAAAATTTTTTCTCAATTAGATAGCTCTATTTGGGTTGTAAAATTCTTTCAGCAGCTTAGCCTCTGGTTTAATTTTGTGATTTTGGGCCCAGAAGTGAGCTGCCACTGTTAATTTAGCGATTTATTTAAAACTAATATTCTTAAGGGGTTCCTTTCTCCAAATTTCTCTTTGTTTTTCCAATGTGTGTTTTGTATTAAAATTTGTACATTTAATTTCATAAATTCTTGATTTCTGTTCTATTAGTATAGTGTCTTTTACTACGGAACCTAGTGAATTATTTATATATTTGATCTTTGAACTAACTTTATACCATTTTTTTTAATATCCTATTGAATTAGTTGTGGTAAGTTGGATGGTATGTGAGACTTTTGAATTTGTATCTTTCCTTGATGTTCATCAGTATGGAAATCTGGCTTATAGATATTTGTCTTTTAAATTTATTGATAATTTTTATTGTGTCATTATTGAAACCATTGTTGAATTAATTATCTTTTGATATTCTGTTTTGTACTCTGATTCTGTGAGTGGGATGTTAATTATTCTGTGAGCTAAGCATATTTTTGTAGGATGGGATTGTGACTTATTTCTGTATGTCTCTTTTCTATGGATTCCAAAGTTCAGTCTGTCTGCATTTCTAATAATTTTAAATCTAGGAATGGGAGCCACCCATTATCTCTTCTATGGTAAAGTGTACAAGATTTATGTTGCAAATTAAGGAGTTTTAGAGCATCTATTGAATGCTTTTCTAGCATTATTGCAAATATGCCATCCACATATCTATATCAAGTCTTAAAATTAAAGGAAAAGTTAGTGATATGTATTTCAAAGGAGCTTGTGAATAAATTTGCTAGAAATGGAGACGGGATTTCCCATTGCTAAACTAATTTGATATTAACAATCTCCTGTCACTCACTCCTCTAGTCCAATGCATTCTTCAGATTTTCTGAGTCATCTTGGTAGATGACTTACAGTGTATCAGTGAAATTAAATAGTAGGATGGCATAGTTTATTATCGTTGTTCAGAAGAAAAAGTATAAACCTTGAAGAAAACCTTGTGAACATAAATCAGAGATTTGTGCAGATTTTAAGAATATGTTGTATGGTGGCTAGCAAAGCAATTCTTACAAGATTCAAAGGGAAAAAAGGGGAAAGAGATACTGGATAATTAAGAGAAAGTGAGAAATTCCTTAGTGATCCAGGTTTCTATACTGATGTAGCAGAAGTTTTTCCAAAAGTACCTTAACATTAACTTTATGGGAAATTGGAGCTGTTATTAAGTCGAAAGCAGGTAATTAGATTAAATTCCCAATAATTGTTGAAGCATTACAGAATGCAGTAAGGGAGTAGTTCTTTCCCTGATAGCATTAGCACAGTAGATTGTCTATATACTTATATATATATATATATATATATATATATATATATATATATATATATATAAAAAAAGGAAAACAAAAAGAAGGAAGGTTTAGTATTGTAGGAAATATAACTTAATATTGTATTGAATGTATAAATTACTTTTAATGTTGTGTTTTGTTTTTGGATTGGAGCCTGGTCCCCTGGATATTCCATATTCTAGTTGGTAGCTGCTGATGAACCGGGGACTGGGGGGCTGAGCCAATCAAATTGGAATAAATTTTGATTGGAGTCGGTGTCTTCTGGAATTGCAGATGGCACTGTTCCTAATTGTTCAATTATTATATTTAAAAGTAATGTTTTTTCTATTTATGTTAGTTTTGTTAAAAAAAATCTGTATGTTGATTCATGAGAAATAAATTCTACTATTGATACTACAACATACACTTATAAAAGTCACATGCACACAGGTACAAGTACATTAACAGAAAAGGTGTAGCCAGTCTCAAGGAAAAATTCACATGCATATACATCTGCTGGCCTGGAATCTGTGCATGACTCCGGAATATGCAGAAATTTGGATGCTTAATCATGCATAATGCAAGTGTACGTCTTCAGATGATGTAGGATATTTAGTTGCTTTATGCCTTACCAGAATCCTACCACACAACAACAAATAGCCTACAACAGAGGCATAACAGAGAAGTGCTTCAGCCAGTTGAAGCAACAGTTCCCAGTTCTCCAGAATAAAATAATAGCAGCCATGAAAAAAGTGCCTATCATAATATGTTGTGTTGTAGTTCAAAATGCAACTAAGCATCTCAATTTCTGGCAATTATGATTTGAAAATTACATTGCATAATCTTTCAGTTTATTACCAAATGCAACTAGACATACAGCCATGGTGGAAAATGATCTTTATTAAGTAACTACGATAAATACTCAGTCTACCACAAGCTTAAAGGCCTTATCTCGTGAAGAAGCCCTGGAATAAATATTATATCTTATAGTTTATACAACTGCCTTCTAGGCAGTTGCAGTTGTTCTGTGGTCTAGTGGTAGCATTTGCAATTAATCTGGAAGACCTGGTTTTGATGTCCCAAGATGTATGTGTGTATAAGTGCCTGCATGCATGTACATGTTCAAGTGAATGGGCTAAGCAAGAGAAAGAACTTTAGATTAATTTGTTTTTTAATAAAACTTCTTATCATTGTTAAATATAATTGTTATTGCATAGTTAATATAAATAAATATTCCATTATTTTACATATAAAGAACACATGTATTTCTATTCAATTTAATTAAAGATTGCTATGAAAAAGGAAGTTTTGAAATTATGCTGAATTCTTCATATGTTTATGTAACAATTAAGATAGTGATAAAAATAATTTTGAAGTTATTTTTATTAATTCAAACCAATGAATTCACAAATGTGATTATAAAGATAGCCACTTGTTAAATTTATTTTGAATCCACCTTAAAACTCAAAGAAAACAAACATTACATAATTTGATTTAGGAAAATATATGCAAGTTATTGCTTCTGTTTATTGAATTTTTCATTTAGGGTGCCAATTCCCACCAGCTTAACTGTATGAACATCTCCAGGAATAAGTGTTTCCAATCTGATTGATTCTTGGTAAACAGTTGCTTCTCTAGAACAAAAATTTTGTGCATAAGTTTATCAAGGATGTGATAAAAACTCAAAAGTTCTATTGTACAGTACATATTATAGAGATAGTGAGCATGAACCAACCCATCCCTTATATAATGCCTCTAATTTTCTTGTATGTTTATGTCAAATATGTTTGCAACATGTTTATTAAACGAAATTAATTTGAAATTTAGAGTACTGATAATTTGTTTCGTTTATACTTTGGCATCCATTTGTTTAGCTTTTTATTTGCAGCATTAGCATGCAAGTGCACATCATACTAGCATGTAGTACTATAGATAATTTATAAAATGGAATAGTTGGATTGCCAACAAATTCCATTTTTCTAACAGTATTTAACACCTGCTTTAACTGCTGAACCAACACAATCAGTTATCCTGTATTGTGCAGGATTTCCGATGTTTGAGGTGGTAAAAATTATCCCATATGGATCTTGAACAGGTTCGTGAATTCTCATATTTCATCCTTTTCAACAAGTTGCTTCTATTAATTTACCATTCACTTGTCAACATTTCATTAACATTATCAATCACTGAAGTACTATAACAATGAGTGTTATTCATTGAGTGATTAATTTTTAGTTACAAAAATTGCATCAAGAGTAACAATACAACTGAGACAAATATGTGGCAACAATTGAAATATGTTTTACCTTTATAATTAAATATTTGTAATATATGCATTTGCAAAAAATATATGTTCCTCAAAGACTTTTTAACCACTACAGGATCTTGGCTTATTGCAGCAACACCATTGGTAGCATGCAGCATTGATTAGCACACTGCATCCTGCCAGTTGCCATCACATGATGGTTTGTTTAGTGGTTGCTACCCCTCTATCACTATCAGGCACTCCCAAATTTGCTTATGAAGCTAGATGGACCCTATTCCAGACTTCCGTAACTAGAAAATTTCTAAGCAGTTATTGGGTATTGCCATTGCTAACCACTAGACCAATGCAAAGTTAATGAATTAAACCAAGATTAATATTGATTTAGAATTGTGGCTATTTTACATACTTGGTTTTTTTAATTGGACATGTTCAAATCTCCAAATCCAAAAAGGAAGATTATAAGAGTCAATAGCAGTTTGTTTTTGGGAATCTATAGGAAATCTACCCACAATGACAATTACATTAATAATAGCTTTAATCCCAAAACACACCAGCATGCTATCCTAAATAGCCTTGCATACAGATTGGTGAATGTTCCAATCAGTAGAAAAGAACACAAAGAATAATACCATTACTGTTATTGTTTCATAATCTTCAAATCCAAAAAAGGAGATTATAAGAGACAATGACAGTTTGGCCTTTGGAATATATAGGAAATCTACTCATAGTGACAATGAAATTAAAAATAATAGCTTTAATGTCATTGATTTCTTGTGTAGTAATTATTTGGTTTCAAACTCCAATCAAAACGAAAACTACTGCACAAGAATTCAGAAGCATTATGAGTTCACTGAACAATCTTCAGAAAATCATAGCATTCCAGTAGATCCCCTCACACTGTAGAATAATAGGTAATGAAATAGCAGACATCCTAGCCAAGGAGGGAACCAAACTACCTCAATCAGCAAAAGCACTGGACAAGAAAGATGGCAGATTAAATTGAAAAGCATATCAAAATTTAAAATCAAAACAAAGATGCTAGCATCAAACAAAACATGGGAAAACATCCAACAGAACTGGGAGAAATACAAAAACAAACATAGACATGAACCAACATCAGTTTTCAGAACAACAATACAACATGACTACCTAGAGTCTGTCAAGTTTATGTTGTCATGTGCTCTTTAGGCACAGAGAGGAATACTCGGTATCTCCCTCTATGGCAATGCAGGCAGATCATATACCCCTTCTAAAACCATTGTGGAATTTGTGGCAGATTAAACATTTTCTGAATGTTCATCACTCATTTTGTCATTTCTGAGGCATATGATATATTGTCTGGAGTCATGCTTGTGTATCTGGTTTTGTATTGTTGGTTCAGAGCAGTTTGTAATCTTGCTTGTTGTATTTGTAGCATTGTTCCTTGAAACAATCTAGGTATCAATTGATGTTTTACCCATTTAGATTTAGAATAATTTTCATAATTCACATCTTTGTGGTAATTGGTTGCCTTAGATTTCAAATCGTAAATGAGGCAAGCTCCCAGAATAAACCCCATCTTCCAACCAGCATGGGCGATAATAAGGTGCTGTCTGGGATTTCATTTACACACACTCCCAGAAGCTGTATACTGAGTGTGAAATGGAGAGGAATACTCGGTATCTCCCTCTATGGCAATGCAGGCAGATCATATACCCCTTCTAAAACCATTGTGGAATCTGTGGCAGATTAAACATTTTCTGAATGTTCATCACTCACTTTGTCATTTCTGAGGCATATGATATATTGTCTGGAGTCATGCTTGTGTATCTGGTTTTGTATTGTTGGTTCAGAGCAGTTTGTAATCTTGCTTGTTGTATTTGTAGCATTGTTCCTTGAAACAATCTAGGTATCAATTGATGTTTTACCCATTTAGATTTAGAATAATTTTCATAATTCACATCTTTGTGGTAATTGGTTGCCTTAGATTTCAAATCATAAATGAGGCAAGCTCCCAGAATAAACCCCATCTTCCAACCAGCATGGGCGATAATAAGGTGCTATCTGGGATTTCATTTACACACACTCCCAGAAGCTGTATACTGAGTGTGAAATGTTTCATCCATATATACCACTATTTTATTTTCTCCCTATTCATTTCTTCTAAGTGCTCTGAATAACAGCAATCTTTAAGTTGTTATGTCAGAGTTTTTGGATAATAAATTTCTCTTATTTTTAATTATGCATTTATCCATATTGTCCAATGTAATCTGATTTGCAGGCAGTTTTTATAGTTTATGAGGCAATCTAACTTGCTCCTTTCACTTTCCTCAGTATGGCCCTCATTTCTAATTTTACATATAGGCCTTTTTTCTTCTCTTCATCGCAAAACTTGGTAACATTATAAATGACATGCTAATGTTGCTCCTGAACTGTGAACAGTGAATCAACTAGTATGGCCAAACATGACTATCCCATGTTTACCAATGTTTTCTTCCATTCATATTGCATCATCTCACTAGTTTGCATTCCTTCGATAGATCCACTAGCCTTGGTTGAGTGAAACTAAAGCCATAGTATGTATCAATATTTACAGGTTAATTTCCTGACTAATTATCTTACATTAAAATGGTGTAAATTATCCATCACATCTATACATATCCTATTTCATTTACTCTGCCCAGCTATACTTTACAGAGAATATGTCAAGAAATTTATTAAAATGAAACAAATTTACAGAAATAGTACATATAAATAATTTATACTTTTAAAACCATAGTGTATACATTCTCTGAAAAACTATACAAGTGACTATCTTACATTCCAACAGACATGAAAATCCCTTAAGCCTACACTTACTATAGTGAAGCATGAACTTATCCTATATCTTTTGTTGTACCCCACCATATTTTTTTACTTTACGTTTAAATTCCTCCACATTATAAGGCATATTTCCCATTAGACACATCTTTATGGCCTTAATTTCTTTGATAGTTTGATTTATTCACTTGATTTCCTTAGACAGTTCATTATATAATGTAATGAACAGTTATTTAGGTTCTCCTAAATGTTGTTCCTTAAATTGTATGAATTTATGTTATAAATAATATATTTTATGCTTTCATATATGTGTATGCATGGAGCAGTTAAAGGATCAGTAACTATTAAATTATAGTTAGAAAAGTATCCCTCACTGCCTGCATTTGATATTGGTAGCCTAAATTAGGGAAATAAAGTTTAACTTAATTTTCACATTAATTTAATGTTAATTATTTATTTGCCTGCCAATTGTGATGGTATATGATAATATGAATATTCAAAATATCTATTAGTTCCCATATGTATTATACCCTTTAACAACATATCCATGATGAATTCCACTTTCTTTGTTTTAGCAATATTCTGAATTTCAAACGAGCTTTCAATATCTAACTGTATCTTTTGTTTTTTGTTTGTTTCTTTACATTCTTCCATATATTTTTCGTGACATTTACTCTTTGTGTGTTTCTCACATAAACTGCAATATTTCCACTCTATTCTAACATTGCTAAATTTACATAAAATATTATTTTCTCTCATATAACATGTCAGGCTAAAATATTCGGGAGTGCACAAGAAGACACTTGTTTGCAAATGTTCGTTCTTGTTACAGATTCACTTTTGAAATTAATTTTTATAACTGAAAGCTAATTCTTCCAAGTTTCTAAATAGAATGAGACTTAAAAGTATCATTTTTTGTGTTGAAATATTCAGAGTTTTCCCTAACAAAGCCATAAAATTGCAGGACAAAGTACTTGCATTTATGTTAATTAGGAGTGTCCAAAGGTTAAAACTGTTTTTGAATATATCATGCCATAATTTACTTTTGTAATTTTTTTTTAAAAAATTCCATTTTTCATGTTTACAATGCAAATAATTAATTTTATTAGAGAAGCTGAAATTTGTGAAAATTATAGCATTAAATTGCCTACATGATTATGTAACACAGATAGCACTAGAATGAAGGTGTAAAACACTTTTTGAATTAATTATTAATACCAAAAATATATAGCTCTGAATGTGAATATAATTTCTTTAATGACTTTAGTAAACAGAAATATTGAGTTGACAGCTCAATCTGCTCTTAATTAATTATATTTGAAAGATTCTTTATATTTTCACTCATACCAAATCTGTCATTTCTTTATAATTTGAACACCAATGAAGATATTGTAACAAAATTTGAACAGGAATGCATTTGTTTGTGGGAAATTAAATGTGTCTGTAGTGCGGTTCCTAATTGTTAAAACATAGAGTAGTAGATTGCCAGTAAGCATATCTTCTGCTTGATGATCTCTGTGCTGGTCCTGTTAGTTACTCTCTCATTCAGCTGAAATGGCTGTTGCTTTGAAAGTTTGTGTACATTCACACAGGTTAGTTGGAAAATATATCAGTATACTCTGGAGTAGCGAGGTTTATTATTTGCACATATTGGAAAACAATCAATTTAACTCTGCAAACCGTGAATGCAAACATCTGTTAAGCAAGTCCAGCATTTGGGCATTGTTGAAGAAACCGTAATTTTATTAGATAACAAGCAGGAGGTCATTCAAGAATATAATTCACAATGTGAAATTCTGTCTACTGCCCTCTCTCAGGAAGTCACTGTGCCTACTTTCATAGGGATCAGGCACTTATGGAAATATCTGAAATAGTAAGTTTATTGCAACAAACCATATACTATAGACAACATCACAGAAGAATATCAAGCAGTGATAGTGAATATACTGGCAAGGCTTTGCAAATGTGGTGCACCAAATTTAATTCTGGCTGGCTACTTCCAGCACGTGCTATAATGTCATCACATTTCTTGCACAGTGAGTCAAGCCTGTTTCAAATTTCATTGCAATATTTTCATTAATGTTAAGATTATTAACGACACCTAGTAGAAATTTTGGGTCAAAAAAAAACACTTTTTGACTTTATGCATATTAACTGCATAATTTACAAAGAATTGTACAGAATAATTAAAAACTAATGGGGGAAAGAGAGATTTGTGGATTGTTGTGATAAATTTGGGAAAGAAGAACTGTTGTTTTTAAAGGGTTGCAAGGGAAATAATGGGGAAGGGTGTGGTATGTGTACAGAGCCTGGAGGGATATTTCACTGTTTATTAGAGTGCAAAGGGCTAAAGAGATGGAGGAAGGGTGTATGGAAAGTGAAATAGGATAAATTACAGAAAGAAAGTATAGCACATAGAATGTTGACTGATATAAGAACAAAAATAAATAAAATGATAGGGTTATATTTAGGAAATTAAGAAAGAAATGGATTAGAATAGTTAAGATGGATAAGAAAATTGGGGTATGATTGATAAAATAGTGCTATCATGGCAAATAAATGAAAGAGTGAGGGATTTCATTATGCAGATAACCTGGGGGTTATGGGTAATGAGGCCTCATAGAGGGTGTTAGATGTGTTAGTATTACAATGTAGGTTAAGATGTTAATTTGTTAAATATTCATGAATGTTTACTATAAAATTGGTAATTAATAATAGTTTGTTTTTGTATATATTTATGAATATTACATGTGTTTGAACCTGGGTCTTCAGGAAATTCCAGTGAATAATCATTGATGAGCCAAAGACCAAGGTCTGATAGGTAATAAAATGAAAAATTGCTAACTGTTTATGTAGAGATATTCTTGGTAAATAAATTCAATTCAAAAACATAGTTTGCAGAGTATGCATATATATATATATATATATATATATATATGTATTTGCAGCATTTAAATGGAATTAAATGGGCATATGTAACATAGAGCTGTCAATTCTTTTGTGCATGTACAAAACACATTGCTATATATATATATATATAAAAGTTTGAAATTTGCATAAAATAATGAAACTGTATGCAAATATTTTCAAAAATTAAACTTTTGCTTTAAATTACATGTCAATTCCCCAGTAGTGTTAAGTGCAACGCTTTCAAACTGTTTTAAAATCTGAGAATGCTGAGATTAATAATTTATGGAAAAATTGCACGTAAAAGGCAAAAATGTTAAGAATCAAATTTTTTCTGGTTTGTTAAAATAATAACAATTAAGGTTAGATAAAATTGAATAAAGTTTATAATTTAGATATAATTGCTTAAAAGTTTAATTTGGATAGACAGTATAGCTTTTCAGAAATCTCAACTTATATTCTGAAGTGGTTCAGTAAGAAAATTGTCATTATGTCTCTACTAAGTGTCCTTAAACAAATTTTGGGTTAGACAGCGTGGGACACTATATTTTCTATAAGAACAAATCATCTCCAAATTCTAGAAACAAAATGTTTTACAAATTAAATCATTTTATTTTGCATGTGGAGATTTGATGTTGAAAAATATTAATATATTTGTATTTTCTTTGTGTGCTGAAAAATGTACTTTTTTATTTCTCCTCTAAAATTAGTTTATGGAAATGACTGGTTTTTACATTCATCAATTCAATTTAATCTTAAAATTCCTCTATCTCTTCATCTATATGCAAGTTTGTAGCTAGACCATGAGATTAAATTGGTGCATTTACCTGGGAGAAAAATTAACTTCAATCTCGGTGACTGTAATGTGATTCACTGCAGAGCATGGAATGATTAGAGGACTTGGAGTAAGACTGAAAATGCACGTGTCACGAGGACGTTTGATGTACAACCAAACATTGTAACCTAGTGCATAAAAATCTTATTTAAAATAAAATAATTAAGTAATTTTCTAAATATTTTATATTAAAGGAATAGAAAGCACACACAGACTATATATAGTACATTATATATTAGCTATTCCATGCATGGTACCCATACTTGCCTCATAGGCCAAAGATCAGAAATTCAATCCTAGCCATGGTCAATGGATTTTTTTTGGGCATGAAAAGTATGGCTTTCTCCAAAAGGGAAATAAAGTCATGGGTATCATGTCTTAGATTTATGGCACGTAAAAGAACCTCAAGCCTGAAAAAGAGGTCTCTCAGCAAAATTGATCAGCTGAACAAGGTTGTTGTGTGTGCATTTTTTTTATTTATTTATTTATTTTAACAGGTGTTTTAGCTGCTGAAGTATCAAAGGAGGCCTGTACAAAATGGAATGCTAATGACCTGAGATGTTAAAGAGCATCCTTAAATAAATGAAATAACAAACTAACATTTTGACTTAAATAAAATTCTTTTTAATGGAATTGGAAAAAGCGGAATGCTGGTAAAAATCTTAAAAATAGTTTATTTCTTTTAGAACATATCCTTTCTTCAATTATTTATCTTATCACAATGATAAGGATGATAATGAAAATTTGATAACCTAATATAATTACTTGAAGCCTATTTAATCATAAAAAATTATTTAAAAACTTGTGCAGGTATAGGAGAGAAAAAAACAAAAGATACTTTTTGTATGTGTATACATTTAACAAGCTTCACTGGGAGATCCTACAGAATTTTTTAAAAATGTCTTATTTTTCGAAATCTGAAATAAATGGAAAAGATAATTTATGTCATATCTGTATTTATATGAGAGTCATTTGAGAAGTTCTCAGAATAAATTGCAAAACAATGACATGACTTTTTGAAATTATTCTTATTTTTCAACATAGTTTCCCTTGGCACTAATGCATTTTGTTCAGCAATACTCCAAAGCCTTTATCGGATAATGAAAGCCACATTCCTCCAGGTCTACAAAATACACAACTGATGATTTGATCTCTTCATGGAATACAAATTTCTTTCCAGCATGGAATTTTCTTACTTTAAGGAGTAGATGGAAGTCTAATAGAGCCAAATCAGGGGAATAGGTGGATGTGGCAGCATATCTTACCCCAATCCTTTGATTTTCACCATTGCAAGACTTATGCATGAGGGCAAGCATTATGTTGATGCAAGATGACTCTCTTCTGTGACACACCTGGCCTTTTCTCGCATAGTTTTGCCTTCAATAGGTTCAAAATGTTAGCATAATATGCTGATGTGATGTTCCAGTAGGAAAATAATCAATTAGCAGTATATCCTTACCATCCCAGAAAATTGATGCCTTGAACTTCCTGACTGATTTCATATATTGGCTTTCTTTGGGGGTGGAGATTCATATTTCCATTGTTTAGATTGCTGTTTTGTTTCAGGTGTGTAGGAATATACCCATATTTCATCATTAGTCACAAACCAATGCATAAAGTTGGCAGGATCTCTCTGAAAATGGGCCAAACTTTGCTGAGAGATTTTCACTTTGATTCATTTTTGATCTCTGCCTTCAAATTGTGAAATATGCCATCTGAAATGTCCAGAGTTTTAACAATTTCAGATAGCATTAACTGGGTCAATTCTGGTTTTCTAGAGGTAACCATACTTGCCTCTTAAACCCAAGATCACAGGTTCAATCCCAGTCAGGTCGATGAATTTTTTTCAGACATAAAAATCCTCAGTATTGCTACCTTTGGAAGGGAAGTAAAGTATGGGTTCCTGTCATAGATTTATGAAGAACCTCAAGCCTGAAAGAAGAGGCCTCAGCAAATTTATCAGCTGTTTCACTCCCTGAATTGAATGGTACCGCTGATGACTTGAGATGTTTAAGAGCATCTGTAAATAAACCAAATTAACAACAGCATTAATTGGCGATCCTCCAGAACCATGTAATGTACCTTATCAATAATTTCTGATCATGGCAGATATTTTTTGACGACTGTGTGAATCATCTTCCTAACTTTTAAAACTTCTAAGATGGTAGGTTTTGGTAACAAAACTATTTTGACACTGCTGCTGTTATCTGTGGGTTATTTCAATGACTTTTCAAATGACCCTCATAGATACTGAAGTGTGTTATTCAAAACATCGCTCAAGGGTCTTGGACATAAAGAATTCTCAAAAATAAAATTTTGTTTTATTGCTAAATAAATTTATGATTTTTCATACTCATTTATGTATCACAGCAGTAGGTTTATTTTGTTTAAAGGTCTTGCACAGAATTTAAAAATGGCATCAGCTGGGTCATATTCCTGGAAAGAAAACTAAAATTGGGTGACTGGTGAAAAATACAGCCCTCCCAAATAGCAATTTTGTGGCTGAGTGGTTAGACTGCTTGTCTTCCACTAATTCAATCCCAGCAGCCACAAGTGGAATTTATGGTTCATTAAGCAGTGCCTAGGCAGGTTTTCTCCAGATACTCCAATATCCCCTGCCATCATTCAGCATAATTTTCAAATTCAAAAATTTCACATATCCAACTTACCACAACAAATTCATAGGATATTCAAAGATCATGGCATAACGTTAGCTCCAAAGAATAAATATATCAAACATTTACTAGATTCCACAGTAAAAAACACCGTACCGATACAACAGAAATCAGAAATGTATGAAATTAAATGAGCACATTGTAATAAAAAATACATTGGAAAGAGAAAATTTTAAAACAGAAATTTATGAAACTAAATGGGCAGATTGTAATAAAAAATACATTGAGAGAACGTATGCTTTCCCAGCCAGAATCATAGATGTAACTACAATTTTCTTCCAGGCTATTGTGCCATGGTGTGCTGGAGATGAGAATTCCAGATGTTTCGTCTGCAACTATGGTAGACATCTTCGGTGGCGTGGACGAAGTCTCCTTGGAGAATGTGTCACTGCGTCTGAAGTGTTGGCTGATGATGATGATGATAACAATAATAAAAGTAAAATTAGGGGTGTTTTTATCACCCCAAGGCTATTTTAGGACTTATTTCCTCTTCAGCCTGACTTAGCTTATTTTTGCCTTTTTGCCTTCCGTGGTAAATGCACCACATCTGCTGTAGTTGTCTTGGGTTGGTTTTAAGATAAGTTTGTGGGCATGGTGTATTTTTCTTTTTCTTTCTCTTTTTTCTTTCTTTTCTTTTCTTTTCTTTTTTTTTTTTTTTTTTTTTTTTTTTTTTTCTTTTTTCTTTTTGGGGGAGACCACGGTCTTTAGATTTCATTTGTTATTTGTTGGCTCAGTTATTGGGAAACCAGTTTATTGAGGTATTCTTCTATTTGTTTGTGTGAAATATTTTTATTAATGTTAATAATCGTGGGTCTATTGCGGCTTTAACATGGAATTCAGTTGCTGGTTTGATGTTCTTTGCAGTGTCTATTAGTTCTTGCCTGTAGGGTCGATCTGCTGCCTTTGCTATGTATTTAATACATTTGTTTTTTATGTGTTCACTAATTGGAGTTATGTTCGCCAGTCTGTAGGTTTCTTCGTTTTTTAGGTTCGAATGGAAATTTTGAAGTTGTCAGACGACTTTCCTTTCGAATGATTGTACTTTGTTTTTTATGTTTACCGATGTTTTCGGTAGGTTACTATTGAAGCATTAATTAATATTGGTCTTATTAATGTCAGGTATATATGGCGTAGCGTTTGTGGTTTGAGTCCTTTTCTTTACGTTTGTGAGATGTCGTATTGTTCCTATTGCTGCTTTGGCTAGTTTTAGCTTTTGATTGAAATGGTTTTTGTATTTAGTTTATTTTGAATTTTAACGCCTAGATATTTTACCACTCTTTTTGCCTAAATGTTTTTGTCAGCTATTGTTATTATCAGCTATTGTTATTATCATGTCTTGTTGCTCTTGTTTTAATTTGGGTTTGATTACTATTGTTTGCATTTTCTGTGGTTTTATTTGAATTCTCCATTTATTTACCCAGTTTTCGAAATTTTTTATTTGTTTCTCTAGTCTTATTTTGGCTCCTGAGAATTGTATTGCTGTTGACCAGTAAGTGGTATTGTCTGCATATTGGGATAACTGTACTTGTGGGTGTATCGGTTGGGGTGTGTCAGGTGCATAAATGATGTAGAGTAGTCCTGAGATTGTACTGCCTTGTGGTGTGCCTAGGAGGCTAGGAGGGTCGATAGTTATTTGGGTTGGTTCTGTCCTTGTCTTTCTTGGGAAAATGCAGAACAGCTGCAGTTTTCCAGCAGGAGGGAAAATGTCCTTGTAGTGCATAGTTACATATTTCCGATATAATGGTAAGTGCCTTGGGAGCTATGGCCATGTTTGTCTCTGTCATTCCGGTGTATAATATAATCAGTTAAACTGAATCGGTCTATGTTGGCTAGGTGTGTTTCAAATATCAATGCAATGTGTATTCTGTGTTTGTTGAGAAAATCAGCAAGTTCAATGCATTCCAGGCCATAATCATTTCACGCTTAGTCGTCATTGTTGAAGTTTACCTTCGAGAATAATGCAAAGAAGTCTGCATAATAGGCTAGGGTGTGGTGAGCCTGTGCCGGGTTGGATAGGATGCTCTCACAAGCACATCCGTTTCCCAGTCACGGAGCATGTGTGCTGAGATGTCTTTTCTTTGCACATTGGTTTCACAAATCTGTCGGGCCAGGGGGCCATTGTTAACAAGGGCGGCAGCTTGTTCAAGTCTGTCTTGAGCAGACTTACTAGCGGCTGGAAGGCCGAGCTGCATAGCGAGCAGGCTCGGTCTTACGTCAGAGTCCTGAGCTGTATGGGTGGCTAGAGGCTGAAAGCCATTTGTGCGGCTGGGCCTTCCCCGAGCTCGCAGTATGGCAAGTTGGCGCTTATATTCTGGACATGAGCGAAATCTCCCACCATGACCAGTGCTAAAGCAGAGCGCACATACCCGTTCCGGCTCAGGTACATTGCATGGCCGAGAGTCGTGGTCGGCGCAGCATTTTGCAAATACAGTGGATGGGGCTTGACAGTTTTCCATCGAGTGCTCAAGCTTTTGGCATTTATTGCACTGCAATGGGATCGGTGGTCTGCTGTAGTCCTCCACTATAACTTTCATATGCAAAATGTCACTGGTGGCCATAAGTCTGTCACGGTCTTCAGCCGTGGCTACTTCCACCATATACACAGGCAGCAATGTGCGGCCTCTGTTGAATTACCGCAGCTGGGCAACTCGCAGAGCAATTATGTTGTGAGATGCCAGTTGCTCCTTAATTTCCTCCTCAGCTCGGTCAAAATGGAGCCGTTTAATAAGCGGGGGCTTTTAGTGGCCCCAGCTCTCGTGAGGTGCAACTTAATGTTCATATCCTTAAAAAATTCAACCAAATGGGCGTAGTCAGCGGCGGCTTTGGTTTTGATCTCAAAGTTTTGGGAGATCGTGGTTTTAGAAACTACGTAACCAGTTGGTTTGTAGGTTCTATCAAATTCCACTAGATACTTCCCGAGATCAGTGGAGTGAAAGCGGTCAATGTAAACAGGCGGTTGAAGCTTTACGGCATCTGCCGCAGTTAGTGGCTAGGGGTGGGGCAGCAGCCGCTGCAGCTTGAGCTGGGGGTTTGGATACTGTGCTGGGCGTGCCTGGCTTTAATAATGGGCCTGCAGGAGTTGCTGGCTCCGCCGCAGCAGTGGGGGCTTGAGAAGGGGTGGAATGATAGGAGCAAGGGATGGAGTCTGTGGAAAAGGAAACAGGTGGTGTTGATATGGTAGAGGGCGATGGGGGACAGTGTGTGGCTCAGGGGTGACCGGGCGTTCTTTCTGCGCCTGCCCATTGGGCTTGCTCCGTGATTTGGTGGCCATTTTAACTAACCCTTGAAAAATGTTCCCCTGGAGCGAAAGGTTATAAACTATTGAGGGGCCTAGCAAATGCTTAAAAAACTAATAGGTACGAGGAAGGAAGTAGAAGTAGTAAAGAGCAGTTGTAAGGTGCTGAGAAGCACGGTCAGCAGAGGGCCTGCTTCAGAGAAGTGCCATTAACCGAGCCAAATGGCTGGTAGCTGCGGCCTTGCTGTCCTGCCTTGACAACAGCTATGGAGTGAGTGGCAATGGGCCGCTTAGCCTCATTAGCGGAGCGCAGGTAGGCTGCAGTCGGTCATTCGCTCGCTCGGTCGACCGTTCGCTCATGGGCAGATAGTCTGAGAGCTGCTTCGTAGGTGCGTCTCTCTTCTCTCGCTGCCAGCCTGCCACTGCCGCCCAGCGCCCGCCTCGCTGCCGGGACACCAGCAAATGGGCGGAAGGAGAACCTCTCCCTGAAGGGGAGGGGCCTCCAAGCTTTTGCCATGCCAGGACAGAGTCCTTTACTGACTGAATTAGGGATAATGAGAAGGTGATTGTGAGTGAATGATGGCATTGATAGTATAGATGGGATATGTGTGTTTGAGGATGTGTGCTAGTGTGTATGATGGAATATTTTTATGTACTTAGTTCATAATCATTAGTCTGTGGCGTTTGTAGGGGGCTCCGGGATCGATGTCGTACTCCCCTAGGCCTTGGATGAGGGAAATGAAATTGTTTGGAAAGATGTAGGATGTAATCAGTAATCAGTTAGGGTTGGATGTTGGCATTTGGGATGTACCACCCTGCGCCAGTGGCAGTACGGAGGAAGCGGTTTTTGAGGACTTGCAGGCGATGGAGATGGGATTTGACGGCTATGCCCCAGTCTTGGCAGGCGTATGTGAGTGCTGGTCTGAGTACCTGTTTGTATATCAGGTATCGCCTGCTGCAGTGCAGATGTTATAGCTTCAGTTAGAGCATCTGCCTCAGATGCTGTGGAACATGGTGTTAGTGGTGGAGTGTTTCCGGCTAGCAGTGCTGTGTAAGTGCTCCAGTTGGTTTTTCTGGGGTTTGGTGTTGAACGGAGAGGTTAGAGTTGTGGTCAGGTGCAGAATAGGAGAACTGGATAGTGGTCGGATGTGAGCTCTGGTAGGGTGAAATGGTTTGGATGTCGTCAAATGTTGGACACGACTGCAATGTCCAGCCAATCAGGCGGGCGTCTGTCGCCATAGGTTATGGTGGGGGAGTTAGGAGACAGCACTGCCAGGCCGTGGTCGGTAATGAACCTATGTAACACTGTTGCACGATGGGAGATGACCGTAGAATTCCAGTTTGTGTGTTTAGCATTATAATCCCCCATAGCAATAGTGCTGAGGAGGAGCTAAACAGGTGGCGGAGTTTCCCTGGCAAAATGGGTTTCCCAGGGGGAATATAAACGGAATAGAAGTTGATGGGATCCGATCTGAAGCTGGATTCGGGTCACCTCCATGTTGCTTAGTTGAGGCAGATGTAACTGGTGATGCTGCAAGGAGGCGTTGACGTAGATGGCTGTACCACCGTAACCATCCGCTCTGTCGGATCTGTAGCAGACAGTACCTTATATGTTGGCTTTGGTCGCAGTTGTTAGCCAGGTCTCTTGAACCATTAGCACCTGGATCTGGTGAACAGCTACGAAGTGGGCTAACTCTCGGAGCTTGTCCCGGATGCCATGGGCATTCCAAGAGCAGGCCTTGTTATATCAGCAACTTGATTTGGTCTAGCAGCCATTTTGGAGGAGGAAGGAGAAAACAGAGTGGCAGAGGATTGTTTCTGCAGGGACGGTGGAGGAGTGCTTCGGATAGAAATGCGGCGAAGCTGGTCTGGAGATGGAGGGGTATCTTCGCTATCACCTGGAGAAATGTGGGGTCCAAGGTGTGCTGGGAAGAGGGGGAAATGGCTGCTGTTGTCGCTGTTGCTGCCTGGGTGGCTTCGGACGCTGCTGGTTTGGAGCTGGTGGATGTCCAGCAGGAATTTTGGGCCTGGTACTGACTGCTGCAGGTGGTGTTGGAGCGGTCGCGCCCTGTGGTCTTGGCTGCTCTGGCTGGGGAGGTGCTTCCGACTGGTGTGTCTGCGGGGTGGATGCTGCCGCATAGGACGGATACTGAATGGGTTCCCGAGGGGGTAATCCAGGGTGGCGTGCTTCTGCAAATGCCTCTCTGGGCAGGCCTCGTGTGTCACGCAATAGTGAGGCTTCGTAGAATCTGGACATACGTCCATTTCTCATTGCCCGAAGCTCTAAGCGCGCCACTTGCCAGACAGGACTATTGGCGTATCTACAGGAGTGCTGGTCGCCACAGTTGCAACAGCATGGTGGGGATGAGCCCACTCGCAGGCAGTCCCTTCTAAGATGTCCAGAGTCTCCGCAGTGGGAGCAAACAGGCTGGGGCTTGCAGCCTGCAGCGCTATGTGTAAACTGCTGGCAGTTGGTACACTGTTGTGGGCGTGCGGGAGGGCGGTATGGCTCCACTGGCACCACTGCGGAGAACATGCGGGTTTCCTTGTAGATATCTTCGCAGTTGGGCGTCTTTTGGAGGGCCACACGGAAGTGGGGCAAAAGGTGTTTGTCCGCCGAGCGGTCTGATTGCAGTTGCGCCAGTCGCTCTATTTGCTAGCCTCTTTCTTCTAGGAGCTGCTGCATTTCTTCTACTGTAACGTACATGAGCATGTCCTTAATAGTGACGTGCATATGTTGTTCCGTTGGCAGTAAGGTTGTTATATACTGGGTTGTCTGCTCTTCTAGGAGCTTTCGGATTAGCCGGTGGTCGTCTGGGGCCTCCGGCAGGATGGCTATTGTGCCGCGTAGATTCGTGATGGTGTATTTAAGGTCTGGTATGGAATTCAGCTTAGGTACAATGGATCGAGCTTCCTGAGGGTTGCGCAGGAACCAGAGGTTGAGGGAATTCCTATGATCGGAGTGGTGGTGGAAGCGTTTTCTGCAGTGTCCAGTTGCTGGAATCGGTTGGAAGTGCTCGGTGGTTGTGGTTGGTCCATGGGCCTCTGTCGGGCAGTGTGCCTCGAGGGGACGGTTTGCCATGAAGTTTCGGCTGTTGCTTGGTGGTGTTGTATGAGGTATTTGTCGATAGCGAGAAGTCTATTGCTGTGGGCGGACATTTTCTATATCGCCATGCCGGTAGCCTCTGGAGTAGTTTTTCCGGGTTATGCGAGCAGATTTTGTATCTCTGCCTATGATGCTTCTAATGTTTATCCTAGCCTTCCACTCAAGAGTCAACAACGACTCTATCTCTGCTGACAGGGGGGTTGCAGGATTGAGCACTATTGGCTGGTTGTTGAAGGTAGCCATGTCCCCACCTTCGAGGAAGTAAATTGCTGGCTCCACTGCTTGTGCCATTGTGCGTGACTCAAACAATTCAGTACAGAGTTGGAGAATGTGGGTCAGCCGAGGGGGCTATCCTACTTTCTGGTCTGCAGAGGGACAAGACTATTCACGGCGTTTGATGCCCGAGGCAGCTCTTCGCACAATAGAGGACGCCTTTTGTGCAACAAGGGCACAAGGGGAGCCCTAGTTTCGTAGTTTTCGTGGGGTTTTTTACCACTTAAAACACATAAACATAACACAATAAACAGTACACATGAAATGGCACTAGAACACGCAGCTTGCCGCGGTTTTTACTATAGCGGGCACTGTTTTTATCACCGCGCTATGGAATGCAACACACTTTGTAACACATAAGTGTATAGCACTAGATCGTAATGAACTTTTAAAAACGTAGAAGCTCACTACATTTTTCGCAAAACTTTTGCTTAGAACGGTGCTAAAATATTAGAGTACGCTGGAGCACAAAAACACGTCTGCACCGCTCGGTGGCATCGTGCGACTGGTTCCTCGCTGCCGGAGGTTGAGGTTTTTTTTTTTATTATACTTATGTAGGCCTGGAGCTGGTACAAGGGCCCCAGCTTTACAGGCAAAAAATTTACAAAATTGTTTACAGTTGGTGGTTGCTTTAAAATACATTTGACGGGGTTATACAACGCCCATACGAGCACCTACCTTTGATGCTCGAGAATAGCGTAGTCTAGTAAAAAATGTCTTTTTGTATTTTTCTCTTAGACTGTAAGTCTTTGTCTTATGGCGGTTTTGTGTGAGTTCCTTTTTTTTTCCCCTACTATTTTTTTTTTTTTAATGGGCCGGCCCCACACCCGCCGACCCAGGTGGCGATCACCCGACATGCGGGCATGCAGTCTACATCGCCTCCCCATGCAGTTAGTACTAAACATGCAGGAGAGGTGCTTCATGCTGTTAAGTGTATTAAATGCGGGTTGAGGGTAGGATTAGGAGATAGGTTTGGGTCGGGTTCCGCGTAAGCACCCCGGTTAGTAAAGATTAGTTTACATGCTGGCATGCAATGCATGCGAGTGCGTCAATGTGAAACCTCGACTGCAAACATGACGAGTCCTGTTTGCAGCCGGGGGGTTAGTTGCTACTGGTGTAGATGAGAGTTAATTTAGGTTAGTTAGTATTAGTTTACTTAATAGAGGAATTGTGGAAGGAAATAAAGCATGCATTAAGTGTATTCAGCGATGTGAAGTGGTGGGAGAGGGTTTGGTTGATGTTAGGTTTCGGAAGTTAGTGTGTGTTTTTGTTTGTGAGTTTGTTAGATTGGAAAAACAGGTTAGTAGCTACCTGGTTGTAAGAAACATGCAATGTATTAGATGATGTACAGTACTTGCCGTTTGTTGGATTTACCGTGTTGATTGCAGATTTGTCTTGTAGGCGTTCTTCATGATTTTTAAAGGAATCCTATTCGTCCTATAAGCACAGAGATGATTTTCTTAGTATTAATAATGTAGTTTAGTATTGATTTGCCTTGCACCAAGAATTGAGTTGGGTTGGGATTTTAGATTGATATTAGGTTTGTAAGAAGAGCTTGCGCTTCACGGGCGACATCATCGTCGTGTAAAGTGCGATCAAAAAGATACAATGGGCGTTTGTGTGTGTTATGGGCAGTTTGGTAGTTGCCTAATGATTTGATGAGTTCATTGTGGTGCTTTGGGAGCTGTGAGTAAAGGTCGTGTGCTAGTTTCTTTATAAATTCCTCGATGGTGTGCATTTTAAGTTCATCATGTAGAATGCTAGAAGGTGTGATAAATGGGACTTTGGCGATTATTCGTAGTACTTTGTTCTGTAGTGATTGGAGCTTTTTAATGTGACTAGGAGCAGCATAGCCCCATACAGGACACGCATATGTCATTACTGGTCTTATGAGAGATTTGTAAAGTGTCAGTCCCATGCTAAGATTGAGGGAGCTGCCGTAATTTATAAGTGGGTAGAGGTTGCTCAGTTGAGCCCTAGCTTTTTGGTGAGAGTGTTGGATTTGGGGACCCCAAGTGAGCCCTTGGTCCATTTTGAGTCCTAAGTACGTAATTGTTTTTGACCAGGGAATGGGATTGCCAAAGAGTTGCAGTGGAGGTAGGGGGGAGATAGTGCGATGGAGCGTTCTTTTTGTGAAGATTATGGCCTGGCATTTAGAGGTGTTAGCTGCTATTCTCCATTCTGTGAGCCATTGCTCGAGTGTATTTAATGATTGTTGGTGTCGTTTGTGTATATACTCAGGCTTACCTGATTGCGCCATTAGGGCAGTGTCATCTGCATATAGTAGCAGTTTAGTATCGGCTGTCTTTGGTATGTCATTAATGTAAATGTTGAAAAGTGTGGGGCCCAAGACACTTCCTTGCGGAACTCCAGCTAGAATCGGCCTGATAGTGAAATTAGCATCGTGTACGACTGAGTAAAATTGTCGCTCTCCGAGATAATTGGCAATTAGTTTTATCATAGTGTCCGAGAAACGGTATTGTATGAGCTTGCGTAGTAATCCAGCATGCCAAACCCGATCAAAGGCACGCTCAATGTCCAGAAATACGGCTCCGGTAGATTTTCGAATGTTAAATCCATGAGTTATGTGCTCGGAGGCACGTAGAAGTTGTAGTGTGGTGGAGTGTTTAGCTCTAAAGCCGAATTGCTCTGGGATGAGTATTTTATGTTTATTGAGATGTGAGTTTAGTCGCTTGTGTATGATTTTTTCTAGTACTTTAGCTAGCGAGTTTAGTAGACTAATTGGTCTATAATTGTTCGGGTCAGACGTGTTTTTGTTCCGCTTAGGGAAGTGCAGGACTGCCGCAGTCTTCCAGGTAGCGGGAAAACCCCCATTAGTTAGAGTGTAGTTACAGATGTCCGTAATTACTTTAAGTGCCCGGGCAGTGAGGTGCTTGAGAGCAATGTTCGGAATTTTGTCCGGCCCGGGGGCTTTCCTATTTGGTAGATGGTCAATTAACCACTTTACTTCAGATGAGCATGTTTTCCGTATACGGTTATGAGTTGTATTTGAGCTTAGGTCGCGTGTTATTTGTTCCGTTTCTGCAGTGAACTGCTGCGAAGATGGTACTGTGTTTGGAGTTAAGATTGCTTGAAAGGCATTTGCAAGGGTTTCTGCTTTTTCCTTGTCTGTGGCAGCGATATGTTGATTGTGGTGTAGTATTGGAATATTAATTGGTTTTCTCGTGATCGTTCGCGCTATTCTCCATACTGACTGTCGCTCGAGATCTAGATTTTCTAAAGTTTGGTTCCATTGCTGGGAGACCAGGTTCGCAGTTGCTTGTCGCACACTTTGGTTTAGTTTTCTGAGTTCATCCCGGGCAGCAGGGTGCCTGGTTGTTTGCCAACTTCTTCTTGCTTTGTTGCGTTGTGCCGCAAGAGCGCGGATGTCAAGAGGAAGTGGCTGAGAAAACTGTGGCTTCTTTTGTATAGGCACAGCCATAGAAATGGCGAATTTAATGGCTTGTTCAAGTTTTTGAGTCACTCCATTGAGGTCCTGCGTTGTGTTAATGTTGCTTTCCGGCAGTTGTGAGTCGAGCGTTTCAGCAAAGAGCTCCCAGTTGGCTAAATTAAAGTTATGCCTGGGAGTTGCTGTCGCGGGATTAATAGAGCCCTCGGTAGTTATGATTACCGGGAGATGATCCGAGGAAAGTGCATTGATTACTTGTAGCTGGAGTTGCTGTGTGAAGTTCCGCGTAAGGGCAATGTCAAGTACGTCTGGCCTGTGATTGGTCGGATAGGGAATGTAAGTGGGTTCCTCAGGGGCATGTATGATGTAATCGGAGACATTTTCGTGGCGGAGCAGTTTATTACCCGCTAGGTTGTTAGTAATGCAGTTCCACAGTAGGTGTTTCGCATTTAAGTCGCCCGCTACTAGCACGCGGTGATTTAGTTGAAAGAGTAAGTCTAGATCTGTTACGGCAATGTCGCCGGGGCGGTTATAAGCAGCTACAATTGTAGTGCAAGTATTGTTGAGAATAATGTTAATGGCAGTTGCCTCTGTGCGCAGTAGTGCAGGCAGTGGCACCAGATGATGTTCTAGTTCTTGCTTTATCATAATAGCCGTTCCGCCGCCAGACCGGTCTCGGTCTGTGCGGTATGTGCGGTAGCCTGAGAAAGAGAGGCGGTCGTTGTTATTAAGATGTGTTTCAGTTATGAGCGCTATTTGGATGTTTAAAAAGTCAGCAAGTTCTGTTTTGCGACGGCGTATGCCGCCTGAATTCCATGTCATTAGCCTTATGTATCGCTTATTCGCCATCGTAGCTATATTGCCGCATAACAGTGAAAAATCTGTCATTTCTGCGCACTACCTGATCATTCTGCCCTGGCATGGCCATTATTTGGACGAGGACGCAAAATGCCTCATCTCTTAGATCCTGCCAGGGTATACCAGAGCGCTGTGAGATTATCCTACAATACTCATGCACTTTGGCTGATTGCTCACTGTGCCGCTTGATCTGCTGTTTAGTGGGGGTTGCGCGGAGGTGCAGCTGGAGTGCTTGCATGTGCAGCAGCGCTCGCTAAGGGGCGAGGTATTGCACCAGTTGCCGGTCTTCCAACAGCCGGTTGACTGAGCGGTCGTGCCTGCTCTTTGGTTGGCCCCGGCAACTGTATTGCTCCGCCACCACCACGTCCTCTTAGTATGGTCAATTGGCGGCGATACTCGGGGCAGGCCCGGTATCGTGCCCCATGACCTCGCCCATGGCATAGGACGCAGTAGCGCTCTCGCAGGTCATTGCCCAAATTGCATTGCCTGCTTTCATGTGGGAGTCCGCAGTTTGAGCACGTAGGCTCTGGGGCTTCACATCTCTCAGCTGCATGTCCCAATCTCTGGCATTTGTTGCACTGAATTGGGATGGGAGGGCGACTATAGTCCTCTACTGTAACTCTCATGTGGAACAGAGAGGACACTGCTCTAAGCCTGTCACGGTCGTCAGACGTGGCCACCTCAACCATGTAGATGGACAGCAGAGTCCTGCCTCTATTGAACCTACGCAGTTGAGCCACCCTGTTGACCGTGATGGACAGTGCAGTCAGTTCGTCCTTGATTTCCTTTTCAGCGTGATCTATGTAAAATTGTTTGACTACCAGTCGCGGGCTCCGAATGGAGTCTGCGGTGGTAATGCTAAAAGAGACCTTTCTGGCCTTAAGGAAATCCAGCATCTATTTGTAATCTTGCGGGGTGCCCATGCGTATCTCCAGGTCCCCAGAGATCGCTGCTTGCATGACTTGATAGTTTTTATTGCGAGCAGAGCGATCAAAGATTGACAGATGCTGACCTAAGTTGGCCACTTCCCGGCTGATTCTAATGGGCGGTTGAAGCTGAAGCGCTTCTGCCATCAGTAGTGGTTCGCCATTAAGGCTAGCCGCCTCATCAGAGCGCCCTGTTAGGGCAGTGCCGGGTTTAGGTACCTTGAGTGCTCCAACTCTGGCTGCAGCAATTGCTACCTCAGTGCCTGCATTCGGGGTTGTACCATTAGAGCCTGGGAGCGACTCAGTTCCGACAGAAAACGAGACAGAGGGGGTTGAGCCCCGAGACAATGAGGGAGGATTGGAGGGGGAAGGTTCAGGAGTCTTAGGTGGGTTACTGGTTTTGGATTTCGCGCGCGGCGCAGACTTCTTAAGTTCGCGCTTGGGGGCCATGCTTGAATGTAAAGTCAGAAGAGGAAGAGTACTCCAGAGAAATAGCTTTCGCTGTTAAGCCCTTAAGTTCAGTGTTCTCTGGAGAAGAAGCTTACATTCTATTGGGGACCTAACAGAGACTTATAACTAATAGAAATAGAGGAAGTAAGTAGAAGAGGAGATAGAGCAGTTGAAAGGTGCTAATAAGCGCGGATAGCAGAGGGCCTGCTTCAAAGAAGCGCCGTTAACCTAGCCTTGCGGCTGGTAGCTGCGGCCTTGCTTTCCTGCCTTGTCAACAGCTAAGCGGTGGGCCGGCTGGTCACTGGCCTCTGAAGCAGCAGCAGGTAGACTGCGGTCGGACGGTCGGTCGACCGCTCGCTGTAGCGCAGGTAGTCTCGAGGCTTCTGCTTGCAGGTAGGTCTTTCCTCGCTCGCTGTCGGACCGCTACTACCACCCCCCTACTATGTACACTGTGTGCTATATATACATATTTACACTCCGCCGCCACGTGCTTGCTGGGGCGTACGCGCCATGTTTTGCTGTGGAGAGGCGGGACTCCCTTCTCCAATGCCCCACGTGCCTGCTTTCGGTGTTAGAATTGGCGCACGCACCGCTGTTTCCTGTGGAGGGGCTCCCCCCTCCAATGCCCGCAATGCACGAGTTGGAATGGCGACGGATTCTTTCCCAGGTACGCCTGGCCCGACTCTCGATAGATTGAGCAACTGAGGGCATTCCCGTCTCCTCGTGAATTATTGTATTGTTGGTGAGAAAAGGTGTCCTCAGAGCTTTCCTCAGCGAGAGATTTTGTATTATTTGTAACTGTTTTGGGGCGGACTTAGACGCGTGAGCCTATGCCACGCAGGCATACAACATCATTGATAAAATGAAAGATCTGTATAAAATTAATTTACTCTTAAGTCCTAGGGACTTACCTCGGAGAATGGGCGAGCATAGTTTCATTCGCTGCCTCCCTCTGTTGGCCACGTCTCTCAGATGGTCGCTCCAAAGCAGTTTACGGTCCATTGAGACCCCTAAATATTTTATCTGCTGACGACAGGGCAAGATCTCCCCTGCGATCGTTAGATCGACCTCTGGAGGCGTCTGTGTTTAGAAAAAACAGTAAGTTGGCATTTGTTGACGTTAACTTTTATCTTCCAATGTTGTAGCCAGGACGTGAATTTTTCTATATAGCGCTGAATTTTGCGCGTTCCAAACTTCAAATTTTTGGTATGGTGATAAATTGCCGTGTCGTCAGCATACATGGCGACCTTGCATTTGGCGTCCACAGGGAAATCATTTGTGAAGAGTATATACAAGTAGGGGACCAGTATGGCTGCTTGTGGGACGCCGGCCTGCATAGGTCGCGCGGAGGATTTGGAGCGATTCACCTGTACATAGAAGCGCCTTTTTTCTAGAAAGCTGTGTAATAGATGCATGTAATTTTGAATGCCGGGAAAATTATGGTGCAGTTTGTAAATCAGGCCATTGTGCCAGGACCGGTCAAATGCGGCTTCTATGTCAAGAAACAAGGCGAGGGTTGAGGCCTCATTGTTAAATTGTTGTGTTATGTCATCAGTTAATCGGAGCAACTGTAGCTCCGTTGAGTGCTCGTTTCGAAAGCCAAACTGGAATTTGGAAATTTCATCAATGTCCGAAATTTGTTTTTTGAGACGCGAAAGAATGAGCTTTTCAAACAATTTACCAATGTTGGACAGGAGACTTATCGGACGATAGTTGGAAGGGTGCCTGGTGCTTTTGCCCTGCTTATGAATCATGATGATTTTTGCCTCTTTCCACTTAGACGGAAAGTAGTTAAGAAAGTTAGAAGTCCCAGGTGACCCGTACTGGCTTCTGGCTAGATACTAGTTGCTATTTAGTTTGAGCGCCTCTTCTTGTTGAAATTGTTGGGATATATGTATAAACTTCAATGGTTTCTCGTTGCAGTCTTGCATGGTAGTAATAGAAAAAAGGACGCTTGTGTCCTGAAACTTGATATGTTCCCCCCCGCTTCCATGGCATGTTCTAATACCGCGGAATTATCTATTTGGCCTGATGACAGTTCCTTTTGTGTTCTCTGAGTCTGGTGCTAATGCTGCGTTGTGTAGTACCGATGTAAACTGAACTTCAAGAGCAGGGAATACGGTAAACACCGGCGAACGACAAAGGCTCCCGAGAATGTTTGACAGAGCTTAGTAGATTGCTTAGCTGTTTAGTAAGCTTGAAAATCGTCTTGACCCTGTGACTTTGCAGATATGTTCAATATAGTAGAAAAAATTTGCCCTTCACAGGAGATTGTCTGATTTTTGGCTGGCAGGTTTTGGTTTTGCCGGGCGGCAAACTCTTTTTACTTCCTGAATTGAATAGCCGTTGGACTGTAATGCTAGTTCTAGGTGCTGCAGTCACCGCCTGTGGTGCCTAACTTTTGAGGTAATTTTGTTAGTAAAAACGGGCGTTAAACACAACAAAAGGTGCTGCAGCTCTTGTGGCGGTAACCGAGGTCTTGCAAATTCGTGAAGCACGATTTACTAGAGTTTTAATCATGGCACGTTTCCGCCTTGGGTGATGGTTGGAGTTCTTGTTCAAATATGGTCAGTATGAGTGGCTTGCGTTAGACGGCGTGTCCAAGTATGTCGGTTTTTCTGGTAATCAGGAAGGCCAACTATCCACCTTTTTCCTTTGTAAATTGGAGGGAATTGGTGCTATTGAAGTGTAGAAGCAAATCTCATAGAGCTGCCTCTCTGTGGGACCAGATAACGATAGTGTCATCCACGTAGCGAAGCCAGACTGTCGGTTTGAGTAGAGCTGTGTCCAGTTCTGTAGCCTCAAAGGATTTCATGAAGAAGTTGGCTACCACCAGACTCAACAGGCTGCCCATAGCAACGCCGTCTATTTGTTCGAAAACAAGTGGTCCCACTGGAAGTAAGTTATGGTGAGAACCTGTTGGAAGAGTGTTATTATGTCATCGGAGAAAATGTATTTCAGCTGTGTGAGAGTTTCCTGTACAGGAACCATGGTTGAACATAGACACAATGCCAAAGCTGATAATAAAATCATGGGGCTGCAAAGTGAGATTTTGAGTTTCTGGATGAAATTAGTTGAGTCTTTGATGAAAGAATCAGTGTTGCCGACATGGGGCTGTAGTAAACTCACTAGAAGCTTGGCTATGTCGTAGGTCAGGGATGCCGTGAAAAATCAACACTCTTATCAAAAACTCTTCCTTTTCAATGGAAGACAAACGTTGCACTACCAGGTCTGAAGCCCAGCCTCCCAAACTTTATGGCCTACCCAAGATACATAAGCCGGAAATGCCTCTGGGTCAATTGTACATGTACCCTATTTATTATGTTTACTAATATAAATAGTGGTTTAGTGCATAAATTTGACTATAACAATTTGTTGACTCGAAGCCTTTGGTAGTTTAAAGCTCTAACCCCCCATTCCCCAACCCATACTCTAATTTTGTTTTCTCAATTCAACTTCTTAACCTAAAAATATCATAAACTACCCTTAGGAGTTGCTTTAACCTGTCCAGAACCCATTACACCCTAAGTAAGGAACATTCAACATATTTTTGCCTACCCATATATTTTTTATATATTTGTGTAAGCCTAAGCATTTTTTATTAAAGCCAACAAATATTTCTTACTATTCAATATTTCAGGCCCTAGCTTAATCTCTTTCCAAAAACCTTTATGTCTTCAATCTCTATCTTTCCACATTTCTCCCATAGAAATCCTTTCCAAAATCTCCTTAATAGTACTGATGCAGGTCTCCCTTTGTCTTATTCTTTCTTGTAAAATTAAACATTGTCTCAATATATTCCCTTTTTCTAGCCTGTTGATCCTGAATAATACTTTAATGTCCTTTTCACTATCTCCCCTTAATTACCTAGTTGTCCTAACTCTGCTTGAGCCACTCCATTCGGTGAAGCTATCAGTAAACCCAAAATTAGTTACAAATATAAATCAACCCTTAAATCTCTGCCCTCTAAACCATTGCTGCATAAACTCTGCAACCAATTGCATTCCTGGCAGTTTCTTCAGCTTTCAGTACCAATTTCCTCTTTTACTCATTCCAATCACCATTATTTACTTTTTTCCTGAATAGGCAATATCTTCCTTTCCGGTACTTAACTCAGAACCCTTCTTGAATATCAAACTTCATTCTTTATAAAAACTAGATATTGCTTCAATTGTTTTAATTATTTCCACATTAGTTATTGATTCTATAACTAAATTATCTGCAAAAAACAAACCCAGGGCTCTTTTTAGTATTACTTATTGGTTCATGCACATTGGCTTTATGATCACCTCTATAATATCATCAATATACAAATTAAATAATATAGATTTAATTTATGTCTTATGTAAATTCAACCTGAAAGGCCGTCTCATGTAGGCCACAGGTCAAATTATTGAATAATTAAAAAAAAAAACAAAAAAACGTGTATTTGAAAGTGTGTCGCAACATCACAAAAGATCTTATAGATTTTTGTTATTCTTATAAATCTTTTACTTACTACTTGGTATGTTAGAGTACTGGGAAGTGTAAAATGACTAAATTTGACATTTCCTGTTCTTGATGAAAATAAATTTTGTGATTCTTTCTTGTTCAAGATATATCAAGCTTCCAGAGCATGTCTTACCACTCACATGGAGTTTTGCATCTCAGCCAAATGCCAGCTCCCCTCCCCACTCACAGTCACCTGCCTACCTGTCCTTGAACTTTCAAGCAGTCACCCATGCTACATTCGTTCATGAAGACCGTAAAGAACATATGTTTAATGTGTATATGTTGTTATAAATATGAAATATATATAAATAGCTCAGTGTGATTGTGAGGAATTTATTTGGAAGTTCCCTCATTCCAAAACTGCAATTTGTAATAATGTTAATAAATTTGATACTACTGGTGTAGTGCAGAACAAAAAATATATGCAAAGATGTATAATTTTAAAAAAAGACAATTGGACAAAATTGGCACAAATCTGGAATGTTTGTCAACATAATTACTACAAAATTAGCAGTGTCTTCTGCACCTACAGCAACAAAATTTTAAAACTCAAACTTTATAAGTGTACACGTTCCATTGTCTATGACAAGGAATGATCTCATAGCACATATAGCAACAAAATTGTTAAAATTCAAACTTTACAAGTGTACAACAAGATTTGATCCCATAGCACATATAACAACAAAATTGTTAAAACTCATACTTTACAACTGTACATGTTACATTGTCATGACAAGGAATGATCCCATAGACAACAATAAAATTGTTAAAATGCAAACTTTACAAATATACATGCTCCATTGTCTACAACAAGGAATGATCCCACAGCTTGTGTTCTTTTCAGACGAGATGTGGGTCCACCAAAATGGTCGTGTGAACATGCTCAACACTTTTTTTTGGTGTTCTGAAAACCCATATTGTATACAAGAAATCCCTCTTTATGATAGTAAAATTTGAGTTTGATGTGTGATTAGTGCAAAATGCATAAGGTGCACCCAGTTGTGACATTCCCAGCTGCCAAAATTCAAACCCTGTGTGAATTGAAAGGACATATTATGGAAGCCCTGTACATATATGGGTTATATAGGGAGTTACAAACTATTATTTCTTTAAAAAGAACATTTAGGGTGACTATGCATATCTTTAATGTTGGTGTGCCATGTGCCATCAATGAAATTCTTAATATTTATAGCATTTTAATGGATAACTTTTGAGGTAATTTTGTTATTCTCTCATGAAAAGTTGCAGATTAGCCAAGCCTAAGGTAGCAGTGAATGCTGCTATTGATGATTGATTGATTGATTGATTGATTGATTGATTACTCTTCTGGAATACACTTCACTTTCTTCATGGGGTAAATGTTTTAACTAAAATATTGTTAGTAGCTAAATTTGTGAAGTTCAGTGGTATGAAATACAATGCTCTAATATACAGATAAAATTTAACTCTGTTTCAAGTAGTTTCTGAGAAGAAAAAAATAAAAACATATTTTTTTTTAGTTTTTCTTCCAAGTTTATTTTTTCCTTTCCTTTCCCAGACAAACTAAATGCCTATAAACATGAAAATCCATACAGAGAAAGCTGTACCTATACTGATCTATCAAGTGTGCTCAAAAACATGCATGTTTCTTGAGTTCAATGCATTCTCAGATGAGTTATATACTTTCCAGTTCCCATAATTTAAACCGTAATGCATCATGATTTTATCTATCAAAAGCTTTTACAAAAGCACATATATTCTTCCCCTTTTCATACTTAGACATTTTCTATCATTGTATTTATCATAAAGGTATTGTTCTCCTAAATCCTACCTGGAATTCTAAAATGTTATTTTCCCTTTCTGCTAATATCCCCATAATATACTTCTTATTACTGCTTATAAACTACTTCCTCCATAGATAAATGGACTGATTATTCTCCTTTGCACTTACTGGTACTAATATTGATGTTCTCCATCTTTTGTGAACATTTTTAATTGAGGCAATAACAAAACAATGCTCTTGAATGTAAAAAAGCATTGCAGTGATTTAACTGCTGCAGGAGAGAGAGAAATTATCCTGGCTTCAGAACTTACCAGATCTGTTTTGAATTGAGAGACTGAGTTGTTTTGTGGTTCCAATAAATACTGGTCCAAAGTCAAGTATATAAGGTGTAACATAGATATTTGGATAGTAAATTGTAAGTTGTAACAGCGTGCTCTGAAATTGAAAATTAAGAATGTGAGGCAGATAGTGAAGATGTTCAATTACTTGCAATAGAACATACAAAAAAACAGATTGTAAACACTTCATAAAATTTAGTCACTCTTTACAACCTAAGAGATGGCATATTGTGCAAGTTTAGCAATGAGCATAAGTTCAATAGAGTTATTCAATCATATGCTTCAGCTTGCCAAAAGCCAGCAAATGGGTAAAGTGGGATTACAAAATTGATGCATAGAAAGAAAAATTGAAAACTCATTAGGAAGAAATGCTTATAGTTGAAAATTATTAGGTAAAAACAAAAGAAGGTAGTTTTACCAACTTCTAAGTACTTTACTATTACTACATGCTTTTTTATTCTATTTACAGTAAAATAAAATATTTCATCTATATATTATGAATTCAATTGACGATTATAACAATTTAAATTGTACTGGAGAAGCTATAGACAATGGAATGGTAATATATAAAATTATACTTTTTTAAATATGTTCACTCTTACTCCTCTTTCTTATACAATATTTACACATATTTCTGGAGCTGTCACTTTGTCATCCTGAAAAATACAAAAAATTTAATTAATTTTTAAGTTCCACCCATGAATGAACTCTGCAAGTTTCTATTCAAACTTTTAGGGACCGCTACAGAAGCACCTTGGGATCCAGCCACCATGTCGAGTATTCGGTCAACAGCTGATGATGGAAGTGATTGTTCCGGAAATATATCCTAATGTATAAGTGGAGTTAATGTGAACACATATAATACCTTCTCTATTTGCTCTTATTAGTGTTTTTTGAAGACATACCTTTCTTCAAGCTCAATGCTATGAGGGCTGTTCAGTAGAGAATGAATATAATTTTTTTACAACCTACCTTAACTCATTCTCATAATTTTTATGATCTTTTTCAAAGTATTCTCTTTGGATGCAATGCACCTCTCCCAGAATTTTGCCAGTCTTCAAATACAGGCTGGAAACCATTGTTTGACAGATCCTTTAGAATTGCCTTCCCAGTCTTCAACACTGCTTCTGATGATGGAAAATGCCTTCCAAGAAGATGTTTCTTCAATTTATAAAAAATAAAAACTTACAAGAGGTTAAATCTGGACTATAAGGAGCGTGAGAGATGCACTTCCTGATGATTTATGTAAGAAATTCTGCAACAACATTTGCAATGTGCAGCCAATTATTGTGGTGCAGCATCTAACTTGTTAATCTTATTTTGATTTAAAGTGTTTGTGAAACACTGTTTGTGAAACACTGTGTTTGTGAAACTTAAAGAGAATTTTAATGTGACAACATGATTTTTAGTGTTTTACTTTAAATCAAAATAAGATTAACAAAAGTTTCACTGTGTGGATTCCGACATTCCGTAAACATATCTAACTTGTTGCACAGAAATGTAGCTTTTTGCCTATGGTATGATCTTGCAGAGTTTTCAGGACATCTCTGTAGTACTGTCAGTTACAGATGTGTGTGCAGATACATGCAGATACAACATGCTGGTAACTATTCATATCAACCATAACTTTCCCAGCAGAAAGTTGCTGCTTTACTCTTTTTTGTGTATGTGTAGTTTTTTAAATTTTATTATACAGCATGCTCCTTTAGAATATACTCAATACTCAATATTACATGCTATGTTTTCATAATTCTTACAGAAATAAATTAACAATTATCCATTGAGTAATTATCTTTTCTTACTATAGCTTATGAATGCTTAAAATAGTGTTTCAGTTGGCTTTGATTTAACTTCACATGTTTTCTCTGAGTCCAATTATTATATTTAACATGTTTTATAATAATTATCCTAATGTTCTTCAATTATACTTGTTTAACCTGTTATTTACTTACTTATATACTGCACTTTTCCCATTTATTGGCTTAAGTCTGCAGTCTATCTAAGTCTATAGATTTAATATAGTTTAAAATTTTTTTTGTGTATTCTTGTTCTAGATGTTCATTTTCCATACTTCATTAGCATTATATTTTGAAAAGAGAATCTTTCTTTATCTCATAAATTACACTTGAATAATACATGTTTGACTGTCTGGTTTTGTGCACTGCATAATCACAAAGGACTGTCTTTTATTGTGAATCTAAAGAAATATGAGTTTATTTTTCCATGTCCTGTCCTGTCCCTTGACAAAGAGCTGTGATGTTAGCTCTCAGAATCAAATAGCCAAAGTTTCATCAGTAGTGATTACTTTTAAGAAACTCTGCATTTTCCTGTAAAATCATCTTCAACTGCATGCAAACCTGCATACTAATATTCTTTTGTGCAGAAATCAGCAGTCATATATCATATCAAATATTCCTTCAATCTGTGGATGCTATAATAAGTTTAGCCAACTCTAAAAAAGTTGGTCTAACTCTAGGATGTAGATTTTGTCAGAAATTACATGCAATATGTACATTTTATGAAATGTACATAATGTAAGGTGTAGAGTTTGTCAGAGAGATGGTCTTTTTACATAAAAATTTAATCCTAGGAAAATATATATAAAACTTAAAATTGTTTACATTTAGAATATTTTCAAAATAGTAACTTACAGTATTTACATTTAGTATTATTACAAAACTGAATTCATTTTAATGAAGAAAAATTAGTATACTATTTTCTGATTGTAAGAAGTCCTCTTCTGTATAGAAAATATGAATGATAATAGTAATCTTTTTATTAGTATGCAATTTCCTTATAGATGATGGAAGTGAATTAAACAATACTATAACATTGTGGTAATAGTTTTTGGAGGGCCTGCAATTTGTTTCTTGATCTATATGCCTTACCTAAGTCTGGTTTCTTTGCTGTGTATATCTGAGTTTTTTTATGAACACTTCTGGCTACTACAAATAAAAGTCTGTCACACAGGAGCTAAGCAAATTCCTCACCAAGTCGAATAACTTTCAATAAAAATTCATATAAAATCCAAATTAGACCATATTAACTAATGAAATAATATAAATTATGGCACTACTTTGTGGTATTAGGAGAACAAAATTAAAATTCTTGCAATCTATAAGGATCACAAAAGAGAAGCCACATTTTTAGAATTATTATTATAGTTAAGATTAAACCACAAGAATTATTGGTATACAACTAATTAAATGAAATGTTTAACCACTGATAGACAAAGCTATACTGTGAGGATATTTTTAAATGTAACTATGTTTATGAACTACCACTTGATATATTTACATTCACTAAAATAGAGAAAAATTAGTTTTGAGATATATTCTGTATTTAAGATGATAATGTTCATATGTTTCCATGAAACAAACACATGTTACTATTTAAAAATAATTTTGATGTACTAAGCAAATAAACAGAATAAACAATTGGAAGTTTCATTGATTTTCACTGCCTTTGAAATTTAATTTAAATGTTATTGTATTAAAAACATGTAACGCTAATGTTTTCTGAAGGTTATTACAGAGCTCTCTTGCATACAAATATAATTCTCAAAACACATATGTAGATTAATTTTTCACATTTGCTATCTTCACGATGATGCTTTTGTTAAATATAAAACATATGCAATGTTAAAAATACAGTTTATATGCTGAATTAATTTCTGATTTTATTTAAAAACAACATAGAGAAAATTAAATGCAAGAGAATATTTTAAATTTTGGTTTTCAAGTATACCTTTACTGCTAATAGTTAAATTTTCCTAACTTTTAGAAACTATTTTTCTTATTTATTAAAATGGTGTATACCGAACTTTGTTATGAAGAAACAAATATTGGTGTCACTAGAGCAATTTTTAAATTTTGGGCTTCAGGTATACCCCCACTACTAATGACCTGATTTCCGTGATTTTCAGGAACTATTTTTCTTATTTTATTTACATTGCATATGTGCAGTTTTGCTGCAAAAAAGCAAATGGTGCTGCTAGAATAAATTTTAAATTTTGGGTTTCAGGTAACCCCCATTCCTAATAATCTGATTTTCCTGATTTCAGAAACTATTTTTCTTATTTTATTTAAATGGCATATATGGAGTTTTGTTACAAAAAACATATATTAATGCCACTAAAGCAATTTTTAAATTTTGGAATGCAGGCAAATCCTCACTCCTAATATTCTGAATTTCACTGATTTTCAGGAACTATTTTTTCTTCTTTTATTTAAACAGTATGCATGGAGTTTCATTGTGAAACAAATTAATGCAGCTGGAGCAATTTTTAAATTTTGGGTAACCCCCATTCCAATAGTGCAGTTTCATTGATTTTCAGAAATCAATTTTCTTATTTTACTTCAATGGCATATATCAGGTTTTCTTTAAAAATATATTTAAAATTGCAGCCTTTAGAGCATTTTTTAAATTTTGGTTTAATCCTACATGTTTTTCAGGTGAACTCCCACTCCCAATAATCTGCTAATTTTCAAAAACTATTTTTATTATTTGATTTAAGTGGTATATGCCGAGTTTTGTTGTGAAAAAACAATTATTAATGCTGCTAGAGCAATTTTTAAATTTTGATTTCAGGTAACTCCCTGAAATAATGGCCAGATTTCCCTGATTTTCTTATTCTATATAAATGGCATATATGGAATTTCATTGTGAAAAAAAACATATATTAATGCCACTGGAGTGAGTTTTAAATTTTGGGGTGCAGGCAAACCGCCATACTAATATTTCAATTCCACTGATTTTCAGGAACTATTTTTTTTTTTTTGGTTCCCCTTATTTTATTTAAATGGTATATAGGTAGTTTCATTGCGAATGAAATATTAATGCTGCTAGAGCAATTTTTAAATTTTGGGTACCCCCCCTGCTAATATATCAATTTCACTGATTTTGAGAAACTATTTTTCTTATTTTATTTCAATAACATATATAGAGTTTCCTTTAAAAAAATTAAAATTGCAGTCATTATAGTGATTTTTAAATTTTGGTTTAACCGCAACTTTTTCTGGTAACCTTCCATTCCCAATAATTTTGAAAAACTATTTTTCTAATTTGATTTAAATTATATATGCCAAGTTTTATTGTGAAGAAACAATTATTAATGTGGCTAGAGCAATTTTTAAATTTGGGTTTCAGGTAATGCCTTGATTTTTAGAAAATACATTTATCAATTTATTTTAAGGAAAATTACTTAGTTTTGTTGAGAATAAACAAAAATTGTAGTCACTATAGAGAGAATGGGTACACACACATATATATAAATAACTAAAATAGAATTAACAAGATAAGCAGAAAAAGGATAAAAGACTTAAAAAGTCACAGATGGTGATGTTAAACCTGTGACTTTCTAAGTGTTTTATTCTTTTTCTGCTTATCTAGTTATTCTTATTTTAGCTGCATGTTCATTATGTTATTTTATTTTTCATTTGTATTATATATATGCATATTGTCCATTTTTTATATATTTTTTATTTTTATTGTAATTCCCTGGTAGGTATGATAGATGCAGATTTGGATAGGTTGGTAAAAAATCTTTCCATTGGTACAGCCGCAATAGCTTATGTTTCTTCGTAATTCACTAAAAAAAATAAATAAATAAAAAAGCCAAAAAATAAGCAGATTTTTTGCAGTGTCAACTGCAGTAGCTTCATTCCTCTGGAATTTGCTAAAAGTATAACTTGAATGTACTTGTAAGCTGATTGTAAAATTCTTTTTTGAAACCCACTGTGCACAAACATGTCTCATTAAGTAGCTTTTCAGTTACCAACATGTAAGTGGCACCCAGTGAGATATTCAGAATTACTGAAAGTTCTTTAATGTTATTCAACAATCCTCTCTCACAATGACAGCAGCAGCATAAATGTGTTCTTCCATTAGAGCACAAACTGGAGTACCAGGTCCACCTTTCTTTGAAATTGATTGTCTCCTCTCTTTAAACATTTTAAATAATTGATATCATTGTATGATTCAGTTGAACTACACACTCTTAAAGCTTCACTTACTTTTCATAAATGTATGGAACTGGTTTTGAGAACATTTAGTTCCCATCTTCAGCCGGGCTAAAGTTCAACTCAACTTGAGTTGAAGTTGATTGGCTCCACTGTGCAAGTTCCAATTTACATTTAAGTAAAATTTTAAGTAATCTTTGAGCTGTGATACAAAGAAAAACTAATTCCCCATAGGCCTCAGCTGAACATGTTACAACTTGCACATCTCTCACAGGCAAGAACTGGAAGTGACAACAACAAAAGTAATATCATGTATATATTACATATTAAGCTAACAAAATATTATGTTAAATTTTAATGCAAGAAATTTATACCTGTAAAAAATTATGATCATTCTTTATTGAACAACCCTTGTACATTAAATAGTTTGCTTCTTTTTGGTTGCATTGGTGAATGAGGTTTCCTATGTTCTGAATCACTGAAAGTATACCTGTATTCTTCCATGCCCATCAACAATGTTCTCCAATTAAGTATTGGCATAAATTTTAGTTTGATTCTGTCATGTACAGTGGCAAAGAAGAATTAAATAACTTTTACCAATTTATGTTAATTGCCATTCTATTGTGTGCATATATGTGTTTCTGAGAGAGAGAGAAGATGGAAAGAAATGTGAAAGTACCTAAATTTTTCAAAAGGGCAGAGCTCATTCAACTTCATGTATGGTCACTGTGAATGGGGAATAAAATGAACTTGTCTCAATTAGGAATTAAACTGATACCTACCAATTGATAAGTAGAACTTCAGTGCCCAAACAGCAGTGGTAGGCTGATGCTATTTGATTCTCACATGTCAAAGAAAGTGTATAGCATTGTATCATTAAGCACTTGTTTTTTGTGCTATATAGTTAACTGAAAATATAAATTGCAAGAGTAGTAAGAGAGATAAATATTACAACGGAATACCTGTGGTAAATATTGTTCTGCTGTAAAGATTAAGTGATGAAGTAATGTTACTTTCTTGTTTATTATGCCATTCTGTATAGAAGGTAAGTCTTCATGTAGGACATTCCATCCCTCTTGTACATGTGTTATATCCAATATGCAGGCCAAATTTATCTGTTAAAAGAATCCAGAAACTGAATACAAAATAGTTTCGTTGAGCTAGGCTCACATTGTCAGAAGTATATGAGGATAATTTCAAAATTTCTTAGAATGACGCACAGATTGCAGCAGTAGTTCCAAACCATTTATCATATTTAAACCATCTATCACAAAAACAGCTGTGCAATAATGCTTTGCTCAGTGAGGAATTGTAGTATGTATTGCTTTTTGTTTTAAAGCAAACATATGTATGTTGCAAATATCGAATAGTGTGTGGCAATTAAATTCTTTATGATGTGAGAGCAACAGAAATTCATAGAGTTATAAACAAAAAAATTTAGGGTACTCTGTGGGCATTTTATTTTCAACATTTTTTAAATGGACCACTGAGTTCAGAGACAGTTGTGAAAGCTTGAAAGATGATCCCACATAGTGAATGATCAAAATCTGTCACCACATTGGAAATATGATGCAAAAGGGTCACTAACTAAAATGTCAGAAATTATTTAAGTTGTAGGCCTTTCAGGCTAATGGGTATTTCACATTTTGAAGAAGCACTTGTGCAAGATGGAGTGCCTGTTTACACCTGACCAAAATTGTATCAGAAAGCAAATCTCTGAGAAAGGTTTGGTGCTTTTTCACAGAGATCGAACTAATTTTATTCCTCAGTTCATAAATGATGATGTAGTATGATCGCCCTACTAAATACAAGAAACAAACAATGGAGGCATCATGACTTCACACTAACAAAGGACCGCCACGGGTGGCCGAGGTCGTTAAGATATGGACTCGTGAGCAGGAGGTCTGGAGTTCAAATCCCACCAGGACCATCCTCCCTGACTGAGGTTTTTTCCAGGTTTTACTCAGTCCTCAAATGACAAATGCTGGGAAGATAACTTAGGTCTGGAATGTTTCCTTCCCTAAAAAATCCTTTCCCAATATATAATTTCATCTCTTGTATTGTCAGTGTCCACCGCCATGTGGTGCCTCAGTAGTAAAAATGGGCATTAAACACTATTAAAAAAAACCAACAAAGAAGGCTAAATAGCCAAGTTAGCTGGAAAGTCATAGTATCAGTTTCCTGGGATGCTACTGTTTAACTAACTTCCTAGTGGAACTCTGTTACTAGAGCATGCTATGCCAAGGCTTTTGAACTAAATAGAGACAAAAATATGTCAGAAAAAAACTGGATTTATCAAAAATTTAAGTGATCTTGCATCAAGACAATGTTCGTCTTCACAAATGTGCCATTGCAAACTCAAAGCTCAATGAAATGGACTTCGATTTGCTACCAGATCTGTATTATTACCCAGATTTTACTCCATCAGACTTTCATCTCTTCACAAAGCCGAAAATTCCTTGTTGAAAAGATCTCATGAAGAATTAAAAGTATAAAAATAATTCTGGAAATTATAGTTGAAGAGAATTTTGCATGTCTATAGTAATCTGACTTCCATTATTGGACAAAGTCAAGGGGAATATGTTAAAAAATAATAACAATTTGAAAAGAATTGATCTTAATTTTGTGTTTCATTCCAAAATATTTTCAAATTATCCTTCTATGTTTGAAACCAACTGATCTCATCTCTAATTTTATAGATGCTACCAATATAAATAAATAAATAAATAAATAAGTGTAGTATTAAATAGCAGAAATTTTAAAGAAATAAATAAGTGTAGTATTAAATAGCAGAAATTTTCAGTGAAATATAATATTATTATGTAAGTTTATAGTGCAAACAATGGCTTAGGTCATTAAGGCACGGACTCATGAGCAGGAGGTCTGGTATTTGATTTCTGGCAGAACTCTCCTCCCTGAATGAGGTTCTTCTAGGTTTTCCTCAGTCCTCATAAATAGCAAATGCAGGGGAGGTACTCTAAACTTAGGCCTAAAACATTTCCTTTCTTTTAAAAAAAAAAATCCTTTCCCAATTTATCATTTCATCTCACATGTCACCAGTGTTCACCCCCTGTAATGCCTCGGCAATATAAACGGACATTAAACACTGTAAAAAAAATAATACTAGTTTATAAAAGAAATTCACTCAAATTTCACCAATCCAGTTTCATTTACTATGGCCATTTCAAAGGCTGTTGCCTTCGTCATCAAGATGGTTCCACAGTCATCTTCTCAGTGTGGTATTATAATATCAGTTAATTTGGTGATATAAAAAAATTAACTAAATATTTTAAATTTCTTTTTATGAATATATTCTTGGGTTTCCATTTAGCTTTTAAGAGTTTTGGTTCTTTTGGGGGGGGGGGTTTCCCAGAAATGGTATGCTATTGCTAATTTCTCCTAAAGTTTATATTTTTATTCCTCTTGTATTTCTAAAACCAAAGGGTTATTTCCCTTCAAGAATTAATGAATGTTGAGCCTTTGATAGTAGATGACATAAAAATACAGCAGAACATTTCAAATGGATGCAAAAATAGAAAGAAGAAAGCATGGAAAGCTTAAAACAACAGTTAGTCATGTGATGAGAGAAAGGAGATTTGTAAGAAGCAAATTGGTAAAATAGAAAAAATGGAGAACAAATATCGAAAAATCTCAAGTAATCTTAAACTGTTATCACATCCTAATATTCATGTTTAATTTGTTCAAAGTGTTGTAATTTATTGTATTTTTATGGTGATTGGCATCCAAATGAATATCAACATTTATTGCACTGATAATACATAGATATTGATCTGATAGAATCAATTTGCATTAGAACTCACTGGAGTTCTAATGCAAACTCACTTGCTGGCCATGCATTGGAATTCTGAACATGGGTGGTAAAGGGTAATAGTTTGTATCCATTTGTAACACATGCACCAAAAATTGGCAGGCTACATTATGCTGAATGTTGAAGGTGAAGATGGGAATGAAATGATTATGAGCAATGGCAAAACGAGTTGCAAGAGAAACTGAAGTAACCAGAAAAAACCTCAGGCACCTCTTCATCTGCCATAAATCTCATTTATTGTGCCCAAGTTGCCTTTGGTGGCAAGCAAGCAGTCTAACTGCTTAACCATAGCACTGCAGTCATTGTTCTTTCATTGTACAGTTTGTACATGCAAATGAGACATCTGAGCCACTAGTGAACATTCTAATAATAGTATTTGGTGAGAAAAAAGCCATCACACCATATTTTATAATTTTTGCAATATATTGTTTGTTGTGCTTTACTATAATCAATGCAAATTATGGTTGAAAATAATGCAATCCATCCAGTAATGTATTTTTCTCTGCTGTCATCTCACATTTCTTTTAATTGTTTCTGTACATTTGTGTTCTAATGAAATTTCATATAATTAAATTAGTTTGTAATATGATAAATAACATCATCATCTTGTATCCATAAATTCATATTTTACATTATGTAACTGGGATATTCTTAATGCCCCTCAAAGTAATGATAATTGGTATAGTAAGGATTTATTTCTAAAAGGAATTCTGTACACTATTACTGTTTAACTCTTTCCAAAGTAGCTGTATTCTGAATTGTAACTGTAATTATACTGAATCATGTGTTAGCAACAAGTTGTCTTTTCCAAATCCAAAAGGCTTTTTGAAATTACATTTGAGATTATTTGGAATCTATGCTTTCCAGCTTATAGAGGAAGTATTGTGCTTTAGCATTTTATTTGAAAATTGTTTTCTCTTAAAAATAATAATATACTAAAACAAAAATGTATTTTACTGCAATAAAAGTTTAAACTTACCTCAATAATGGTACCAGTGTTGAGCTTTATTTGTGTCAAATTAGCACAGTTGCTTTTGTTGGAATAAGGTCTTAAAGTTGATATGCTTACAATATGGAAAGGTTTGCTGACAGTTGCTTTTCCAACAGTGCTTTCTTTGCCATCATAGCGCAAAACAAGCAATTGATTTATAATATAGGGCTTTTGTGAAGTGACAATATCACATGCAGATACTTGAAATAGGCATTCCCCTTGAATCATTTTAAGTTTAAAAGTTGGGTACTCAATGTTGGCACTCATTCTTCTGGCTGAAGATCTGGTCAAAATGAACTTGTGAGCAAATCTGTTTGCACCCTTAAACAAGAATTATGAACATGTATTAGTATACAGTAATGAATGAAATAAGCATAATATTGGGTGTTTCAGTCGCTCCCCAATCCAGGGTATTTGAAAATTTCTAGGAATGATATACAAAATGATGACATAGCCTTCTGAAATTATTCTTAATTTTAAACACAGTCTCCTGTGGCCTAATGCACTTTTTCCAGAGTGCTCCAAAGCCTTTATCCCATCATGAAAGTCAGATTCTTCCAGGCCTGCAAAATATGCCTCTACTGATTGAGCAAAAATTTCTTTTCACCAACAGTTTTCTTAGTTTGGGCGAACAGATGTTAGCCCGATGGAACCAAGTCAGGAAAATAAGCCGGATGTGGCAACAAATTATAACTCATTTCATGTTTGATGGCTAACATTGCATTGATGCAAAATGACATCCTTCTTTCATAAACATGGGCTTTTTTTTTCACGTATTTTTGTCTTCAATAGGCCCAAAAGGTTAGCATAATATGCTCCAGTGATAGACTCCAATGGAAAGATAATTGATTAGCAGTGCACCCTTGGCATCCCAGAAAACTAAAAGCCTGACCTCAGTCGATGTCACACATTGGCCTTCTTTGGCAATGGAGAATAGTATTGTTTTCATTATTTAGACTGCGCTTTGTTTCAGATATGTAATAGTGCACCTATGTTTCATCATTGGATCATAAATTGAAGCATACAGTCCATGGAGGGTTTTGATAATAAAACTGCTTTTACAATCTGTGGGTCATTCCAAAAACGTTTCACGTGACCTTCGTAATTTATGTAAATCAGTGAAACTTTATACTGACATCTTAGTGCACAAGAAGCATATTTATGAAAGGAAGTATTGGCACTGCTCTCTAGGCCGTAAAAGTCTCTTGCATATTCGCTGTCTGCGGCAGTAAACTCATGTGATTGCGTTATGAAAAGGTCAGCAGTCATGTGTCTGTTACAAGCAATGCAGTATGTGAATCGATAACAGCGAGTTTGTCTGCATGTACTGGAAAACTGGTAATTAAAGAGTGCAAAAAAAAAAAAAAAAAAAAAAAAAAAAACTGAATACATATTTGGGTTTGGAAACTATGGGAACATCGTTGATTATCGGAAATTGCCTGAAACAACATTACCACAAGCATATTTTATTGAGCTGCATGCATATAGTGTTCTGCAAGAATTGAAACCCCCCCCCCCCAAAACAGAAATTGTATTACTGTCATTAGTTCCACCAGTTTGTCCATCCGCATCCGGCATCTTGTTCCTCCTAAGCGGGCCAGTTCCCGGAGTTAGGCTATTATGGTGTGTTCTGTTGCGGCGCTACATTATTGACCCCATACAACAGTAAATAAAATGTGTAAGAGTTTTTGCATTAGTTGCATGATGAACTCTGCATTGCCTGTCACGTAGACGGAGACGGCGTAATAGAACGAATTAGAAAGTCGGTTCCATTTCGTTTCTGCCATTAAGGAAACGTGTTTATTATGGAGAATTGTTTAATTTTGATGTCTAGAACCTCGCTAATACAATTTAATAAATCTAAAACAGTATATTTGTCAACATTTATAGACCATTCACTCTAAAATTTAACCCACATTTCAAGGTTGCTTTATAGAGTAAACTGTTGACTGACTAACCGTTAAGTACTTGACGCTACCCGCAGGCCTGAAAACAATTAACTTCTGCAGCTGCTACTGGTGCTAAATATCCAAGTGGCTAGCCAGAAGTGAGCGATAGCGAAGAGAACCGAAGGTACTGGCATAGCTATTAGCTAGACAATAACTCTGTAGAATCAATAGTACATAGCGCAGGAGATTAGAACATCATGCTGCTCTTGTGAAGATAGAATAGTGGATTCGAATACTACCATCCCATCTTTTGTTTGTTTTGTTTTTGTTTTTGTTTTTTTCGGAGTTAAAAGAGATTTGCCACAAATACAATGATTCACTCGCTGAATTAGCTGTGAATTAGAATTAGAGCAGTTTGTCACAATTACAATATTTTATTCGTTAAGCCACTGGGTCCGCCGGTTTCTAGGATTTGCTCGAGGTTAGCCTACGAATTAGGTTAGTGTGTGTATATATGAATTAGTTGCGAATTGGAATAAAAGCACATATCCTATTGTTACAATCACCAGCCTAATAATACCCTCATTACAGTGACTTGCCCGTCCCTATCCATTTATATTTAGAGTTTTCACTACAATATTTCAGCCGCCTAATAATGCCCTCATTACAATGATTTACCCGTCCCTATAATTTATATTACAAAGTAAAGTGCATGTGGATAAGCTCCGCTCTCTCTGTCGCTCGCTTCTGGCTAGCTACTCGGATACTTGAGCGCATAGCACCAACAGCAGAAGCTATGTACTCATTGCCATGCGGATAACGTCAACTGTTAAAATGGCTGCAACAACAAGAAGTTGAAATTCGTTACAACATTGGAAGTGTTATATATTACACCAGTTCTGCCGCTCTATATATGCCCATTGTTGAATTTCAAATGGAGTGTTACTGCATATTACAAGTAAGTTAGCAATTATCAAAACGGACGATAATTTAAATTCAATCAATATTTTGGCCTTAATTATAAACGTACACATTTACAAATATGTTTTACATTTTCGGGGCGGTGGCTTTAATTTCCGGCGGAGATTTCCTTCTCGTGCCACTCCCTGAATTCATCACAGCTTTTAAATCAATGTAGTCCATCTTTGTGGCTACGTTTGCGTTTACTAAACCGATGGTCCAGAGTTCGATTCCGGTCAGCTCAGAATGTCTGGGTAAGCTTTTCTTGGAGTTTCTCCTTATACTGAGAAGGTGAATGCCAAACAGCTTTAATGTGCAAAGGACTTCGAGTTCATTTGCGCCATCATTAATTCATTTCATTTATCTTTACAGACTACACATTTACCTATCTACGATACTCACATTCTTCAAATGTCACGATAAGAACAAGGCAATCAAAACGATATTAATAAACATCATTTTAAACATCATTGCAAATTCCTATCTAGCTAAGCAAGAATAACTACAAGAAAAGCTCCTTTATTTATAATGACACCCTATATAAAGTATTTATTTATATGCATGTATTCTGACCAAGGAACCTTGTTAAGGCTGTTTGGTACAGTTTCTGGAGTTTCCATATAATTCGCGCGTTTGTAATGTAAATTGGATTGCATTATTAAACAATGCAGGCGACTTTCTTTTAAAGAAACAAACCAATATTAAATATCTTAACGCATTTTGGTGTGTTTTAAAAAGGAAAATTGGTGTATTTTTTCCTATTTTAAAATTTAAATGGCAATAGGTGCAAAAGTAAGAGTAGTCTATGACGGGATATTTAGAAAAATTGCCAGAGTGTACTAGAAAGCCAAACATTGATGTTGATAGACAAGAAGCTGAAGCAAAATAGTATTATGAAACTGCTAATTTTCATAAATATATTATTAATGTATTTCTGAAATATGAGAAATACCCTTTCTTAACAGTTTACTTTGCAGCATATACGTAAAATTAATTTCACAGAGTAAAATACATTGGAGAATAATACGTAAATGAAATAGGACACACATTTAAAACTATGGAAAACGGTTTAACTTAAAACCATAGCTACGTCATGGCATTGTTACTAGCTTATTTTGATTTTTTTCATGTCTCAGACTTGCCAACTTCTCCTTAATGCGATTCCCCGTAAGAAATATTACTAGAATGAATTCTCTTTCATTCTGGAAAGCAGTTAAATTCAGATACCGAGAATCAAAACGTAAACTTTTACAAAAGAAAGAAAAAGAAAAGATCCATCAACCACTAACGATATAAAATGTCAGTGAGTAATATTAGCACGGCAACTGGTACATAGTTGTAGGGGTGGGGCACTTTCATAATGGAATTCTCCCTTTAAAGAACTTCAAAAAGTTCAGTTTTCGCACATACTTGTCTCCGCAACAGCAAGGCATATTATAATGTTCTGTACATATTCAAAATGCTGGGATCCAGCTCTATCTGCAGGGCACGTGGCATTCATTTTCGTTTGCTGTGTATTTTAACGAACTTTGAAATTTAAAAATTGCCGATCTATAGATTTTATATTTTTGTGTAGTAAAAATCTTCATGTTGAATGTTAAATTCTCATGACAAAGCTGCGTAAGGCGTCGCTAGTTTTATTCTCGGTACAATATTTAGAACAATCGAGGCATATTTGTAGGCGTGGGACAGTTTTGAAATTGGTACTTAACCTTAACTTGTGAACTCAAGGGCTGCTGCAGTCACGTCTACTTTCACGAACAAGCGCGGAGGGCAGCGAGGAAAGCCGAATGCATCCTTCGTTTAAGCCGCCTCCTTGGTGCTAGTTTGAAGTTGTGAAAGCGCCAATATCATCCCTGATGTAAATAAATCTTTCATTTTCGCGGCTATGTTATTAAATTGTTTATAATCAAAACATTGGTATGCTGGAATGTGGGAGGGTATATGAGTACAATAGAAATCTAAGTCGTGTCTTTAAACTACACTTGGAAAAGTTGGATGTGCGCCTGTTCTAAAAACACAGCAATCGTACTCCTATCTCTGTGAAACCGTCACGGGTGGCCGAGGTCGTTAAGGCGCGGACTCGTGAGCGGGAGTCTGGGGTTCGAATCCCACTAGGACCGTCCTCCCTGACTGGGGGTTTTTCCAGGTTTTCCTCAGTTCTCATAACTGGCAAATGCCGGGGAGGTATCCTAAACTTAGGGCTGGAACGTTTCCTTCCTTAAAAAAACATCGTTTCCCAATTTATCATTTCATCTCATGCATCATCAGTGTCCACCGCCTGTGGTACCTCAGTAATAAAAACGGGCGCTAAACACTACTCAAAAAAATCATAAAAATATTACTGTGAAGTGTGCAACAAGAACTTCAATGATGCACGTAACTACAAATGCCATCAGCGTGATTACCGTGGTGAGGGTTTGGCTAGAAAGCAATGACGTATAGCTTATGTAGTCATGAATTAACAACCTAATTTCTTTTAGTTGATCATTTAAATTTAGTACATGAAATTAAAGTAAAATCGGAAGAACCATTTCTCATCCTTTTACGATGCTTCTTACAAAGTTACTTTTGAGTACATTAATTTGATACTTGACGTTAGTACCTGAACAAATTCTCGGGAAACCAGGCAAATTCTACTAGACGTTACACCCTGTACAGAGGAGTATGCAATATGGCTGTTGGCTGTAGGAAGGTGACTCCAGTCCCGAGCGATCGACAGCGGAGAGATCTGAACTCCTCAGTCCCATAAGTAATGAATGGTTCAGCTCAAAGCATTCTTCTCGCAAGTATGAGCTCAGAGTATTCTTCTCTAGACAGTCAAACCGGAAGGTTAGTGATGTACAAATTAAAGAAATAAATGTTTGCGTTTATTGCTGGAAGAAATTGCATGATACCAATTAGGATTGCAGGTATAATGAAATTACTAATTTACTGAAACGAGGAGCAGCATAATCTTGAGGAGGTTGTCCTGCTCCTGGTCGTTAATTCCTCGATTTTTGAGAACACCGAAGATACATGTAATTATTATCTTCTTTGCTTTGCGCTTTAGTACCCTAGAAATAAAATAATGATCGTATAGTCTATAGTCTATTCATTAAATTGATAAGGTCCATTTACAACTGTTTTTACTTATATTTGAGCAAGATTTGTTTTTAAAACATTTGTCATTGTGTAAAATGAAATGGACAGATTGCATTTTCAATTCTAGATTTGTTGCATATGCTACACGTTCAGTAATAAAGTTTTTTTTTTGTTTTGTTTTTTTTCCAGAATTTTAAATTATCAAGATCATTTCAAACCTCAAAATCCACTTAAAAATTATTGTAAGTATGATGCTTTTCTGCATGATTACAGAGTTCTACTTTGTACCTGATCTAAATGTATTAACCAAGACTTAATTATATTTTAAAAGTGACGTCATATCAAAACCACTGAAATGAAGGTGTTATATATTCTAGATTAGACTAGTGAGTCGACTTTGGTACTCTTATATTCCACGTACTATATAACTGCTCAGAATGTGTTAATATGAGCTACTGCAGCTGATGAACCCTCAGCATGTATAGCTACCCTCAATCTTCAGAGCATAGATGATATCAGATTTCTATAGTAGTGTAAACGAGAGGCTACAACATTCCAGGTTAATTAAAGATACAACGGTAAATGTTATCCAGCATATTTCGAAACTATGTATATGAACTTCTGTAAAGGATTAAGAATATACAGTATTTATGATACAGATGGTACATAGGCAATATAGTGGAGTGATGATTTTTGGGAGACCCTCTTTACCAACAGGCCAGTTGAGGTAAGCCAAGTTCCACCATATCTTATGATACAGAAGCATTTAATTTTCACTACTTGCAAGAATTCAAGCAAATTTGAATTGGGCAAGGGTTTTCACCATTCTGCTATAAATTAACAGTTTTATAGTGACATCACATATTACAGCACAGTAATTTAACACAAATAAACCGTGGTTACAATAAAAACCACTAATACTGAACAAAAGCCTACATTTTATTTATCAAATTGATCAAGTTAGTTAAGTCAACCCGTCCCTTCCAAATACAGTAGTTTTGCAGATTGTGAGTGTTGTCAATATTATTGTTTTATTTTAGCAGAAGCAAAATGTTTCAAACATTACCTATAATTTATCTGCTAGAACAGCAATAAGAATATGCTAAATTACTTGCAAAATATACAATATAACCCTATATCATAATATAAAGGGCTACAGAAATAAGTTTCATAAATGCAATAAAGAGACGTATTTAGCTGCACTTTAGCCTCATTAATTGCTTATTTACATTCATTTCAATTTTGCAATGATTATATAAAATTATAATTAAGCATGCTGACTTACCTTTGCTAATAGGGTGTGAATGTACTGTTCGTTTATCTGTTATTCCTAAACTTTTTTTTTTTTTTTTTTTGTCAAATTGCAAGCACACATGTGGGCAGTTTTCTTCCCTACACTTGTGTGTTTCCCCAAAAATCGGCCCAAAGCTTATATCTGGAATTCAATATGAGTTATTAAATGCATGTAGTACTTCGCAACAGTAAAATACGTCCTTATTTTTTTTAAATTCCCTAAAATGTAAAATGTAAACATTTTAATAAAACAGGTTTGAAATGTCTAATCTAAATAGTGCTATTCCATAATTAAACTGTTGTCTCTTTTGATAATACTTAAACTTTAAATAAAGTCACTGTAATGATAATTCTATATGAATGAATTAAGAAAGTACATTTTACTTTACACCTCATTGTTTGTGTTCACTGTTAATATTACTATATTTTTGGGGGAGGAAGAGGAATTAGAAAAAAAATGCTATCTGGTTATAAACTTATGAATTTTTCGATATATTTTGTTGAAATACTGTGGAAAAAATCTTGATCACTCATTTAACACATGTTGTAAAAGACATATGCATAGGGAATTTAAGCACATTTTATATATACATTACTTGGGTCGATAGTTTATTCAATGCAATGTGTATTTGTATAATCAAGTACATATAACCATAAACATGCTGAAAGCTTACTTACCGCTCAGCATTTTTCGGGAAACGAAACACTTTCAATTCTCATCATATTTCTTGGTGTTGCATCCCACTACGGCGCGCTTATATTTTAATAAATACATATTTAAACATGTGTCGTTATTTTTCATCAACCACCTAGTCGGTCCTGGTGGTGTAGTGGTTACCATACTTGCCTCCTACACCCAAGATCGCGGGTTCGAAAAGGTAAAAATCCTAAGTATGGCTTCCTTCGGAAGGGAAGTAAAGCCGTGGGTCCCGTGTCGTACATTTACGGCACGAAAAATAACCTCAAGCCTGAAAGAGAGGCCTCTGAGCAAAATTTGTCGGCCGTTTCACGCCCTGAGTTGAATGGGACGCTGATGAACTGAGACGTTAAAGAGCGTCCATAAATAAATCAATCAAAAAAAAATTCATCAACCACCGCGATATCAAAACATGACGTAACAATGCACCTTTCTTCGTTTCGGAATTACAAATAACCACTTTTAAAGAGATTCCACTTAAAATTATTCGGTTTCTTTCTATCTCCTCACCCTAAAGTACATATTAATGAAAAGAATGCATCTGTTAGGCGAAATATGTTTAAAAATATGTTTAATTTTGCAGTTCTAGCGCCCTGGTAATTGAGAGACATGTGTTGGAGTTGTCAAACAAATGAGCTGCGCGCGAAGCGCTAATTTTGCAGGTATCCCCACGGGATTTCTAGCGTTCAAATGAGGTTTCAAGCTCACCAATCCAGTTGTAATAGTGGGTGCAGTTAAGTGAACGGTGCACACTAAAGAGTTCGGCTCTCTCCGCTGTCGCTCGAGACTGCAACCAGCTTCCCACAGCCAAAAGCCAGACTCCATACTGCCTGTAATGTTTTAAGGCATTATTATACCTGAGCGATGACAGGTACAATAATGCCTTACAACATTATCAGAAGAAGTGCTAGAACTAGCACATTTTACAAACATCGATTCCGTTGTTTCCTCAATTTCTTGCTTCCAGTTTTTAAAATCATCAAGGGATGAGAACTGTAGTTCTTCCGATTTTACTTTTATTTCCGTATTAATTCTAAATGCTCAAATAAAATTAAATCCGATGTGGCTTCATTTTTTATTTACGAGTGCTCTTTAACACCTCAGGTCATAAGCGTCCCATTCAATTCCGGGCGTGAAACGGCCGACAAATTTTGCTCAGAGGCTTCTTCTTTCTGGCAGGAGGTTCTTTTTCGTGCCGTGAATCCACGATATGGGACCCAGGGCTTTACTTCCCTTCTGAAAGAAGCTATATTTAGGATTTTTACGCCCGAAAAAATTCATCGATCCTGGCCGGGATTGAACCTGTGGTCATGGGTTTAGGAAGCATGTATGGTTACCACTACACCACTAGGACCGACGTGTTGCTTCATGATCACATAAGCTGCAGGGCATTGCTTTCTTTCCAGCTGAACCCTCACCATGGTAATTTCGCTGATGGCTTTTGAAGTTGGACGAATAATTGAAATTCTTGTTTCACAGTGATAAGCGTACGATTGATGTATTTTTAGAACAGGCGCGATAACATCCAACTTTTCCGAGTGTAATTTAGAAACATGTTGTCTTAGACTTTTATTGCGGTTACAGTCCTTTCCACATTCCTTGCATACGAATTTTTTTGAAGCAATCATACATTTTCCATTACACAACACTTTTTGACTTCCTTATTCGCACTGCAAGCAAGTAAACAGAAAAAGTAACTTCAGTACATCCCCCGTTCGGAACTAAGGCGTTGTTCAGCTCTCTCCTCTGTCGCTCGAGACTGCAGCTCTAGCTAGGGGTTATCGCTACCCGAGAATTCGTCCTGCTGTCTGTTGCTCTAGCAGCACGATCGCATGACTTGAGTGAGACAAGTGCACTCTCATTCGAGAGGAAAATTTGCCTAGTTGCCCGAAATTGATTCAGGGGTTAACGTCAAGTGTAAGGACAAGTTCTGTGTTCAAGCTATTTTTAAGCCTAGATATTTGTCGTTACAGGCAGGGCTGAAAGCACTAGGAATCGGATGGAGTCTTCCCTAGCAGCAGGAGCGGCTGGCCAGTCCCGAGCGACAGTGGAGATAGCCGAAGGTAGTGACTTGCACAGTTATAGCCAGATAATAAAAATACCCAAACAGTGGCACTATAGCTCAGGCAGTTATGTTATAGTTGTGAAGATAGTGGTTTCGAATCCTACTATTCTGATGCTTTTTTTTTCTGGTGGATAAGGGAGATTTGACACAATTACAATGAATACTCTGTAATATAGTATCACGTACAGAATGGCCTATAAATTGATGTTGACAGATTTTTTTCTGCTGCAATCAAAGGAGATTTGCCAGCATTACAGTGGTTTATCCGTCCCTATCAATTTATATTTACGAAAAGGAGGCGAGCGTGGCCGTCAGGCCGTAGCGAGTCGCAAGCGAATCACTGGACTCAACGGTTTTTAGGATTTGTCCGAGGTTAGCGTTAAGTTTAGTGTGTATATATAAATTAGTTGCGAATTGGAATAAGAGCACATTTGTCACTGTTACAATATTTCACCCGCCTAACAATGCCCTCATTACACTAATTATCCGCCCCTATCAATTTATAGTTACTAAAAGGAGCCAAGAGTAGGCCGTCAAGCCTAATATTTTACCCTTGTACCAGTGAGTGGAGGAAACTCCGCTGTTCGTTGGGACTTTTTTTTATCACATGGAATTACAAATTCCATAATACAATTTCAATATTTTGATCACTATTAACATACTGTTCTTGTCTTCCATTCTGTTTTATATATTGTACAACCTACTCTTTTAATATTACATTTATTAGAAGTCAATTGTGTATGTATTTATTTATTTATTTTTATTGAATCTTCAAACTCGAGTAAATATTTTCCAATATATCGCAACACTCCCATACGTGAGCTAATGAGGACCAACTAAATAATGGAAATGTCAAATATTGGGGTTCAAAATGTTGGACTGGTCAGCGCTCAGAGAATCCACCATTCTACTGCAGCAGGAGATTCCATACGATTCGTAGTGCTTTCAACCTGCTTCTTAACGCGAAGTTGTCTATGCCTTTATAGGTGGGGAAAATGGCTGCAGTTGTAATGAGGGCGAGTGTGAATGCAGCAAGTAAGCATATTATGAGATACTAATACAGAAAGTAATACTGCACCCTAATTCGAAAAAATAATTTTCATAATTTCGCCACCAAAATTTAAGGAGATGGCTTCTAAAACAGAGAAAGATATTCCATTTGTAGAACTTAATATGCAGTATATTTTCTAATGCCTTTTAATTTATATATATATATATATATACACACACACACACACATACACATACATGCATTATGTGTAATAGTAGATAGACGTAAATAACCTCGTTAATATTTCGAAAAGGAATGTGAGTAATTAGGCTGCTGTTTATAGGTTAAAGTATCTGCTTGAGCAATGTTGTAAATAAACACAACAGTTTCTTGTATATCAAAGCTATTTATAGTAAAGATTTAGCTGCTTTAAAGTTACGGTTGTACATTAAATTGCAATATTTGGTAATGCAATATCGGCACATTTGTCGAATACAGGGACCACCTGCCTTCCTCGACATGGTTGCAGTAAATTAATGGATAGACATTCCATGACCAATGTTTATATCTTACACCAAATGAAAGTCTGTTATTATAATGTAATTTATATATCTTGTTCTGTAGGTCCTAAGTTAAGCCGGAGCTCAAGGATACAGAAAAAAAAAACACACACAATTAGGATGAATTAACACCAAAATATTCGTTCATATTGTAGGTGTGACCTATTCAAGAAATTTTGAAAATTATGAATTTACGTTCATTTCTTACCGCCAAGTGTGCAGAGGTCGTTAAGGCGCGGACTCGTGAGCGGAAGGTCTGGGGTTCGATTCCCACTAGAACCGTCCTCTCTAACTGCGGGTTTTTCCAAGTTTTCCTCATTCCTCATAAATGGCAAATGCCGAGGAAGTACCTTAAATTTAGGCCTGGAACATTTCCTTCCTTAAAAAATATCCCTTCCCAATTTATCACATCATCTCATTATCATCAGTGTCCCCCACCAGTGGTGCCTCAGTAGTAAAAATGGGCGTTAAATACTATTTAAAAAAACTTCATTTCTTAATAATTTAATCCTGCTGGGCAGACCATTATATATCTGAATTGCATAACAGAAGGCATCCTTCTGGAAAACCTGCAATGAGCTAGCTGGCCTATATAAATCATTCCTTTCTAGTATTGAGTATATAGTCTCCTGTAAGAGTAAGTACATTTATATTTTTAATAGAGGTTTATATATAGAATTCTCTTCTTTTCTTCCCACAGATTATTCTAATATCTTTCTTTTGCTAATGGAAACCTTTTTCTCTATAAGAAGAGTTACCAAAAAAAAAAACAATTCCATATTTCATTATAGAATGAAAATATGCAAATATATCAATGCAAGGCATCTTTTGATTACAGAACATTTAAAACTTTAAGAGCTGAACAGGTTGAAGTAATTCCAATTCTATTATATACAGGAATCAACACAGTGAAAATGAGTATAAAATTGCCAGCAGATAAAATATTTTATCTGCTGGAGATTTTAGGCTGAAGTAAGTTTGGGAATTATCATTTCAACATGTTTCTTCCAATTAACATTTTGATCAATTTGTAACCCTAAGAATTTTGTGTGATTGATTTCTTTTGGCTCTAATCTTCATAATTGATTGTGAGATTAGATATGAATTTTTTCTTTGCTCTGAATTGAATTGAATGTTATTTTATCTATATTCAGTGACATTTTATTGGCTTGAAACCATAAGTTTATTTCATAAAAAAATTTGTAGTTGTATTCTTGTGATTTGCCTGTTACAAGCAATACCTGCATATGTAGCATTTTGATTCATGAGTTAAGCTATATGGTAGGTCATTGATAAAAATTAAAATAAGTAGAGGAACACTAATTGTATAATTGTCAGTAATTTCTTACTATCTAAACAATAGTAATAATTTATTGCTTATAGACTGATAAATGGTTTTAAATATTATGAGTTAAGTATAAAGAAACAACAAATTTCCTAAAACATTTTAAATAAAGAACACAATAGTATTCCAGGCTTCTTACCCTTGGTCAGTATACTATGTATATTTACAAGTTAATGATGATTTCATGTGACCCGTTGCCCATAAAACCATCATTAATAATCAGCATCAAGAAAACGTAAAACCTTCATATATTTACAAGTGTTAATAGGAACCTATTATGTGAAGCATGTGAAAAGAAGACAGAAACAAGGAAAACTTATCTGGAATTTTAGAGCTCAGAAGCACTACCAAAGAAAACCAAGATCAGAAGTACAGCTCATATGGTATGCAGTACATGGATTCCAATCACAAAATATGCAATACAAAAAACATATATACACTCGAATGAAAGTTGTATGTGTGAGCAACAGGTTATCACAGTGACCAAGAAGAATAAGACAACTAAATGATTACAGCAAAGAGTGATGCAAACTATAGGTACCACATGCTGTATTGAATGCACTTGATATTTAAGCCTGGTTTATAGGAATCGAAGTTAAGTTGTAAATAGCTGTGTAGCTTTTATTGTTTTGATGTAGTAATTTTGAATAAAGAATGGTGGCACTTAATTGAGGATTGCATGATGAAGTGGCATCAGGAATATTTCCTAGACATAGTGTGCCAGCAGGTGTGCAGATGTATCTAGCACTAACATCATCACCATCATCTTTTTACCCAAGAACTGAATGGAAATGAAATACAAGACCTCTTTTGGGATTTCATTACAATGGAATACTTGTCCTTTTGGTACACAAATTGAGAAGCACAGCCAGCCAGACAACAGGAACCAGTAAAATGGGCAGCACTGACCATTTACAGCACCAAGGAAACACACGAGGCAAAAAATGTCACTTTAAAAGTTGCAATGGCACAGCCGAACCCAGAAGCTAAAAAGAACTATACATGAGCTTGCAGGATGTTTGGCATTTAATATTTCATGTTAACCTATTAAAATAATAATAATAATAATTACAATTTTAAATGAACATTTTATTCCTACCAGGTATTGAGGCTGATTAACAGGCAACACTGAACAGCTGACAAAATGTGTTTGCTTATCACCTAAAAGTGCATGGCTTTCACTTTATGAATTGGCCGGGGAAAAAAAAAATCATTTATGGCATGAAACATTATAATCTACATTTTCTCTGAAATCAAAGAGCATCATTATAGCAATGCTGTGATATTGCACAAATATATGTCTACGTAGGACTAGGTTATAATTATATTTTTTACTCCAGTATGCAGTTTATGTATAACCCTTGCATATTCTAAAAAATATATTTACAAGAACATTAAATTGTTGTTTTTCTATCCACAGATACAATTGCATTTGGGACCATATGTGGGATGCAGTCGTTACTTGTGATATAAGGAAAAGGAAATTAAGTGATTATTTGATAATTTGGTTGGATGCCGCTTTGCCTCGGGATTAGGAATATTTATCTCAGGGAAATTCTGGAGTTTTGTGACTTGTTTTGAGTCAGAAGCAAGGATAGGAATTCTAACAAGCTACATGGAAACACTAAAGTTCTCAGTTGACACCATTTATTCACTTATTATAAGAATATTGAACTGTTTGTATTGACTGGGAAATATTTTGAAGATCTCAACTTACTTCTAGATAATGCTTATTGGTTCACAATTGATGACCACTTTAACTGACTATTAACTTTTCTTTTTCTACAGGCTTCATGCACTCCAATTCTGATTATCCATTCTTACATTCACTTATTCCAATTAGCTCTTACTGTTCCTTCCTCTGACTCCAACCATTGGCTCCTCACAACTCCTCGACAGCTCACTCCTCACTGCTAACTCTTATTTTTTACTTTATATTAGATGTACAGTTTATTGTATTGTTAGGAACCTCCCCCCACAAAATAATAGATTCACAAAAATTATGGAGCTCGGTTCAGTTCTAACTGCTTTATTGGTTCTTCCTTAATATCTATAATTATACAGGCTTGCTCCGATTCATTCAATTTTGGAATGAATGAATGGTGTTTAACGCCCGTTTTTGCTACAGAGGCACCACAGACGATGGACACTGGTGATACATGAAATGAAATGATATGATATATTGGGAAAGGATTTATTTTTAAGGAAGGAAACGTTCCAGGCCTAAGTTTAGGGTACCTCCCCGGCATTTGCCATTTATGAGGACTGAGGAAAACCTGGAAATAAACCTCAGTCAGAGAGGACGGTCCTGGCGGGATTCGAACCCCAGACCTCCCGCTCACGAGTCCGCGATTTAACGACCTCGGCCACCCGTGGCGGTTCAATTTTGGAAGATTCATATGTGGTTGAGTTGTACAAATATTCTAAAATAAATCTTCTCACGCTGTAATAATTCCTAGAATGGACATTCCTGCTATAAATATTCCAAAACTTTTTTGATCTGACATCCCTTCACTTTTCTAGCCTTTCAGATTTACCCACAATGAAATCCTGATAGATCACATCTTGGCCATAAATAGGAAACATCTATTTGTTTCTAAAGGCATGTCAGAAACCTTTTGACATGTCTAATGCTACTGTTAAAAGGGCTATAAAACATATGCTGTCAGCTAAGGTTGATATGTGTTCCTTTTTCAAAAGAATTCTTCCCTCATTGTCATTATGCACCTTTACCCTTACCTATTCAAATAGTACTTCTCTCTGCGCTAGTTAAAAAGGCACATTCTGTGTCTTGGGAAATTGTTTTCCCTAACCCTTTCAGAGGAAATGAGGTAGTGTCAGAACAAAGGCAACCTTTTTCCCTGATCGAACCATTTAACATTCCATTGGGACAAACTTCAATATGACACATTCCATAGTTTAACAAGCAGTCCGGTATTGTAGCATGTACTTTCACACGAATACATAATTACCTCCTAAAGATTTAACACAGGTGCTATTTAAATGAATACAATAACCTTAATACAAATTACATGCATCAGGTCATATTTACATTAATTATGAACATTGATTATAACCATATTAATTTAATTAAATGTGGCCTTTGTTTTCGGCTACACATTATAATATTTCAGAACAGCACATTGGAGAGGCTGTGGCTGTAACATCTCTACAAGCTCATTATTCTTCTGATATTCGAATAATAAAGGATCCAAATCCTGCTGCATTCCAAAGAGGCACTGGTGGGAGATCCAGCTTCAATGGCATTGTAGCAACTGTATTTGGAGCCACTGGATTTCTTGGGCGCTATGTTTGTAACCAACTAGGCAAAATAGGAACACAGGTATAGCACTTATCAGTTCAAATATGTACCAATTTACTGAGACTTTCTTCGGGGTATGCACATTTTAAGTTATAAAAACTTACCATATAGTGAGTGTACACATTATTACACCAAGTTTAATTACAGCATTTTCATTATAGTCTGGAGTTGTGGTCACAAATATCCAATGGTAAACTTAAATATTGCATAATGAATGTAGCAAATTTCCACATTATTATGTTTGCATGCTTCTCTTTTTTATTTACGCTACAAGGGCAGCTGTGCAAAATATCTTCAATGGTTTTGTAGTTAATTTTTCAGTATATATATTACTATATAGCGTTGTTCCCTGTATGTCATATTTTTCACCACCAGGACGAATTTGTGCCTCAGCTTCAGGTTTTTTGATTGTTGTGCATTTGCTTGAGCAATTCCACATTTGTTTTAGAGTTGCCAACCCAACTGTAATATAATTTTATGATGTACCAACATGTTCACATTTATTTTTCCTGAACAGGGAGTGAAAGGAGGGCTTTAGGCTATAATGAATCATAGTAAACCAATGGGTCCTCTTGTTTCTAGGATTTACCTGAGTTTAGTGTGTGTGTTTGTGTATATATATATATATATATATATATAATGAATATACATATATATATATATTCATATATAATGGTCTAGCTTCTTGCCATTGAAGAACTCGCAGTAGTTCGAAATATAGCAGTTTCAAGTGTGACTCTTTCTCTGTGTTTTATCTTTATCTACTTTTATTATTAGTGTTAATTTGTTACATTGTTAATAGTGTTTCTTTATTTTTATGTTTCATTAATATTATATATATATATATATATATATATGATATGATTACTAATTGTGCTTTTTGAATGTTGCATTGTTACCATGGATGCATCTGTTATTTGTTTTCTGATGTCACTATATTTCAAAATGGCTATGTTATCCCTTATATTACCATTTCTAGTGTATTTCCTAGTATTGATACAACCATGATGTAAGTTGTGCAGCAATTTTTCCTTATTCCTTCGATTTCAACTATAAAAGTTGTTACACTTTTAAGAAGGGTGGTTAGCATATTAGCTTTTAATCAAATCACATAGTCTCCTAATATTGTTTTTATTAACTCTCCTGTTATTTTAGGTAAGTTTAACACTGTAATTTCTCCTTTTATTTTATTGTTACAATGGTGTAAAGAAATTCTAAACTTCATTTTAAAAGGTTGCACCAGGAGATGCAGTAAAAACAGTGGTGTAGGCTATTTATAGGTCTTTCATGGCCATTATTAATATTATCAAATTTTAAAACTTTCAGGGTGTCGAGTCATGATCTCAATTTTAATTTTAAACCATAGCTTTAGCTGACAACTTTCTAGTGGAGTTGTTTCAATGCTAGTAACAGTAAAGTGACATAGTTGTGATTTTAATGTACAACTGTGAACAATAAAGTCAGCAGGTTGTGCTTAGAGGGGAAAAGGCAGGGGGAAACTGAAGATGTTCATTAGGATCAAAATACAGTTGAAAATCACATTTGTATTGCAGTTATATATTTTAATAAAGCTATATATTTTAAACATCTCATGTTTAATTAAGGCAACTGACACAAATTAGCTGTGACCCAAATATAATCATACTTGAATATAAGAATTTTCTTTATTCACTTACCAGTGTTATTCCATGTCATCATTATCTTTATATTACTACCATCATCTCCATTGTGTTCACTAGTGTAACTGCTTTCATTTCCTGAACACTCATCCCTCAAGATGTCATCTTCAGACCCATCTATGGCATGAAATATGCAGCACTTTTTGAACAAATTCAATGGAAATCCTCCTCCAAGCTGTAAGGATCCATTCCCCCAGGAATGATTATTGACAGCTTCCTCAATTTCTTACCAAGAGTGACATGGACCCCTTGAAGAAGCCAGTAATTATGAGAGTCACTATGACAGTTTTGAGATGGAGAAAAATGAATGTTGACCCAGTATAAAGGAATGTGGCATGTGGTAGTCCCATTTTTTTTAGAGTAAAATGGCACCTGGTAGCGACCCTCCCCACTTCAGCATTCCAGAGTGTAGGCTAAACTACCCCTCCTGTAGGCAGCCTGTTGTTACGATGGAGCTGGAAAGAGAGGATTTTTGTGCTTTGATTCTTTGTGATTTCAATAGTGGTTTAAATGGGTCCCAAAGCCTTGAGCCCTTGCAACAGGCTTTTGGGGGATCTTGTTCCATCAATGGCAACCGTTTCCTGATGGTTTGTGGAATTTAAAAAGGATGAACTTCACTGCAAGATGAGGAAAGAGGTGGGCATCCGGTAATGGCAGTGACTGAGGAAAACATTATCGAGGTGGAAAAAACGGTATACAAAAACAAGTGCTTAGCATTCAAAGTCATTAAGGCAGCCCTCCAGATTGAATCATCAGCAGTATCAAAAATCCTGCACAATCATCTTTGTGTCAGGCAGGTTTCCTCCCATTGAGCACCCAAAATTTGACAAAGGCACAAAAGCACAACTGCATCAAATAGTGTGAAGGAATGCTGCAAAAATTTGATCGAGAAATCTCAAGGCATATCTCTGATGTTACCACGGTTGATGAAATATGGATTTACCAACTTGATCAAGAAAACAAATGAGAGTCGGCAGTTTGAACCTTTCTAGATGACATTCCACCAATGAAAGAGAAGAGAGGCCAAAACATTGGGAAGAAAATGATGGTCACATTTTTTTACAAAATGTAATCATGTGACCAAAATTCCTCTGAAGGAGTAAAGTAAGGTTATTGCTCATTGGTGGTGTACCAGTCTGGCTGCCAAAAGTTTTTCACAAGCTCTAAGAAAAACAGGAAGTGAGAGGAATCCTGCTTCATCATGACAATGCTTCTGCTCACATGGCTAACATCACCATCTGGTTCCTGGAGTCCACAGGGGTCAGACTGACTCATTCTCCCTTCTTGATCTGGCTGCAGGCAATTATTTTTACTTCCCAGTTGTAAAAAATTGTATGCAAGGAAAGCAATTTTCATCTCTGAAAAGGCTGTGGCTGCATTTGAAAATGAAGTTTTCAAGGCTGTGACTGCATGTTAAATGAACTTTACACTCTTGAACAAAATGAATGGTAGTGGAGCTTTGATGAGTGGTTTTTGAGGATGAAAACTTTGAGCAGGAAAAGATAAGATACTTTTTAGAAAATTTACATATCATCCATGAGCTTTGCACAAATTTCAAAATATTCTAGAAGATTTTGATATTAGATTGACGCCTATAAACAGATTTAGTATTTAAAATCTCCTGAATGACAATATTAATGGCAGTATTCCACCATAGGAAAAAGCAGATATTTAGCAAATAAGATGTGCAGAATGTGAAAAAGTTTATATTGGAAAAACAAAGAGAAACATAGGAACATGGTTAAAAGAACACTTCAGGAACATAAAATACCAACAAATGGAGAAATCAGCGGTAGCACCGCATTTCTGAACAGAAAACCAGGACATAATGAAGAAAGCAAAATTATTTAAATCAATAATGGGCCTACAGAGCTAAATGGGTGAAAATTTACATTTATAAATACAGACAGATTAATGAACTTCGACATTTTTAGGAATGAAAACAAATTTTCACACTTCCACCAGAGTAGAATATGCACTCCCAAAGCAATAAGACAAATTATCCAGCAATTAGCTGAGGTTGCGGGCGATGGTCTGCAAAACATGTTCTAAATTTAAACAAGCAATTAGGGTGAATAAGAGTGTGTAGTTTGACTCAATCATACAACAATCTTAGTTATATGATTAGCTTCACTGTACAAGTTCCAGCTAGCATTTCAAGTTAAAATTATGGTAAAATTAAGATCATTGTATGATTCAGTCTAACTACACACTCTTATTGCTTTGCTTACTTGTTTAAAATATGTAGCATTAGTTTCAGAACCCTTTTTTCACATCCTCAGCTAACTATCGACTCAGTGGTTAATTAAGATCATGTATGAACTTAATTATATGATTAGCTTCACTATACAAGTTCCAGTTAACATTTTTAGTTAAAATTATGTGTTTAAGAAGGACAATAAGCAGTGTAAAGATGAAAAATGGTTGGTAGAAGATAGAGAAATTCAGGTTGTTAATGAATTTTCGTACTTGGGTATAAAGTTTGAGTAGTAACGGAGGTTGGGAAAGACACAAGAAAATGGCATGACTAAGGGAAGAATAGCAGCAATATGTAGATTTTAGATTTAGCACCAGGTATGAGCGTTAAGTGGTTTGAAAGAATTTACTCTGTTTTGGTTCAGTCACAATGGATTTATGGAGCAGAAATCTGGGAAATTCACATTGGATGGCATGCTATGGATTTAATTTAAAGATTTTTTTATAAGCTTATATTGGGATGACCCAATAATATAGCTAACACTTGAGCTTTGGCAGAGTTAGGAAAGGTAGCTGTGAGAGGGCTAATGATGGAAATGGAAATAAGAAATGGAATTAAAATAATTAAATTGTATTTTATTAGTCTATGCTATGTATGCCAACTATTAATATTTATTGTATTTTGAGGTAGTTATGGTTTAGTCCAAATAAGTGGCATTAAGGTCGAATCTTAGCTTTGATGTACTAAGCATTAGTTTAGTTTAAAGGTTTGTTTTATATATATAATTAATTTCTTTTGTGGTGTAGAATAGGAGGAGGAATAGGAAAGGTTTATCTCTGAACTGCCAGAGGTGTAGCTGCCCTCATTAATGAGTGTGTTCATTGTTTCTGCCTTCTAGCCATCCAAAGGTGGGAATACTGGCAAATGAAATAAAGACAATATAAGATATTTGTAATTTTATAGTTCACTATTTGTCAACGTAATGTATTGACCACTACAATATTTAATATGTAGTGGTCAATAGGAAAAATGGCTAGAGCCAGAACCTATAGATTTTTATTGCTTTTATTTTGCCTAATACTAAACAAATAAAAAAATAAAATAAAAAATTGTATATATGTATTAATATAAACTGATGAAGCTAAATGTACAAACTGTACATAAAATCAGTGAATTAAAAAAAAATACTGAAAAAATAATAATCAACAATAAAAAATTTTGCTCAGAGAGCATAAATAATTAGAACACTTTAAAAATAACATAACTTCCACAATAAACTACAGTATAATGCAAATACAATGTTGAAAGTACCAGACCTAAATATAAATTTGCAAATTCCAGAATAAACCAGCTGTGAATTCATAATAAGAAAAATTTACAAAATTGAAATATTTAGATATTTCAATTAGATGAGTGACTGAATTGAGTAATGTCAAGTTGCCTATCCTAACAAATTTGGAAGGCAACTATGGCAAGGAGGCATTGTTTATTACTATTGAACTCATAATGTAATAACTAACAGTCTTTTATATAAGAACTTATCGCTTAGGTTCAATTACACCTCATATTCAGTGTATCTGCAAACTTGGGTATCTCAAGTCAATGAGAAAACAGTAAGTACTGACAAATACATTTCAACTTTGTGAACTGAACAGCAGCATTATAATTTTTACCATTGGAAGCATATCATTATACTACACCCAGCAAGAATGAGGGCTGGTTTTTTGAGTAAGAACATTCGCAATTCACATGATGAATTTATTTATTCTTTGTTGGTGAAAATCCTCACAAAATAAAGGTGCAATAGTTCTAGATAATGCAAGCTATCTCTTCTGACTAAAAGTCAAAAAAGATGACATGACATGTTGCATGCAATATTATAATTTGAACATTCCAAATCCACTTCCAGTTAAGGTGGCATTTTTAGAAATCATAAAGACACTAAACCCACAAAAAGGGTCTGTCATTGATAAAACTGCAAAGTCTCATGGTGGTGAAGTACTCAGGTTATCCCATATCATTTTAATTTAAATGCATATGAGCTGGTTTGGACCAAAAGAAGTGTGACCCCTCCACAGGGTGTATAAGTTTTTGCATCAGTGTGTGAATGATATAGATACAAATGTGTTCAAAAAATAGTTTTGTGTAGAGAGATAGTATGCCGGGATCTTCAGAATGAAAGTATAATATATATATGGGGGGAAGTGACACTTAGGATGAAATGAAAACATAAAATAGTGATTAGGATCATTGCATGATTGAGTCAAACATTTTTATTTTTTGCTTCCCCCCCCCCTTTTGTACACAGTTTTAGTTTGTACACCACCATGGTACTGATTTCCCAAAAGGGCTTGTATATAAAATTTTCTGTTTATTATTATAAACTTTATAATAAACTCTTACTTCCATTATTTTACAGTTTTCCCAAATATCTAGAGTAAAGTAATAAAAAATAAAAATAATGATATTAAATAATAACTCAAAATAAATTAAATTAAACCAAATATACATCTACTAAAACTACTTTCCAATTTAATATCCCAAACTCTACATAATTACTGGAAGTCAGTAAGAATTATAGCTGGTAGCCAGCACTTCTACCCCAATTTTATTTCATAACTATGCTACTAAGTCTGGTTACTAGTGGTATGTATTTGTATCCACTACTTTTTACTTAAATTTCTCTAACATCATCACTCACTATTTAATCATTATACTACTCATCTTATTTATTTATCCAGATTCCTTAACTCACTAAATGCTATCACCTCATTTCCACCATATTACTCATCACCTTTTCTTTCTTCCAACCGTCCCGTCCTCCACCTCTTGATCCTTACGGACTCCTGATTCGACCATTCCTCATGCTCTGCTCCTCCTCTCCAGACCCCACTTCTCCATCCTCCATCTCCTCCCACCACTTATTCCTTGTCTCCAACATTCCCAATGATCCCTTGTCCCTTCGTACTCCATTTCCTAGCTCCTCCCATTCAACATCTCTTTCTCTCTTCTCCTCCTTTCTACATATTCTCTTCTTATTATTTACATCTTCTTCCTTCATCACCATCTCTCCTCTATTTGCCTCTTCTTTCTTCACCATCCTTCGTCTACTTGTGTGGTGTGTTATGGTTATTATGTAACCATTTTCGCTCTGAATTTTTTACTTCTTTTACATCGCTGTTGTTCGTTATCACTCCTTATGGAATTTTTCTTCCCAAACTAACTTACTTATCTTCAAGGTTAAGTGTTCTAAATGTTTGTATAACTGTCTTTTCTCAATGTGTGCGCCACTTGACATCCACTCAAAATCTCCATTTCTTCTCTAACTTGGTCTAAATAATGAATGCATTCAAATAGCACATGCTCTGAATTATACTAAGTGGTACAGAATTTACAAATATCCTCCTGTGTTTTGTTCATTTTTTCCAAGAACTTTATAGTGTCCATGACCTGTGAGATAATGGACCATACCTTTATTTGGTTGTATGCGCTTTAGTTTTAATCTTTCAGAAATGTTATTGAATAGACTGTAAGTTCTTCCGCCTGTTTCTATATTTTCACATTCGTACTGCTATTATATTTTCAAATTATCTTTCATGTCGTGTAAATTGTTACGCTTTCTCCCAATTGTGTTATTTACTTTCTCCAATTTGTCTTTTTGGAACCAGAAAGCTTTTCTTCTTAGCTTAATTGATTAGTTAATTGGCCATATCCCTGTAACAGGGCCAAGGTGGTGAGGTATTTACAGCTCCTGTGAATCTTAATAAAACTTTTCTCTGTGATCTTACATTGAAACGAACTACGAGCTCTTATGGCTCCACTTACTTGTTTAAATGTAGTACATATTTCGAAACCATTGTCAGCATCCTCAGCTAACCGTTGACTGCTGGATAATTGGTAATGCTTTGGGGATGTATATTCTGCTTTGATGGAGGTGTGATGAACTTTAAAGTTTATGTTTTCATCCCCAGAATTGTCAAAGTTCATTAATCTCTCTCCGTAGTTACAAATGTAGATTTTCTTCCATATTACTAACTCTGTAAGTCCTTGTACTGATTTTAATAATTTTGTTTTTATCACTATGTCATGGTTTTCTGTCTAGAAATGAGATATTACTGCAGATTTCTCCATTTGTATTTTATGTTCCTGAACTGTTCTTACAATGATCTTAATTATATGATTAGCTTCACCATACAAGTTTTAACATTTCAAGATAGTGACAATTTCATAATTTATGCATTTTATAATCCTAGGATAGGAACATAAATATAACAAAATATACTAATAATTATATCATATGAACATTAGATAATGGAATTGTAAGAGTAAAGTTTAATCATTTCCATCAAATGTATGAATGATTGTCTTGCATCTGGAACCATGGAACAGCTCTTGTGTATTCACCAGAAGGAGCTAGTGAGGGCTAGATTGCATTAGCTTTATGCTACATGTTAACATTATATGAGTGTAACAATAATACTAGGATAATTTGAAAATTTCTCATAATAAAACACAAAAGGACTGCCTAGATTTTTTAATTTGCTCTCATTTTTCAATGTAATCTCCCTTGACACTAATGCTTTTTGTTCCATCATGAAAATCAGATTCTTCTAGGCCTGCAAAATATCCCTAAACTGATGACTTAAGCTCTTCATTGTTTGAAAACTTCTTTCCAACAAGGAATTTTCTCAGTTTAGGAAACAGATGGAAGTTCAATCAATAAGGCAGATGTGGCAGCAAAGTATCCTAATTCATTGATTTTCGACATTGCAACAACATATGTGTGAGGGCAAATGTTGTCTTGTTGCAAGATTACTTTCTTCTTTGATAAACTCAGCCTTTTCTCGCATATTTTTAAATTTATTAGTCCAGAAGGCTAGCACAGTGTTTCAATAGAGAGATAATCAATTAGCAGTATACCCTTTGCATCCCAGAAAACTGACACTATGATATTCCCAATTGATTGTACTTGGCCTTCTTTGCAATGGAGAATCATGATGATTGCATTAAGACTGCTGTTTTGTTTCACCCATATTTCATCATTGGTCACAAATCGATGCATAAAATCTGCGGGATCTCTCTCAAAAGAGGCCAAACTTTGCTAAAAGATTTGCACTCTGATTTGCTTTTTACCCTGAGTCAGCAGTTGCAGCACCCATCTGACCAATAATTTTTTAAAGTGCAATTCTTCCCAAAATGTGAAGTATATGTTCTCCTGAAATGTAGAACCATATTCAATAATTTCTGGGCTATTTTCTAAGCTAAAACTCTGCAGTTCACTTGGAAATAGGTGAAAAAGATGGCCAGAGTTTCCTAGTGTTTGTCATATCTGTATGAATTTCTATTGCATTCGTATCCTTGTCTGCACCACACAAACGGCTAGAGCTACTATGATTCTTGACCAACCAATGTATTATTGCACAAACATTTCTATGGAAGATTTTGGGCTTTTTATATTAAAAATGCTTCAAAACTGCTGCTGCAATCTATGGGGTCATTCCCAGAATTTTGCAAATGAACCTCATGACTTTCATGAACCAAGTGACTATGGTACCCTGCTGGTAACCCTCAGTAGGATAACGACGCCCCCCTTAATGATCAATATGTGCAATAAAGAAGGAATTGGCATGCAAAATATAATGGGAAACAAGAGAAAGAATGAAATTAAGAGTTGCTAATGCATGACTTACAGCTGACATTTAAAAAGGGCACTTGACAGCCCAGGGCAAATGCCATAGAAGAAGACCAGCCTGAAAGATGAACTGTGTTCTTTAAAGGGTAGGAACTAACCCCTAATCTTAAGCAATTCAAGGTTAATAAATGTTTTCTCTGTTGCAAGATATACATTCCACACTCTCTAATAAGGAATTAAAACCAACTTCTTTGTTACACTTGTTTTGATTTAAAGTAAAACACTAAAAATCATGCCGTCACATTAAAACTCTCTTTAAGTTTCACAAACACACTTATAAAAGTAATTTTGGTACATGTTTCGTGAGGTACATTCCTCACATTGTCAACCAAAACGATGACTGAGGAGCCAATTTCAGCAAAGTATGTATGTTACTCTGCTTGCTCTGGTGGTCTGTTAATGAACTTAAACAATATGTTGTCTGCTTCCGGTATATCAAAATTCATAAGTTTGTATTCATATTTTTTTATGTAAATTTTTTCCCATATACTAAGTTCTTTCGGATGTTGAATTGTTTTTAGTAATGTTATGTCCTTCTCTATTTCATGATTCTCATTCCAAAAATGTGCAGCCACTGCTGATTTTTCTACTTGTTTGTGTCTAATATTTCTCCAGTGTTCCTTTAATCTTATCCCCAGATTTCTCTTTGTTTTTCCTATGTATATTTTGTCACAATCCTTGCAATTAATTCTATATATACCTGATTGTTCTTCTTTCTTCTTTTTTTGTTTAATTTTATTTAGATTTAATAGTTTACCAACACTATATCTGTTTATTGGTGCTAGAGTAATGTTGTACTTTTTGAAAATTTTTTGGAATTTATGGTTAACATAAGGGTGATATGTGAATTTTTGATAAGTATTTTCTTTAAGTGAAGAACTGAGTGTGGTGATTAGTTTAATTTCCTTTTTATTTTTAAATCTTTTTATTTTTTTATCTACCATTTGTTTGTTAAATCCATTTATTTCTGCTGTGTGTATTATATGTGCGTATTCTTTCCTGTATTCTTCTTTACTGAGTGGTGTATTAACTAGCCTATATGTCATAATATTGAATGCTGCTTCCTTGTGGGGTCTGGGGTTGAAACCTTTTGCTTTTATGTAATTGTCAGTATGTGTGTCCTTTCTGTATATACCAAATTCTATATTTTTATTCCTTTTTATTATCCTTAGGTCCAGAAAAGGTAAAGTATTATTAACCTCGGTTTCCATAGTGAATTTTATGGTTTTTTCTTGCAAGTTCAACAGTTTCAATGAATCTTCTATGAATCTTATCTTCTACAATGGCAAACACATCATCAACATATCTGTACCATGTTTTGAATATGTATGGGAAGGCTTTCGTTATATGTGTTTCAAAATAGCTCATGAACAGATCAGCCAAAAATGGAGATAGTGGACTACCCTTCATTAAACCTGATTTTTGTTTATAAAACTTTCCTTCAAACGTGAAGTAAGTTTGGTTTAAACATAGTTCTGTGAGTTTTACATATTCTTTTGTGTGTGTTTCTGCAATGTTGATAGATAGTAGCCATTTTTTTAACAAATTCAGGGTTTTCTCTTTTGGAATGCTTGGAAACAATGCTTTTACATCAAAGGAAACCATGATATCATTTGAGTTTAGTTTATTATCTTTGATTTTGTTTATAAGATCAAACGAGTTTTTTATACTTAGACTTGGGAATTTGGGAAATGTATTAAATCGTGTAGTTAACCATTTGGCTAGGAGGTAACATGGGGTATTGATATTGTTAATTATTGATCTCGTGTCTTTTCCTGGCTTGTGTATTTTTGGTAATCCT